>VDFB02058135.1:0-10881 GCA_007258455.2 Sequoia sempervirens
GTGTGTTTAAGATAAACAATTAACAAGCTTTAGACCAAAGAACAAAGAATTTATCGAGTCAATGTTTCCCTTAGCGGGTGGTAGTTAAAGAGGAATTTTCTTAGGAAAAGGGGACCTAAAAAGGGTTATGTATCTAATATTTATAGTTCACATCAAAATTTAAACAAAATTAGAACTAAATATATTGTACTTTAATCCTATGTATATAGGTATGTAGGTAGTCTAAGTAAATGAAGGAGGTTCCCAATACTTAATTTTTATGAAGAACTTTTAGTAATTATTTTAAACAAGATAGACCAACTTGCATAAACCTATTTAAAGAAATTAAATATCAAAAGATAAAATTAAGATTCATGTTGATACTCAAAAGAATTATAATTGAACTTTTCACATCTTCTAGGCTTTAAGCTAAATTATGAGGTAAGGTACAAATTTGATCTTGTAAGTCTTGATAGAGGACAACCTCGATTATTTTAGAACTCATCTATTTGATCAAGTCACAGGTGTGTGCAAAAGGTATTTTTCTATTGTTGAGGGCTGCTATTAGTGTGTTCATGATACCCAACTGTACATTGAGTAAAGAGAAATCCTTCTAGTTTTCCATGCCAAAGTCTATTTGCTTCCTAAGGACCTAGTAGTCCTTGAATTTTTTCCCCATAGCTGGGTAAGGATTTTTGTGGCTCATCAAAGATGTGCTTGTCCACAACAAGGGGCTGACCACCTCATGAATGATGGCAAAAATCTGCCAATTCACCATTTCCAATATCCCATGTCAAATGATTGGTGATAAATGTGCAAACTTTATCCCATGTAAGGAGGGGAATCTTCTTTTCTTTACTGGTGCCTTGCAATAGAAAATCTTTTGTGATTCTTTCCAAATCCTTGATTACACTTGTCAAAGTTTTGATTGTTGACATTAGGAAAATAGGTAGTGCAAAGAATGATTTATTAGTTGGATCATACTTGCCATTGAGGGCCATTTCCCCTTCTAGGTAGAGATTTTTCCTTTAAACAAGTCAACCAAGTTCCATAAGAGGGCACAACCCATTCCTACAAAAAGAGGGACACCCATGTATTTGTTGGGTAGGAATCCATTGTGGAAGGAAAAAACTGAGAAATATCCCTGTTAGAAGGGGAACATTGGCAAAAAGGATTTCAGGTTTTTGGTGATTTATTATCTGCCCTAAGGCATGTGAGTATGTGTTTAGAATGGATTTGAAAGAGTTGGATTCCCTTATTGAGGATTCTTTGTTCAGCTTTTGCCATGATGGATTAAAAGGGGGTAGAGGGTTTCCTTGGTTGAGGTCCCTAGCGGGTTTCAAGAATCCCATCAAACTACCATTATATGAATACTTGGGGCCACTAACATAGTTGAAGATCCATTTGCATCATGCATCTCGGAAGCCAAACTTTTTGTGTGTTAGCACTAGAAATCTCCAATTTGCCCTATCATAGGCCTTGCTAATGTCAACCTTAATGATCATGCTTTTGGAATTCGTGATTGTGATTGAATGGAGAACCTCATGAGTGATGATGATGCCTTCTACAATGTTTCTATCTAGAAAAACCTCTTTGTTTGGGAGAGATGATCAACAAGAAGATTGAAGTGAGCCTTGGAGCAATTACTTTGGTTATATGATCTTGTATATGACATTGCATAAGGAAATGGGTCTAAATTCTAAAAATTTGATAGAAGTTGTTTTTAGGATCAATGCGATGAATGTATCGTTGTCATTGTTTAGTATCTCTTAGATTTCCCGGAAGCTTCCATTGCTTCCCAATCTTATTGCTTGTGATGGCCAAAAGTGCCGAAAAAATGTGGCAAGGAAACCATCTAGGCTTGGGGCCTTGCCCTTGTCCATGGAGAAAAGAGTTGGTATGACTTCTTCTATGGAGATGGGGGTTGTCTAATCAATAATTTGATCATCTGTGACGGTTGATGGGATGCTTGTCAATGGATTGATGTCTCCTATCATCTCTGAAGGATCACTAGTTCTTAGGAGGTCCTTGAAAAAACTCACTGCTTCATATTTAATTCCCTCCTATTTTTTCTAGTAACAATCCATCTCTTGCCCATTTAGAAGAAATTATGCTTGTACATCTTTGAACTTTGGTGGAATTGTGAAAAAAAAAAAAACCCTATCACCCTCATTTGGCTAGGTTTCTCTTGATTTTTGCTTCCAAAAAAATTCTAACCTTTGATGAATTTCAAACAGTTCCACAAGAATTTTTTCTTTAAGGTACCGGGATGGGTGACCTCCCGGGACGGACCAATGCTTCACCTCTGTGAGCATCACCTAGATGCAATGAGTGCTAAGTGGACCATTCATTATCATGAGAGATGGGTCAATGAGTTTGACTCGAAACTACACGGTTGAATCCTGATAGCAATATCATAATTTGACACGCTGTGGAAAAATACCTCCTACTTATCAAGAATTTTTTCTTTAAGGTATTGTTCCTATCCCATGCTTGAAAGAATAATTCCATTAGTTTCTTCAAGTTATACTTCAATCTTGTTCCTTCCTAGAATTTTTTTGAACTGCTGCTTATTCCAATTCTTGAAGCATTTTTTAATGTGCCATTGAGTTGGTGGGCTGATTTCTACCACGAGTCAAAAGTATCCAGCAAGTTGGGTCTCTAAGATACATTTGTTAAAATTTGAAAGGGCAATTGTGGGGGGCGACGCCTCCAACTGTGGACATAGAGATGGTGAAGTGGTTTGAGCTTGAAACAGAGGTAGTGAGGCTATCCATAATGAAAGGGGAGCACAACTAGTTGGGACAAAGGAAGAATCTATCCAGTCTTTCAACAATGTGACCAAAACTCTTTCTTTTGTTTGACCAAGTGAATCTTCCATTTTTGGGAATCATGTGCATAGGCTGTTGTTGTTGATGAAAATTTTCATCTTTGATATGTGAAGTACTAGTATCCAAAGGTCATTCATGTTGCTTACCACTTGGGTGGGCTATTAAAAAGAGGTGATCAACATGGAATCTCTAGAGCCTCTAGACTACTCTCTATAGGGCTTTGCGTTGGAGCTTGATTACCTCATGAAGAAAAAAAGCTTGACTTTGCTGGTTTGAATATTTGAAGAAGGTAGTGTTGTGGCGTTTTCACACATCACCCCATTGTAAATGGGGACCCCCTAATTTTGGCTTTGCTTTTGGGTCATTTTATTGCTATCTCTCTTTTCTATTGTCTGCCTTTCGAGGATTGTGCCAGTCATTGAGTTTAAACATGAACGTTTGGCCAAGTCTGAAAATTAGGGTTTGCATTCTTTGGTCAATTTGAGAGGTCAAATTAAAATGAGTAAATTGAAAGCGAGACTAGCGTTCTTTGTCCAACATGTTTCCGGCAAGCTCTCGATAAATTTTCATCGGATTAAAGGAAGTACTTACTATTTTTAGTAAGTGTGAAATTCTGAGGCAATCGGTCGGCACTTTTGAGATTAAGCCAGTCCTGCTTGTGATGGTATCGAGGTACTTTCGGCGATGCAAAATTTGGTAGCAGACAACTACTATTTTTAGCAGTCTGACTTCGGAGCAAATTCCGGGAACTAGATGAAGAGTTTTTCTAACGTGATGGCATATTCCTTATAAGGTTTTGAGACCTTAGCGATGACACCAACATGCAAAGTGAGGCGGCTAACTTTCAAGTGTCGATCTTTTGAGGCCATTTGAGGGTTTGCATCGCCGAGGTTTCTTTTGCATGTGGATGATTCCTTGTAGGTTTTCGAGGAGAGCCGATGGTGTGACATGCAAAGCGGAGATAATCACTTTCGATAGGAACTTACTATTTTTAGCGAATCGTCCGGCGGTAGCTTCCCGGTGATTGAGAATCAGGTTGATCATGATACAACAAAACAAGGACAAAGCGAAGATCGTTTGATAGCCATGCAAGATGAATTAGGGTTTCGGCTTGGGACCCAAAAGAGAGCATAAAAGGTCGAGAATTTTTGAAAACCGGTGTAAACCACCCTTGTCCGGCATCTTTCAAAGAGTCTAGCAGTAAAATTCAGTCAAGCCAGACGCACCATTTATAGTAGAATCATTTGAAGCAGACTAAAATGAAATTCGAATTTGCATCACGCCCGATGTCGTGAGCGGTCAAGTGGTGAGGCCCAGCGTCATTAATTTCAAGTCAAGCGAATTGTAGAGTCTCGAAGCAAGAGTTACTATAAATGGTAAGCCACCTCGAGGAAACATACTATAAATACTTGGTCGGTATAAGGCATGTGAGGTACACAAGTCAAATAAGTGATGAAGACCCTATGGTGCGAATTTCAGATCAAATGGAGTTGCAGAGGATGGAAAATCGGACACTTACTATTTTAGCAGGTTGGTACAGAGGAATTAGGGTTTCCTAAATTCAAGGGCAGGACAAGACAATCATGCAAAAACAACATCCAGCCACGACCACCACATTTCAGGCATTCAACACGTGAGATTTGAAGACATTTTGAGTAGTTACTATTTTTAGCAGGTTGCTAAAAATAGCAGGTACAGGCAAGCACCTGACACCAGCAGCTTAATCACACCACGAAGTTCAAAACAGAGCAAAAATCAGGCTTTGAAATTGGCAGAAGTGCAAAATTGAAAACTTCCTAAAATAAATTAGGGTTAAGCGTGGTCGAGTCCTCCAAATTTGACAAATGGCATAAAATTCACTGAAATTGATAAATTTTCAAGTCCAGCCAGTGAAAAATGCCTTTAAAAGCTGAAGGTTGATGAAAAATTTCTAAACATCTTGAATACGCCCTCGAGGTTGAAGATGAAGTCTAAAAAAATTTCTAAGTCCTTCAAATTTGAAGCTCAAGACTCCAAATGCGCCTTAACTCAGGAAGAAGGTGAAAAGAAAATATTCAAAGCACTTGAAATTGGAAGCTTCAGGGTCCAAATGCGCCCAGCTAGATGAGAGGCTTGAAAAATGCTACTAAGGCATTGAAAATGGAAGCTCACAGGTCAAAATGCGCCCTCAAGCTTGAAGGGATGTGCCTTGAAATTTGTCTAAGTCTGCTAAATTGGAAGTAGGAGACCCCAAATGCGCCTTAGTTGAAGGGGGAGGCTGGAAAATTTCTAAGTAATGAAAATTTGATGCTCCATGGGTAAAATGCGCCTTGACTTGTGGAAGGTTGAAGAAAATTGTCTAAGTGCTTTAAATTTGAAGTAGGTGCCCTCAAATGCGCCTTGCCCTGCATGAAGAAGTTCAAAGAATATTTTAAGTGTTTAAAATTTGAAGTGGGCCCCCTCCTAGGCGTCTTAAATGGTGAGAGTGGTGATAAAATTTTCTAAGTGTTTCAAATTGAAACCTCACCCCTCCAAATGCGCCATCATGGAGGAAGTGATTAAAAATATTCTAAGTGCTTAAAGTTGAAGCACAAGGTGTAGAATGCGCCCTTGAGGCTAAGTGGGAGGTAAAATCCTTCTAAGTGTCTAAATTGAAACCTCACACATTCATATGCGCCCAGCTTAAGAAAAGGTGGTTAAAAGTTTCTAAGGCATAAATATTGGAAGTGCATCCCATGGATTTGCGCCCAGCAAAGAGGATGAGTTGAAGATTTTTTCTAAGTGTGAGAAAATAGAAGCTCCCCTATGGTTTGCGCCCTTGCTAGAAGATGGGACTCTAAAATATTCTAAGTGTTCAAAACTAAAAGTGAGACCTCTTATTAGCGCCTGGATTGATGGGAGGAATTTGAAATATTCTAAGTCCTCGAAATTTGAAGAAGACCCCTCAAAATGCGCCTTGACTTGTGGGGAGCTGGAGGAAATTGTCTAAGTATAGTAAATTGAAGGCCTACCCTCCTATATGCGCCTGAACTTGCCTGTGAAAGCTTTGAAAAATGCTAAGTGATGGGAACTAGAAGTAGCCCCTTCTATATGCGCCTAGGCTTGATGAAGGAGTTAGAAAATGTTTGAAGGTCACAAATTGAAAGTTCAATGTGCTAAATGCGCCCAGCAAGGAGATGACTTAGAAAATTTTCTAAGTGTGAAAAATTTGAAGTAGAGAGGTTCAAATGCGCCCTTGAAGGATTGAAGTGACTTGAAAATTTCTAAGTGATGGAAAATGGAAGTCCAGGGTAGTATATGCGCCCAAAGCATCAAGGTGAGTGATCAAAGATATTTCTAAATGGTGAAAAGTGACAGCTGAGACCTCTATATGCGCCCAAGACTCTTCTAAGGAAATGAAACTAGATGCTTGCCTGGGTAAATGCGCCCAAACTTAAAGGAGGAGGATTTGAAATTTTTCTAAGGCAAAGTGAAGGCATGAAGGTTTCAATGCGCTTGGACTAAAAAGGGGGATGTGTTGAGATTATTATGGCTAGATGGTATGAAATTTGAAAGTTAGACCCTTGATGGCGCCTAGACTGGGACATGAAATGATGAAGTATTTTCCAAGTGTTAATATTTAAATTCCTTCCTTAGGGGAAAATCACACCTGGACTTGGAAGTATGAAATTTGGATGAAATTGCCAGAGATGAAGTCAGAAGATGCCAGCCGCACAGGGTCAACGAGAAATTTCAAGTCAGAGCAAAGAAATATGCTCAAGGGTGAAGAAATGAAATAAATTTGATGAGAAATTATTTTTCTAAGGTTCAAAATTCAAAAAATTAAATGAACCCGTTCGTTGTATACCCATGAATTCGACAAGTTCTAGAGAAAATTTTCTTCTGGGTATTGGAGATCTTCGACAGGGAGTGGATTTCAAGGTCCTCTGCATTTCGCCAAGGCTTTCAGGATGGAGATTTTGATGGGCACTAGAATAATGAATTTCCTAAGTAAAAGTTTGAAATTTTTTCTAAGGCAGGGATAAAATATGTTAAAAATGCCTTGACGGATGAATTTGAAAATGATCACCTAGACGATTTTTTATTGAGTCCTTGATGAAAGCATCTCTTCTCGAGCCTGAGTTGGATGAAATATCAGAGTGAAGTACGACCAAGCAGAATGAAAGATGGGTTGAAAATTTGACTAAGGCATGAAGAATTTAAGGCAAAAGTTGGCTATTGAAGACGATGAACGCTTGGAAGTTAAAACATGAAAATCAGGTAAGTAAAGTGAATTTATATTATGAAGTATTCTAATACTCTTCTCCTTGTTGGTTTTGCAGGAGAAATGTTGAGGCCAAGCGGTGATGACTTAGCGTGATGAAGCAAGTGATTCAGGACAACAACTCAACCTCGAAGGAAGAAAGTTGCAAGAAAATGACTAAGTGTTGAGGCTCAAGTAACAAAGAAGAAATGTTTTCTCGAGCAAAGTTGAAGAGCACCAAGAAGGAAGATCAAGAACAGTGTGAACGCGTTTCAAAGTCGGAATCTTCTAGAAGGATGATGGACATTAGTGGCTCATTTATTACCCCACTCCTCTTCGTGGCGGTTTTTAGGGCGAATCTTGTTTAGGGCTGAGGTGGCACGATCTGGGCCATCGAGCCGATTGTAATTTGAGCCGTCCGTTGGACTTGGCCATCTATAAAAGGGGGAGTCCCCCTCATTTGTAACTAATTAGACCGTAGAATTAGAGTAGAAGTTAGAATAGAGAGACAAGTTAGAAGTAGCTTAGTATAGATTGATAGTGTAATTTGAAGAAGAGGGAAAGTTTTCCCTTTGAAAACTTTGTAAGAAATTGTTGTGAACACTCTCCCAATAAAAGAGTTTTTCATTGATGGTGAATTTCGTCTTTGTTGTGAGTAGCTTCGTGAGGTTTCTTCATCCCTTCTACTTCAAGTAGCATAATAAAGTAGAATAAGTTTCATTTCATGCAAGCGGTGAATGGTGTGGAATGTGGTCTTCAATTTGAGTAAACCGTCTATCCATACCACTAGTGTATTCGCTGATGGTGAATGCACCTTGTGTAGTCAACTGGAATATCATGTACTTAACTTCAATCACAGTTTGAATAATGGTATGCGTCGTTGTGATGGTATCTTTATGTCAAGTGGTGGTTTGAACATCTTTAGTCATCTCCCTTGAAGATTGCACCGACTCCGTGGAAGCTGTCCGATGCGAGGCAAAGCGAAGTCCGGTTAGAAGTTTGCTGAAGTTGAGCCCCATATCTCACGCCTTAGAATAGATTAGAATCTTCTTAACCCTGCACCATTTCAATTCAGTACTTTCTGGTTAGAATAGGAAACCCGCACTTCATCGATAAATCTTTCGAGCATTTGAATTCCTTTCTCCGCTGCCGAACAATTCCGTAAGTCCCCTTGAAATGCCGACCAAAATCCCACATCGAACCAAAGTGACCTATTAGCATTGAAAGGGCCTTGGAGTTGAGCGCCGCGAACTTTCTTGCAATCTTAGCATCGCGAGAATACTTTTGATCAAGAGAATAGGAAGCTAGTTGCTTAACTATTCTAGCGTTGTTGTAGTCTGAAAAACAAGTCAGCAGTGTAGATAGAGTGTTCTATGAGTCCCTCTAGAGGTAGTGATGTCTTTGTCGAATCTCATAGTAAAAGAGGTATTTGAAAATGAAGTATTCCTCATTCTCCTCCTCTTGGAGGGAGCAAAGATAGTAGATCTGATCTTCACGGAGGATGTGGTGATCAAGTTCAACTTGTAATTAGTGAGAGCACACTCTCAACTGGCCAAGCGGAAGCCTCAAGTTGAGTGAGAAGTGGTGTTGGAGATGATGAGGCCGATGAATGATACCATCCAACATTTGTAAGAATTAGTAGTGGAAAAATCTAGCTTGGGGTTGAGTGGCTCAAGGGGTGAGACTCAAGTGGTTCAGGTATTTTGTTTGCAGATGTTCTCTCTAGTAGTTCTAGTGATGACATCCTTAATGGGTTAGAGTTGGGGGAAGGGCATCTAGGGAGTACTTGAAAGTGGGTAGCTTATTTATAGAGATGCCAATAGAAAGAAGTAATCTAGTCTCCAAGTACCAACAGTGCTGGCCTATGGTGGGAACAAGTGAAGCAATCCTCCCAAAAGTGCAAATTGTTAAATATGGATATGTCCAACAACTAGAAGTTGAGGCCCCCATGGATTTGAATTTGTGGATGCAAAAAATAAGCTTGAAGAAGGTCTCAAGGTGTAGTGGTTTGGGTGACAAATCAGCTTGGACGATGCACCATGGAATTATCTTCTTGCAATAGATCATGAATTGTAACATGAGATTCTAGAACCTCTCAATGCGGGCCCAACCAATGACCCCCAAGATAGGTCCTCAAACTTCCAAACCATATAAAACTATAGCCTTGATGATTGTATCAAAAAGGCACAACTTGGAGGGGATATCTTGGAAGATGATCTAAAACATTCATGTCTCGAGATAAAGAAGCATACTCCTTGCAAAGATACAAGTGAAAGGTAGACTTCATGC
Source organism: Sequoia sempervirens (assembly GCA_007258455.2). Taxonomy (NCBI): domain Eukaryota; kingdom Viridiplantae; phylum Streptophyta; class Pinopsida; order Cupressales; family Cupressaceae; genus Sequoia; species Sequoia sempervirens. Next base: position 9,322 of record VDFB02058135.1, read on the forward strand.
TAAAGGATGGACCAAAAAATTGGACCTTCAAGCATGTGTAAGCTGATGTAATCTCAAGAAGTTTCCTTTTGTAGAAAAACTTGAATTTGGAGAGATAGTGCTTGGAGAGATTGAAAATCAAGACCTTAGTTTTACTAAGTTTGACCACAAGTTGTCAAAGTTCACAAAAATGAGCAAGGGTGTCAAGTTGTCATTGTAAGCCCTTGGCAAAGTGAGAGGACATGATTGGAAAAAATGACAACTATAACTGCCTTATGTAAATTATAACCATCATCTAAATAGGTATGTTGTTGAATAAATTCCTCTAAATCATCAATGGAAATGCTTGGTAGGGTTAGTGAGAGAGGACACCTTTTGACCCAAATGGTATTGTTCACAAAGCCAAAGAAATTATGAGAAGTAAAAGACTACCCAATAACTATCTCATAGAGCCTCCAAGTGGTGGCAACTAGAGAGTCTAGGATTGCCAATATCTCTCAACTTCTAGGAAAGCAAATGTTTCTGAATTGAGTCAAAGAACTTTTTGAAGTCAACAAAACAACAAAAGATGTTAAATGACTTCTTATGAGCCTACTCAATAATAAATTGGAATATAAAGATGTGGTCAATAGTCTTGTAGTCCTTGAAGTTTGCTTGACCCTTAGCTCTAATATTATTTAATATTATGGACTTCACATACCTCTCAATTTTGTTTGTTTGTAATGGGGGTGTCAATTTTTGCTTCATTAGTTGTAGAAAGTGATTTTTCTCAAGTTGCTTTGCTTTCTCCATTTGGGTGAGGGGAGCATAGAGGTCTTTGGTAATTTACTTGGTGGTAATCCTTTGAGATCTAATAGTAGGCTCTATGCCATCATTCAAAGATCTCTGGACTCTTAGTAATGGAGGAATCTTTGAGAAGCCCAAACTGATTTGATCGGTAGGGGAATGATTGATTCCTTAAGCTTAGGAGGAATAGCATTTGGGTAAGTGAGAGGAGGCTTATTGTTTGTTTATGCATAGTTTTTGGTGGTTGTGGCTTTGTGATGGTGGAGCATATGGGTTCATTAGCAATCTTGTATCACCCAAAAATATTTCTCTTTGTTTTTAGTCTTTGCCTTATTTTGGTTTTGCAACAATTGATTTTGATGATTTGTTCTCGGAGACATTTTGAGGTTAAATTTTGGTCAATGACTTCACCTTGTAGAGGAGCCAAAAGGGTATGCCTATTTCAAATTTGGTGGAAATTGGACAAGAATTGGCAAAGTTATGGGCAGTTGGAGCTTTGGCCCTACCTAGGAACAAATCAGAGCTATGGGGTGTTCCATGAACTGTCGACAAGTTCTTGATATCATCTTCATCCCCGAATACTTAGAACAAAGCATAAATACTTTATCATTTTGAAGATTTGAATAGTTCCTAAGGGATAGGGAACCTCTGACGAGATGGAAAAGTTCCAATTCTTGGTGAAATCTTCAACAAGCCTTTGAGACAATTTATTTTTTGCGAAATTGGAGCTCAGAGGAGTTTCATGAACCATTGACAGTTCCAATTCTTGGTGGAATCGTCGACAAGTCTCTAACT
>VDFB02058136.1:0-10974 GCA_007258455.2 Sequoia sempervirens
GTCTGACACCAATGTTGGGGCTTGGAGGTATGAAGAATTTAAGCAGAGGACAACTGAGAAGGATCTGTCGGCCTTAAGGAATGGCATGATGAAGTCCGGACTTGTGCATGTGGCTGGGTTTCCTCCAGCGATCCAATGTTATGAGTTGATTCTAGAATGTGCCAGGCAGTATGATTTTGATACACAAAGGGTTGTCAGTACTGAGGGAAGGGTCTTGGCTAATTTCAGTCCTGTCTCCATTGCTCAGGCCTTTGACATGCCTGACCTGCCTTCAGTGTGCGCTTTAAACATAGACACGGCTAAGACATACTATGAGAATGATCCAGTCAAGGCTCAGCAGATAATCAATTCATGGTTAGAGAAACCAAAGTCCCACCATTCTAAATTGCCTAAGCAGTTGCACAGAGTTAAGTTCAGGTCGGATGTTTATGATGCCATAACATTTTTGAGCAGAGCGGCTGGTTTGAAGACTGCCGGAGTGCTAGAGAGCTGGATGGTCCACATGATCACCAAGGTTGAGCAAGGAACTAACTATCACTGGGCAGGGCTTATTAGTGCTGAAATTGACAAATAGCTGAGGAATGTTCTGGAGACTAAGAGGCTCACTATGTCCTCTTATGTCATATATGTGTTAGCCAGATTCTACCCATATAGGGGTTTGAATCCACAAGGGACACTCGGACAAGACATAATCTATGAGATCTATCTAGAACTGCACCTGGGACACAAAGACTACCACAGGGCTAATGATGCCTTCATGATGCATATCACCAGGATGCTCCAGAATGCTGAACATATGAGACTGTCGGATGGAGCCAAAGGGCTGATAAAGAATTATGGCGCCTGGTTCATCCAATTTCCCACCTTCACCTACCTTAGAATTGATGGATGCCCGGTCGCTCCATATAGGTTACCTCGGTATCCTAATGATCACATTGTTTTGTTGGAGGTTGTGAGGCAGATTTGTGAGTTTGATGCCATTGTGAAGAAAGAAAAGCATAAGACAGGCTTCGGTGGAGATTTTCCTCTTGGGATTGGTGTGGCAGAAGTGTGTCCTTCCATCCAGTCAGCACATACTGCAGGAGAAGAGTTGGCAGCGTATGGTTTCTCCTTCCATTCCAAGAGGATGAACTTCGATATCACAGGAGAGGCACAGAAGAAGGCCATTAGGGAATACCGGCATAAAAGTGACCTAGAGGACTATTGGGCCAACATCAAAGATGATCTTGAGGCCAGGAAGAAAAGGTATTCCAGACTCCCTGTCGATGCAATCAGATAGTACAATGTTAAGTTGATCCCAAACCAACTAGAAGATGATGGAAACCTGGTACAGGATCATGCTTATGAAGTTGTGAAAGACAGGTCAGTCGGGGATATCAATTGGAATGAGGATGAGGTTACAGAGTTAGAAGACCTAATGGCCCCGGTTATGAAATTCACCTCTTCCTGGTTGAAGCATAAGGTTTGGGAGCTGGAAAGCGAGAAGGTAACTTGTACCTTCAATTTGATGGGAGACCTCAATCCCATGTCTACTTCAGAGGAATCCAGGGATGATGACCCCAAAGGGAAAACTGCAAAGAGCTCACCGTTCAAGATAAAAATCAGAGGACCCAAGGAAAGTGAGCCTGAAACAAAAAGGAGGCCAAAAGGAAAAAGGAGATGGCAGACTTTGAAGCTTAGCAAGTCTTCTGATGATGAAGAGTTGGAAAAAGCAAAAGAGGAGGATGCTCCTCCACCACCGAAGAAGACAAGAACCTCCAGAACTTCAAAGAAGAAGGGTCAGGTTGCCTCAAAAGATGAGCCCCCTATTGTGGATGTGGAGAGTTCAGGAGGAGAAAAGACAAAAGTTTACATGAGGAGATCTAGGACTCCCTCTCCGAATGACATTGTGCAAAAGATGGATCTTCCTCCAAAGTCACCAGTCACGGAGCCATCCAAGGTTACTTCTCCTCCACCAAGTTTACCTGAGCTAGAAATTCTGGAGGAGCATGAAATTAGCGGAGAGGCAGAGCTCTTCAAGGAAGGGGCACTCTTTAGTGAAGCAGCAGAGCTGGAAGTTGAAGTGGAGGAAAGAGTACTTCTCCTTTGGTGTAATATGAAGATTCTCCGGAAAGTGATAGAGGTCGTGGATCACTTGAGCCGGAAGAAGACATCCCTGCTAAAACCCCATCACCGGTACAACCAGAGGTGGAGCTTGAAGAAACTAATCAAGGTGAGCAGCTCCTTGAGAAAGAGGAGGATAAAATAACTGCAGAGGAAGAAGAGAAAATGACAGAACAGCCGGAAGAAGTCAGAACAGAAGAAATCTGGGTAGAGCCTGCAGCCCCGGACTGGCTAGAAAAGGAGATTGTAAGAAAGAAGCAGGTGGTAGTTGAAGACACTCCCTTGGATTGGGATGAAATGTTGTACAAGATTGGCAAAGGGAAGAAAAGGAAGGCAGCTAAGGTGGTGTCCAAGGTGGAAAGAGATGAGGCAAATAATAGGGTCATCCACATTGCCACTCCTGCCGTAGACAAGACAAGAGAGGAGGTCACTGGTCAAGATTACAATGTGCAAACTATCAACCTTGGAATGGCCTCCATGGAACAGGACATTGAAGAATATGAAGGGTCAAGTGCTGTGATTATCATTAGGTTGAGGACAGAGACCCAAACCAAGCATGAGCTGAAGAAGGAGAATGAAAGACTTAGGAAATGCTTGGAGGAAGTAATGAAGCCTCTACAGTCTCTCCATCCTTCTTCTTCTGCTACTCCCGGCTTTCTGCCCAAGGAAACAATCTCCGGGATTGAAAAAATGAAGGCCTCAGCTCAAACTGCAATAGATTGGCTGATGAATGTGCAAGTAAAGGGAGATGATACCATTAAGGAAATCCTATCAGTTGGAAAGGATGCGGTCAGGGCTAAAGAACTGTTGGAGCATGTGTTGTCCCAAGACAATGAGGACATGGATCTCTTGCTGCAGAAGTCTAGGGTCATCATGGGACATGGTAAGGAACAATTGGCTACAAATGGAATTCTTCCTTCTTCCAGGTTGGATGAACCCTGGGAATGGTTTGAGGCTCTGTAGATTAGATAGAAGGCTATAAAGAAGATCCAAAAATGAAAGAAATCAATTGATGGTGATCTTACTGTAGTGTATGATGGATGCATTGCCTTCTTTAAGGTGATGACTGGAAGGAGCAAGATTGCTCCAAAATATCTAAGTCTGGAACAGCTGAAAGAGTGGTGGCATGAAGTTTATGCCCCGGATTCTGAGAGTGTTCTAACCGGCCACCAGCTTGATGATGCAGCTACATACCTTGCAGTAATGGATAGATATCTGGCCAGCAAGGAGGATTGGGACAAGATTGTTGAACAGTCAAAAGATGAAATTGACTCCATTAAATGTCGGCTTAGGGTATTACCTTTGCCACCTGTCACCGAGCTGGATGGAGCATTCTTGAGGGTTCAGGGATCATCGGCTCAAAGAATAGATAAGGGAAGTGGCAGTTAATGCCTGTTTTGAGATTTGTGCTTCCCTATTATCATAGAGCATACATTGAACCCGAGACTGCATTGAAGTTGTGCCAAAGTGACCTTGATAATTAGATAGCATTTAATGGGGTGCCTTAGTTCAATTTTTCCCCAGACCCAGCTTGTTTTAGGCCGAGTTATTCTTATTTTGTAAATGTTTAGGCTGGGCCAACATGTTTTGAGATTTGCTATAAAGGGCATTCTTGCCTCATTGTAAAGGGTTAGCTAGAAAAGTAGTAGAGATAAGTAAGAGCAGAAAGAGCTAGAGCATTTTTTGTAGTAGAAGTATTAATTAATTTCTTGAAGCAAGTATTGTAATCAGAACAGTTGAATTGTTGCAGCATTGTGGTGATCTAATACAACAGATGGCATTGTGATTTATCTGGTGAAATCTCTTGTGTTATTTTATCTTGCATGGTTCTTATTGTTCTATCTTTTCAAAATTGCTTGAAGATTTAGGGTTTAGTGTTCAGAATTAGATTAGTTTTAGTTTGATGAATGATGTTTATGATTTCATATTTGGAATGTTTGTAGCTATCTCTGGTCTATACTCCCAGTAACTATCTGATTGTAGTAGGCTGGTGAAGTCAACCTAGACCATATATTTAATGTGCTTAAGATCGATTGTAGATGAATGTCTATGATTTGAAAATCTGTATACCTCAGAAGATTGCACCGTTCTTGTAAGATTGCATTGTGGGTTGATCAAGAACTGGTTATTTGAGATAGGTCCATTCCAGATATATGTCACTTGCATTGTTCATTCTAGGAATAGTTTAGATTTTATCAAATCCTTGCACCCTTATCTTTTGCTATTTCTTTATTATCTAGTTAGATTTAGGATTTAAGATTATCATATTGCAAGATCTGATAAATTAAGAATCTGAGTTTTCTTGTAGTAAGGTCAGATTGTGATTCCGAGCATTTTCACATGTATCCTAAGTTGTTTATGCATCGTTGACCTTTTCGAGGGACTATTGCAGGGGTGATTTTCAGTAATTTAACAGTGAGAATTACAGCTCAGAGATAGAATATTGCATTATGTGAAGGTTGTTGTGCAGGAAAAAACCATCAATGATTGGCACTAGAAGGAGGCTGAGAATGAACTCTTTTGGATGGATTTCAGCAGGCATGTCATCTAGAGATATGGGAGGAATACGGATCTACTCTGGGGAAGAGGGACTTGAGAAATTCTAGGTTCCCACTAGGTCAAGAAGGACTCGAGAAAGGGGAGAATCCTCATCACCCATCCCTTCACCAACATCATCAGCATCTTCACATCCTGAGGTCGAGGCTATACCCATCCCTGGGGTTCCCATTCAATAGCCCCAGCCTGTCATTAACCAGCCACCACCACCCCCACTCTTACCCATGGCTTTCCTTGCTAATAATCCATCCCCTTTGTCTTTCAATGCTTACAATGTAATGCCCAAAAACCCTGAACACTTCTGCTCAAAGTTTCATGTTAATGACCCAAATAGGACTGTAGAAGAACATATAAGGATCTTCCAAACCTGTCTCAAGGATAGAGGGATTGTCCATGAGGATGTGGCCTGTAGGTTGTTCCCTTATTCACTAGGAGAAGAGGCTTTTTATTGGTACAATCACCTCCCTTCTGGCTCAATTCTAAATTGGAATGATCTTGAAACTGCCTTTTTACAGAAGTTCAGAATACCCATCAGTGCCAATGAATTGTATTTACAATTCACTAGGGTCAAAAGAGAGGTCAATGAACCCATATCTAGTTTCAATAATAGGTTTCACCGCGCATACACCAGACTTCAAGATCCTTATGTTTTGGATGACAATACTGCCCTAGGAATCTATTATGAAGCTCTAGATAGCCTGATAGCAACCTTCCTGAAATGGAGACCCAATCCTCCGGGTACCCTAACTGATGCGTATACAGAGGCTGTTAAGCTTAGCACAGATCTAAGGCAACATATAACTGGACCATTGCCTTCTTTAGGACCAGTTGCACACTCTAATCAGGTTCAGGTAGTAAATCAGGCACTCACCAACCATACTCCAATCATGAATCCAGTACCTCAGTTACCCTTGGTGCCACATCCTGGTCTTCCCATGAGCCAGGTTTCTCCTATGATGAATTTTCCCCAGCAGCAGGTTAATCAGCCTATGTATCAGTCACAGCCAAATAGTTTCCCTGCTTATTTGCAAAATTCTGAGGTATTGCATCAGTCTATGGGATCTAATACAATGTCTGTCCCTCCTTAGAGTAACCCAAGCCAGCCTCCTTATCGAGATCCAAATAGGGAGAGGATTGATGAAATGGCTGAACAGATAAAGAAGTTGAATCTGGAGGTGACCTACTTAAGGAATCAAAATAGTCAACTGCATGCTGCCCAGAAGAGTATGCAATCCAATCAGAACAGAGAATTTTCACAAGGGCAGAATTTTGACAGAGGACAGCGTAATGATAGAGGATTCCACAATGACAGGGGATACAATCAGGATAGGGGTTACAACAATGACAGAGGCTATAATAATGATAGGAGACAGAACTTTGATAGAGGTCAAGGTAGTGGATCTGGATTTGATAAGAGGCAATCACAAGGGAAAAGTAGGACTTGGAATACAGGCCCTAATAATGGAGGAGTCCCCACCCCATTGGATCAACCAGCTAATCAAGTAGTCAACCAGTCTGCAAATCAGCCAGTCAGTCTGGACAAGCCTCTCAGTGGTGTATATCTGGCTGAAGCAGCCTTATCAGGATGGTGCAGGCTCCATAAGACAAGTCAGCATTCAGAATTAGAGTGTCCAGAATTCCAAACTACTGCCTCTATTTTTCAATATAAGGTAGAGAATAATGCAAATGGGCAGGAGATTGTTCCCTCTAGTCCTTATGATGCTCCTGTGCTGGTTTTGAACCACGCTCCTTTCCCTGCCAGTAGGGAGAATGTACCTGAAGAGGAACCTGACTCTCAAGAAGAAAGGGCAGATCAGGTATGCAATGGAGATGAGGTTGCTCGATTGTTCAATGAAGAAGAAATGAATGATAATGGTCCCCTCGATCAGGAAGAAAATTATGTTGAAGAAGTACAAATGTTCTAGAGACAGGGATTGAGAGATATGCCTCATAGGCGTCCCCAGGCTGGAGGACCTTTCACCACTTCCATTCCTCCTAACAACTTTAGTACTCCCCCAGATCCTAATGCTAGCAATAATCCATCTTTTCCACATGTTTCCAAGCAGTATCTTTCCAAGGAAAGACAGGCTCAAACTGACTCACAAAAGGAAAAGGTTGTTCAAACAAGCAAGGACAAGGTGGAGGAACCTTCTAAGGACATCTCCACCGATATGAGCGAGGAGCAGATAGCCTCATATGTTGCTGAGGAGTTCAAGAAATTAAAGGTAAATCTTTCAGCATTTGAGTTATTAAGGTTTCCTGCAATTAGGAAGGCTGTTTTAGGTACCTATGATGCACATTCCAAGCCTTCTGGAGAAAATATCAGCCAGACCTCCAGTTCTCAACCTGTGAGCACACAAAATCAGACCCAAAATAGGACTAACATGCCCCCTAGAGATAAAGGAAAAGAAAAGGATAAGACTCAAGTGGCTCAGGTAGACACTCAGCCCACTTTGTTTCAAGGGAAGACAGAAACTCCACCATTCCTGATCTCTGTCCATATATTTGGAAAGAATCTGCATAATTGCTTATTAGATTCTGGTGCTTCCACCAATGTGATGCCTTTTGGAGTGTGTAGAGCTTTAGGAATTACACCTGCTGACTCTCAGAAGAAGGTGACTCAGTTGGATAGAACTGAAGTAAATGTGGTGGGAGAACTAAACATGATTCGCATGCAGATAGCTTCAGATCCAAGAATTCAATAGGTTATCAATATTTAGGTAGCTGATATCCCTGATGTTCACATCACAGTTTGATCCACAGGAAGAGTTTACTAAAGGCTTTGAATAATAGTTATGTGTCTCTGCGATCATTCTCTCAAATGTGGCCTTCCATGGAAAGTACCCGATCAAGATCCAAATTGAGAGAGCCAAGAATGGGGAAGTACATGATTACATAATACCAAAAGACTTCAACAGAGATTCTGGTATCAGAAGTTGGAATGGGAAATTACATATTATCAACTCTGTATGAGGAGTCAGACTCAGAGGAGGTATTGATGCTACATACGATGCCCATTGATCATGGAACAGAACTCAGCCCTGTTACTATTCTGACAGAATTAGTCGAGGAAGGAAAAGAACCTGAAGACAATTAGATTAGTCTCTTGGACAGTTTTAGGAATTCATCCGTGGTGTGTTGACAATCCCGAGTTCACCTTGGAAGAAAAGGACAAGTTTTAAAGAATTACTCTTACCTAATTGGTGTAGAGTTCATAATGCTACTCATTGAGTTGGAGTGTTGTTTATGCCAAACAACGATTAGAACAAATACAAAATGCATGAATCCAATACAGCAGCTCAAGCGATTATAAAAGATCCTGAGGAGGAAATTGTCAAGAGAAGTTTGTGTCATCACGAGAAAGGCCACTTGGTAATATTAAGCCAAAGGATGTGATGAAGAAGATTGCAGCTACTGGGTGTTGGACACTTAGATTTGATGGATCCAAGTCCAAGCATGGAGCTGGGGTAGGGTTTGAATTGATTAGTCCAAAAGGTAAGAATTTCTTTGCAGCCCATAGGCTCTAATTTCATTGCACCAATAATGTAGCAGAGTATGAAGCATTAGTTCATGGACTTCTTATGACACTTAAGAAAAAGGTCAAGGTTCTACAAGTTTTTGGTGATTCTGAGTTAATGGTTAAACAAGTAAGGAGACAATACTCATGCCATGATAGAAGAATGACCAATTATAGGCATAGAGTATGGGACCCCATTGAGGGATTTGATGCCTTCAATATTCAATTGATCCCACGGCAGAAGAATCAAACTGCTGATTCCCTAGCTCAAGCCGCAAGCACTCTACAACCCCTCTATCTGCAATGAGTTAAAGAAATTCACTGTGAAGATTGACTCTTACATTGCCATCAGTCCCGGAACAATGTTACTAACTTCGGTGTTAGAAGATGAAATGTATATCACGGATTTCATCACAAACATCACAGGATGTTTTGCTTCCCAAATCATTGATGAGAATGAGCTTTCACAGAGAGCGAGAGAATTGGACCTAGAGGTGTGATGAATCTGAAGTCTAATACTATTCCAAGGGGAATGGTACAGTTGGAGCAAATTTTTGATATGGATAAGATCAGGGATCAGGAACAAGAATCGAAGAAAGAATCAATCAGTGGATGGTGTGATACTCACAATTTAGGAACTGAGGACAATGTCAAGAACATTTTCATTGGTAAGGTGTGCACTCCAGAAGAAAGACAAGGGATAATTCAAGCCTTACACAGCTTTCCAGATATAGTGGCCTGGGGATATGAGGACTTGAAGACCTATGATACATCCATGATAACTCATACTATCCCTTTGAGGCCAGATGCCAAGCTGTTTAGGCAGAGACAGAGACCTATCAATGCATTATTGGAACCAATCATACAGAAAGAAGTCCAGAAATTACTGTCTACCATAATCATATTTCCAGTCAGGCATTCAACATGGGTGGCAAACTTGGTTCCAGTAAGGAAAAAGTATAGAGAAATTAGGCTGCAGTAGCCGATTTGAGAAATCTAAAACAAATCATCGAGAAAGGATAACTATCCCGGTTCCTTACGTTAGATGATAGGGTGCTTAGTGGATTGTGGATCTCGAGGATGATGTCCCTTTTGGATGGTTATTCAAGGTACAATCAATTAATGGTTGATGTAAAGGGACAGACGCCATTTGCTTTCTACAACTAAGTGGGGTACCTTTACTTCTGAGAGGATGCCATTTGGACTCATTAATGCAGGGGCAACATTTCAAAGGGCTATGGATATTGCTTTTAAAGACATCATAGACAAATGCATCATCATTTATATGGATGATCTGACTATGTTCTCAAAGAACAGAGGAGATCACATCTCAGATTTGCATAAAGTATTTCAAAAGTGTAGGGAATTTGGCATATCCCTGAATCCCAAGAAGTGTATTTTTGGAGTAACAGAGGGAAAGCTACTAGGACATGTCATATCAGAAAAGGGAATTTCTATAGATCCAGAAAGGGTGGAGGCCATCCTAAAGATTCAGCCACCTACTAGCAAAAAGGAAATGAAATCTTTCTTTAACAAGATCAACTTCGTCAGAAAATTCATCACTGGATTTGCTGAAATTGTGAAACCGTTAAATGCAATGTTAAAACAAGATGCCAAGATCGAATGGACTACAGAAGTGAAGGAAGCCTTTGCAGAAATCAAAAGAGCCATTGTTGACGCTCCAGTATTGGTAAGTCCTAATTACAGCAAGCCCTTCTACATCTATTCCTTTGCTTCGGATCATTCATGTGCTGGGATGTTAACTCAAAAGTCTGATGAGGGAAATGAGCATCCTATCGCTTTTATGAGTGCACCATTAAAAGATGCTGAGTTGAAGTATCCAAGTGTGGAAAAGAAGGCATACGCTGTGGTCAGAGCAGTAAAAAAATTCAGGCATTATATCCTTAGAAACAAAGTGTATGCAATCGTCCTTGATTCTGCAGTTAAGTTACTCCTAATGCAGAATGAATTAGGTGAGCGCAGAGCTAAATGGGTGACCATGCTTCAAGAGTATGACATTGAGATCTAGCCTATGAAACTGGTAAGAGGACAAGGACTCACTCAGACCATGGCTGAGATAGGCCCCGAATTGTCTGTTCAGAACTATAATATCGAGGAGGTTTCTCCTGATGGTTGGTATGACGACGTAGTGTATTATTTACTAAACCAACGACCTCCAGTTCATCTTAATGTAGTTCAAAGATGAGCTCTACGGTTAAAGAGTGATGGTTTCATGTTGAAAGGAGCTGTTCTGTACAAGAAAAATCATGAAGGCATTTATTTAAGATGCCTTGGAAAATAGGAAGCTGAGAGAGTGATGAATGAATTCCATGAGAAATATGGTATTGGTCATGGCTCTGCAATTGCCACAGCAAATCAGATTTTGAGGGCAGGATATTACTGGCCCACATTGTTAAGTATGTTCACCATCATGTCAGGACCTATCATACTTGCCAGACTGCAACAATAAGGGAAAGGTATGCAACACTTCCGCTCCAATCGGTCACTGAGGTAAGACCTTTTGCTCAATGGGGTATGGATTTCATAGGCCCTATCAATCCACCATCTTCTGCAAGAAACAGGTACATTCTCACTATCACTAATTACTTCACAAGGTGGACTGAAGCTTTTGCTTGTAGGCAATGTACATCAGATGTAGTGATTGATTTTTTAGAATCAGCCATTCTTAATCAGTTTGGATGCCCTATTGTTGTTGTTTGTGATAATGGTCCTGCCTTTGCATCTTTGAAATTCTCAAATTGAGCTTTTGATCATAGAATTATTGTGAAGTTTGCATC
>VDFB02058137.1:0-29356 GCA_007258455.2 Sequoia sempervirens
TGTCTTTGTGATGAAAAGAAATTTACATGCCACGGCCATGAAATGTATTGGAGTATTGTATACATTTGTCATTTTTAAATATCTCCACGCATCTTACCTTCACCACCTCTGTAATTGCAATTCGACACAAACCTATATGGGATTTTTTTTTGTTCTCGTCAGGGTATCTCTGTGACTCAAGCCCAGCAGCTTCCCTTTACAAGGTGAACTTCAAGCGATACTAATCCTTGCGGCCACGGGGTAACCAACACAACCCCCTAACGTCCGTGGTGGGGTGATTTTTGGACTAGAGAGAGTCAGACCCAAGACTCGGACCAACTCCTCTAACCCGTAGGGGAAAACCCAGATCGGTTTTTGATTTAAGAAGAAAACACTCTTTGTTTACCTTTTTATTTTTCATTTCATAATAAAACACAAGTGGGTTTTCTGTAATTTGTGAAGAAAATGACCTTACCAAGCCACCATGACACATTCTTTGAATATTATCATAAAAGTTCTCATATTTTGCATCTCTGAAGTTGTATTTGGTATAAACCCAAATGGGGTTTTTCTCATTTTGTGAAGAACTCAGATTTGTTGGCATGAAGAGAATGTTTCCCCCAAATGTTTGGTTGTAAAATTATTCAATGCCATTGCACTATGTGGGTATAATTTAAAAGCTACACTTCTTTTCCATTATGCAATTCTTGTTTTGATTTTTTGTATTCTTGTTATTATTTGAAAGATTATCTTTCTCCCTCTAAATCACCATTGGGGTCTGCATCAAGATACTTTTGATCAACAATGCTCACTAGGTCTTGGATATCATTGTCTATGGCAGGATGCCATGATTGACCTAGAGAATCTCTTTCAGTATTTCTCTCTAGCACCATTAACAAATCAGTTTGGTTGAAATCATGAAAGAACCATCCACTAAATACTACCCTTTTGTTGAGCTTCACACATATTTAGAGTCTTTTAGATCTCATCTCTACCTTGAATGTTACTGTCCACTTGCAGACCCATGATATTGGCAACCGAAAAGGTATAGGGAATCCTTGAATGCAATGTAAGTAATCTTCACATCCTAGCTGCCCCATTGTTGATACATTGAGGACTAATGGCAAGACCTAAAAAGACAGTTATAGAATACTTTCATGTCCTTTTAATGATGAAGTGACTGCCAAAATGAATATGATTGTCTCTTACATTCTCTCTGACTACTACAGATCATAGCGAGGCATTAACTTTCCTTGAGTAATGTAAACCTGTAAGATACTCATGCACCTGTTTATTGCAACTCACTTAGGCATGATTTCCCCATGTAACTCATAAAGGAATTGTCTTGTTCACTACCCCCATCTATAATTAGTTGAAGCACTATGATTCATGGAAGCCCTTATGAGACTATTATGTCTTTGATGTTAATAAAACTCAACTCTTTTGCGCACTATTAAGTAATAACACTATATAATTGCATATCTTCATTTTTCTCTAGTCAGGTTTAGATCTTCAAGGTGAAAAATAATTGTGGCCCTTTTAGAATAAAAATAGTGACCATAACAAGCAACAGTTACTAAATCTCCATCATTATATGATAGGGCATAAGCATTGTTATGGGGTTTTAGCACTTTTGTAACCATGAGCTACTCTTGTATGTGTTGAGCTTTCAATTGACTGATATGTTAAGACTATAAAAGTAGATCCTATTGCATGTTTCATTTCATCATGGTTTGAGTGTTCAATGGACTATACTCATGCATCCAAATATTTTTCCATGTATTGAAACCACTTTCCATTTAATGTAGATGCACACATTTATCTTTACAAGCACAGAATAGACTGAAAGTACTCACCTCTATCCTTATACGATAGTGCATAAGCATTGTTTGTTGTGTGTGCCTTGACTGGTTTCTTGATGAAAACTATTGACTGTCCATTACATTATAGTGCTTTGACACCTTGGATGTTCTGACACATAAATAATTTCCCTGTATGCTTCTTTACTGTGGTCCTCAACCATCGTTATGCTTAAGGTGATTTTTCTTTGTTCACATGATAACTAAAAGATAGCTTTGGAAACATTGTGGTTGGCTCCATCTTCTCTGTTTGATACCTTGTCAATAGGCTTGTTTTAATCTCTATTGAAGGTAAGTGGATGATCATTTTGTTGGAATTTTGTTAGCTTTATTGGAGCAGTACCCTACATCCCTTGATTGTTAGTAATGCTTTCCAATTGCTTTTAGATGTTGATATGTTGGCCTCATTTATGAAACACATTCTCTTTACATAGCCTTCTTTAATGGTCATGTTTAGGGGCTGCTCCATTGAGGGAATTGTTGTTTGAAATGCATTGATATCATGATGTGATTTGTTTCCATGTTGTTCATTACATTCTAAAATACATTTTTTTTTACCTTGTTATCCTGTAGCATGATTGTTTATGTTTCATGCTTCCAATGATCATTGTTTTGGTTCAAATTTGGTTCAATGTGAGTAGTGTATGCTTCCTTAGGCTCATGTATATTTTTTGTGTCTTTCACCATGTTCTTTTCGCTACTCTATCTTTGACTCTTGGCACACAAGGTTGTTATTGCTCATTGATTCTTGTTGTCCCTTTATGTAGGTCATTGTTGTTGTCCCACTATGAAATGTAGGATGTATTCTCCTTTAGGACTGCCCCAATCTTCATGGTTTCCACAACAATTGCTGCTTTTTTATCATGTGCAACAAATAACACCGTCTCCTCACTTTAACCTAGTGGGCAGACACATGTCACCTATGTTGGTGACCTAAAAGCTCACCATCCTATGTGATGTGTGGTTTTCCAATAGGGTTGAGGTGAGAGGGACTTAATAGTACCTTGGATTGTTACTTCTTTCTGGCCCATATGCCTCATGATGGTTTCAGGCAGGCCTTGATTTCTCCTTCATTATTTAAGAGATGCATAATTGAACTTGATGCATCTCTAAAATCATTTATTTTAATAGAATGGATCTTGGATCCACTTAAGATGATTGAAAGACATGTATAGAAAAAATTACCTTCCTTTTGACATGATGGCAGCCATATGACTGATTCATTATGAAGAGATGAAGTATGAATCTCTTGACAGCTTAAATTATGTGTTGCATCTTTTGAATCTGATAATGAAATTTGATCAACTGGTGTGATTCCATATTGATTTAATGCATTAATAGCATGTCTATCATTGATTTGATCAAGTTGCTCAATTTCCTATCCCTCTTAAAACATCAGAGGGCATCATGTTGAGCTCTACCCTCGTGGGAGCCACATTTACCCCACATGTTGTACTTAGTTGAATCAGAATAGTAACAAGACTTTTCCTAAATTTTCACAAGGAACAAGCAGTTAGATAAACAAAGCTTATCATAGGTGTGCTTGATCAGTCATTTCTTGTTTTTAGGGACACTTATGGTATGCTGCTATTTTAATGCTTGTAGACATTTGATCACATGTTTATGGATATTTTGCATATAATTTTGATCAGGGATCTTTCATTGCTCTAACAACACTGTTTTAATCCAATGCAAGAAACCTAGGAGCAACGAGGAGGGTGTCAAATGAAAGAAAAGTAGTAGAGCAGGATCTAGATGATGTGAGGCCAAGTCAACGAGATTCGTCATTCCACCAGGCAATGACGGGTCTCTTTTCATGTTATATGCAATTTAATTTATTATCCATATGCATATGATTTCTTCTTTACTAGAATTAGAATAGCTAGTCCCTTGGATTTTGAGGTACATTTATACTCTCATGATTATTAATAAAGATTACATTCGCAATACACATGGTTCTCTTTCTCATTTGTCTGTAATTGCAACATTGGAATAAAATGCAATCTATTTTTTGACAATCTATTTCATGCATATTAATGAACTTAGCAGAATATAATGTATCTTTTAATGTTTAAACAAAAACACAAAAAGAATAAACACTAAGTTACCTGATTTCAACTAAAAGCTAAAAATTAGGTAACACCACTACAATCAAGATTTTGTAATTTTCAATCTTAAAATATAGATTACTATATATCGTACCTTTGTTGAAACCTTGTTGAATCAAATACCTATCTAACATCACATACCAAGCTCTAGGAGCTTTCTTTAGTCCATATAAGGCTTTCTTCAATCTACACACCATATCCGGTTGATTTGACAATTGAAATCCTTTCAATTGTTCCATGTAGACCTCTTCTTCTAGCTCACCATTCAAAAATTTAGACTTGACATCCATTTGATAGACCTTGAGTTATTTATGAACAACAAATGTTAAGAGCATCCTTATAGGTTCCATTCTTGCTACCAGAGCAAAAGTTTCCTAAAAATTTGTGCCTTATACTTCTGAGGGTATGTGTAGGATCATCATGGAAAAAACAAGCCCTTAAGTGGCAAAAAATTTAGAAAAATTAGAGTTAGGCAACTTCACATAAAATCTTGAATAAGTTATCTATATTATTTCAAAAATATGTAAGAATAAAATCTGTAGAAAGTTGAATGTAGTTTCTAAACTACTAGGTTTTTTTTTTTAAATCTATTTGGTGAAAATTTAAAATTTCAATGCAGTAGTACTTAAATTTCAGGGAAAAAATAAGAAGTAGGTATCTGTCTGACCACCCTAACCACAATAAAATGATAATATTTTACAAGATTTTAAACATAAGTAGAGGACCATCCTACGTGCCGCATATTTTGTAAATTTTCTCAAGCAAATAATTAATTATGATTTTATTAAATGCAAAATATAAAACCATATGTTCAACCACCTAATCTCAATACCATAAAATTCTAATTTTATTTTTATTAATTGTATAGTATGCTAAGCTAGAATGTGATGCATGTTTCTCGTGATTCAAAATGTGATACCATTTAAGCTTAAGTGATGCTGGACCCACCTATCAATCAAGACTTTAGCCGTGATTTGAATAGAAAATGAATAATAATTACTTATTAAATTCAAAGTAAGGAATAATTTATATTGGTAGAAATCTGAGAATCTCCTTTAAAAACCCTTTTTGTTTCATCAATTTTGGGTAAAAAAAAGTCATCAGCCACATGGGCCATCATATTAGTTACATATCGCCACTTTTTCGCCCATCATGATCCTACACATATCCATGAGTAACCACACACAAGTTTCTTTTTTGTTTCTTGCAACTAACACTTCTCCATTCTCTATCTCAACTTATTTATGCATCACACACTTTGATCCATTAATAAGTTTTATCTACCAATTTGGGACCAACTCCTGTTTGATTCTTTTTCTCAATCTTCTTCATAGTTTCCATCCAATGTTCATCTTTACGCTTCACCGAGTATTTGTTCAATCTAAGACAAACATGATTTACGCTCAACAACAAAAGCCGTAGTCACTCCTTTTAGTCTTCTATCTCCACAATTCGCTGACTTTCTGAATGATTCTTCTGCACATATCTAGGTGTCTTAGGGGACACCACCAAAGCTTCTTCTTCTCTTTCATTTTTTTCATTTGGCTTCTCTTCCTCATCCTTTTCTTGTTCTTCCACATTCTCTTCAATTCTTACACAATCAGGTTCATCAGATACATATCCATCAATTTCTTTAATTGACTTTACAGCCATCAAATACATGGTCTTTGGCTTTCATTTTGCTGAAACATATGTTTTCTTTTTTAGAATATTCAAGAAAATGCCTTCATTTCACTTCTTTTTTTTGTATCAAACTTTATAAAAGTTTACTCCCTCTTTTCCATATAATACTTTCCCAATACCTTGGAAAATATCGAACAGGAATTCTTCCATGCCATGCTTCAAAGTAAAAATTATGGTAAAACCATCCTCGCAATTCCATTGATCTAGCTGCTTCTTGAATTGTTTTGTTCTCCCTTTCAACAACTCCATTTTGTTGAGGAGTTCTCGAAGCAGATAACTTTCTTTTTATTCCATGAGCTTCAAAAAACATATTAAACTCATGTGAGGTGAATTCACCACCCTGAATGTAGACCTTAAGCATTTCTATCCCTCAAAATTCACTCTTCATTTTCAGTCTTAGCTTAAATGTCTTTGAATTCAATCTAATGCATCCTATTTCTAAGAAATGTAACCCATGTATATTGAGAATAATTTTCAATCAAAAGCACAAAGTACCTTTCACCTTGTAGACTTCTCACTCTTTTAGGACCATAGAGACCTATATGAACTAAATCTAGTAGTATAGTAGTAGACTGTTCCTTTAGTCTATAATGACTTCTTGCTTGATTTCCAAACTTACAATTCTTGCAAATAACATTAATAGGATTTGTAATCCTTGGTAAATCTCTTACAACCTAAACTACACTAATCCTCTCCAAGTTATCAAAATTCATGTGACACATTCTCTGATGCTATAACCAACTGTCATTAATCTGAGTCATTAAGCATCGCTCATTATCACCCTTAAGTTGATAGATGTTTCCTTAATATTTCTTTCCTACAACAATCATTGTTCCATATCCTTTCCAGATTTCACATATCTCATCCTTAAACACAAGATCATATCCCTTACTACACATTTTTCCAACACTCAAAAGATTATGCCTTAAACCCTTAACATAATAGACATCATCAGTATTATGCTTTCCATCAAAACTTATTGAACCTATCCCACAAATTTTAGCACTAATATCATCTCCAAACATAACCAAGCCTCCATCATATTTTTCAAGTTTAACAAACTTACTTTTATCACCAGTCATGTGATGTGAACAACCATTGTCAACAACCCAATAGTTCTTCTCTTGTTTAGCATGTAGGGTAGAGATAATAGTACTTTCATTTTTCTCCTTCTGCAGAGAGCTTTCTTTTACCTGTTTTTTAGAATTAGAAGTAGGTTCATCCTTTATAGCCAAAAATAAGCATTCATTTTCATTAGGATCTTCATAATCAGAATCCTCATCAAATATACTAGCATTCTCATTCACATAATATTCCTTGTTGATCTTCTTTCCTTTCTTTTCTTTCTCATATCTTTGTTTATTCCTCTTAGCTCTTTTTAGACACTTTATAGCATAATGACCTATTTCTCCACAACTAAAACATTTAAAGGTAACTTTACCTTTCTTTATACTTGTTTCGAAATTTTTCTCATCCTTTCATATTATTCTTCTTTTGTCTTGATCCACCTCCCACATCCCCGTCCAAACCCATCTATTTCCCTCAGAGCCTGCTTCTCTTATCTTTAAGATGTCATAATCCCAACAAAAAATCTTTTAGTGTGTCTTATACCCATACTCTTCAATAGCACACTTCCTTCTATAAGAATTTCCAGGGAGAGCTTCTTGAGAATCTCCTTTACAGCCCTCTAGTTTCATCTATAGTAGCACCAATTCCTCGCATTCTAACCACTATCTCATCCAATCTCTGTAGATAAGCTTTAACATTCTCATCTTCAAAAATATGTAGAAGCTCAAACTATGTCTCCAAATTTTGCAATTTTTCCTCCTTGATTCTTTCATCGCCTTCATGTTCCCTTTCCAAAGCATCCTAGACTTCCTTAGCAGTCTTCAGATTTTGAACCTTAATCAAGTCAAAATGTACTAGATGGTTCTTCAAAATGTACTTCACCTTATTTTTTGCTTCGTGTGCTTTGATCTCATCAGTTGTACTTGGACCATTAGCAGGATGAGTGTAAGGATTCTTGTAAGCTTTCTCCACATCACATCCACAATACTCTAGATATTCTTCCATCAATATTTTCTAGATAGCATAGTTAGTTCCATCAAACCTCAGATAATCATAAGTCATTTTTCCAGCCATCTCAGACCTTCCTTAAGCAGTTAAGCTCTTCACCAAGTAAACAAGCTCTAATACCAACTGTTGAACAAGAAAACTAAGAGGGGGGGTGAATCATTTGTCATAGATCTAAACCTCAATTCATTCACTGGAACTAATCCTTAACACAACTTAAATTATTAAACATTAAATGCAAGTGCAGAAACTAAAAACCATAACACAAACACAATAACACTAGATTTACATGGAAAACCCAATAAGGGATAAACCACGGCGAGGATTAACTCACACTATAGAGAATATCAAAACCGATTACAAGAGGCTCACTACTTGAGAAACAAGGCTCATTTCCAAAATAAGGACTCACTATCCAACATGGCTAACAACCTGAAGGGCTCACTACCATAGAGATACAAAGAAGATATAAGAGATATGTTACAGAGAGAAGACAATCTCAATGTAACAGAGAAATCCACCACAATTTTCTCAACTACTCACAAAAATACACGAATTATAGAGTACACTTTCAACTCACTACATCCAGAAACTAAACATTTAGGCTTTGCACTAATTTTCCAAACTCGCATCACACACACTCATTGATTTGCATCAATCTTGCATCTATTTGCTCTATTTGTTTGTACTTATCTCTCTTTTCTACTTGCTTTCCTCATTTCATTACTAACTCATCCTACATTTATACCATCTTCAACTTTGAAACATATCCAAAGTTATCCATCCAACATTAAATTCAAATTTGGAGCCAAAACATCCTAGGGTGGTGAATCATAGATTTTTGGCACCCTAGACCTTTCTAGCACTTCTAGGGTTTTTCACCTAAAAGGAGAAAGTAGGGCCAAAAAATCTAGTTAGGTTCACTCAAATTATGAAATGCATGATGTTATTTGAACTAAATGGAATGAACTAAGTGCAATTAAGTGATCTATATGATTGATTATGTATGCAAAACCTAAGATTTATGCAATGTTGGAAAACACAACGATGTTTGCAAACAGTGAACTATGAATGAATAAGTGCAAAACATAATAGAAAGAGACTGGATCAAAGTGCACCTAGGCATAAATTGGAGAATCTGGAATCTTTTGAATGTTGTTCGAATCAACAAAACAAATAGTGGGACTCATTTTCCATCGATGGTGAATTAGTCTTGTTTTGATGAAAACTCTTGGGAACATGTTTCTGAGGCCGATTCAAAATCTGTTCAGATTTCAGCCTCTTGCAACTCATTCTACTAACATGGCCAATCAGTCCGCAGACATGCATTGACACGCTAATACCCCATCCCATCTACAACACTCACACCCAATTGGTCCCCCATTCAAACCACTTTAATCAAATAGCTCATTTGATTAAAGTCATCATAATCTCCCATTTTACCAAACAAACCCCATTTCCACCAAAATCACGAGTCTCTATGTAATTAGCTAGGTCATTTCATTCATATCTTTTTATTTAATTAAATAACTATACATATTTGATTAAATTCTAAAATTATCTAATTAAATTAAATAAATCAAACATTTATTCACTTAATTCCAACATTCCTTTGTTAAATAAATAAAATATTTATTTAACTAAGTCTAAATCATTCTCTTCTCATTTTGAGTTATTTAAATCCTAAAATCTAAGTCAAAATGGTCAAATCAACTAACATCATTTAAATTAATCAAATCATGATTAATGCTAATCTTAAATCACTCAAATCCTCTAGCTTTTGCCACTTGCTCATGAAAATCAATTTATTAATTTATTAAATCTTCTATTTCATTCAAAAAGGAATCAATGGTTGGAATATTCCCCAAATTTGAAAATTCCCTCCAAAAGGGTTTGTACATCCAACAAAGCATTTAAAATCTCGTACATGTCCTTTTCTTGAGCCATGTGCATTTGCTTCACCTTTCACCTCATCCTTCAAGCCATCTTTTGAATTTGAATCTCCCCCCTCTTTGCACATTCTCCAAAATGTGTTCATTCCTCAACCATTCACATGATGACATGTGGATTCTTCTCATTGGTTGAAGATGAGTCCCACATTCATCCCTTTTGTTTTTTCTCTCTTCACATTCTTCTATAAATAGAGAGCTCATCCTTCATTTTTATCATCCACAACTTGAATAAACTTATTATACTCAAATTCATAGCAACTTTCATCCAATTTCATCCAATCCTAGCTAGGTTATGCAGATTTTTATCTTGGAGCACATTGGAGTTCTCCATCAAGTGGATCAATCTTCATCATCAATCATCTTCATCACACCATTGGCATTGGGAAAGGGCCAATTTTTACATCAAATTGGCACCAACTCCCTCAAGATATTAAGAGTTTGCTTTGATTTAGAATAGGATTTGATATCTTTGTTTTAAGTTTGTTGTGTTCTTCATTTCATTTCTTTTCTTTTGCATTCAAATGAATTTCTTGAGGAATCTCTATTCTAACTTGAATTTGATCTTATTAATGTGTTCATTTGTTGTGTTTTTGTAGGTATAGGATATTGGTTCACATTTTTGCGTTAGAAGGAGGGCCTACCAAAAGATCAAATCACATTTTTTGAGAAAATTTTATGGTTTTTTATGTTTTTGGTGTTTACAGGAAACATAACTGCTCACATTTCAACGACGCCATACATAACCGCTCCAAACTGCAAATTGCACCACTAGACACAAACTGCACCACTCCAAACTTCAAACTGCACCGCTGGAACTCCAACATTGCCATATAGCGCCACTACAAACTCCAAACAGCGCCGCTATCACAAACAAAACCGCTAGACTTTCTTGCTTTTTCATGTGAACTTAAAATGGTTGTATCTTGGTCATTTTTTGGTCTTTTTTAGAGCTTTTTTTTTTAAAATGGGGTAGAATTTCATAAGCTATACAATGGTGTAGGTGTTTCTTAACTTTGATAAAGTTAAAAATTTTCAATTTTCACCTAATGTTAGATCACAATGAAACTTGGTCTAACTTTTAGGGTTTTTATGCTTAATCATCTATCTAACCCTCATATCTTCTTGTTTCTTGATTTCATTTGACATTTGGAACTTGTATTGCAGGTTTTAAAGGATAAGGGAGCATGGAAGTCAAAAAAAAAACATTATCACATCATTGTAACAAGTGTTTTTAAACACTTTGGGGAGAAATTATAATCCCTATTCTAAGGATTTGCTATCTTTCAAGATTTTAGGACCTACTAAATTTCTTTTGGGCTCTAAAAAGAAATTTTCATTTTTTTCTACAAAGGTCTTAAAATGAACTTTAGGACACAAACTCACTAGATTTGGTTTGAGGGTTAACAATTAAACAAGGAAACTTTTCACACTTCATTTGGTGCTTAAAAAGAAGTCATTATTGCTTTGTGGATCTTAAAATGAACATGTGATACTTTGTTTTGTGATTGCTTACTCAAACTAACATCATTGAAAAGACATATGCACATCTCTCGCTCCTCACAATGATCTTGAGAATCAAAAGGCTTTTTGGTGGTCTTAGGTTGGGATAAAGTGATTACCTCCACACTTCATTTTGGGATTAAAATTAAACAAATCTTTGCGAGTGTGAGTGGAACATATTGCATGTGTTCTCCCCTTGTTTCTAAACAAAGGTTGATCAAACTATGAATATGTTTGCTTGCTTTTTTTTATCTTAGAGGGCCTACCTTGGGGAAAAAGTACTCACCCAAAGGAATGACTCAACTGGTAACACTCTAAAGCCAAGAGTATTTCCAGACGGGATATAAATGTGGGTATTGGAATAAATGCCAGTATCACGCAGTTGGCTCTAACGAGAAGGGCAACAATGGTCTCTCACTTCGATGCGTCAACTCCTGCGAATGGAAAGTCCAAATTAAAACCCTTGTTTAGAAATGGCCAAAATCCTTGATCTACTTGTTGGTGCAAGAACAGTCATTTTGAAGCCATCCCACGTTTTTACGGCTCTCAGTAGAAATGAAAAGCATTCCATGGGAGTTTCATGGGTGTTGATGCTTGGTTGCCCCATATAAGTGAGTGTTGTGGAGGGGAGCCAGTGAGGTCAAGCATCTAATCATTTGCTAAGAGTAGGCATAGTTGGACTTGTCCAAGTGGGAACTCAACAGGTAAAGTATTTCATATCCATAGGGTTTTGCATGTTCTTGGTATCAAAACACTTGCTTGTTCGAAAGCATTGGGAAACACACATTCAACAGGAAAATAAAAATTTCAAACCCCTTAGTTAGAGCAAATACCTTTGAAAAAACCTAAGAACTATTGCTTACCCTGTGGATTATGTCCTTAGAGGTTTCTAAGTAATTGGGTTTACATCTTAATTTGCTTCTACCAAGGTAAACATTAGGTAACGATTGCCTTGATTTCCTTGAATTCCACATAGCACTTTGTGGGATAAAAAGGGAATTAATACATTGGACATCTAGTTTCAAAAATCTAATCAAGAGTGTATTTGTAAAAATAACTCATTAAGCAAAGTTAAACAATTGGACCCCACACATGTGCTTGGCATCTTTTGGTCATATAGTTTTTGTGCAAACATTGGTCTTTTTATTTTGAACTACTCTTATGGAAAATCATGTTCTTCACTATCTTGGTCTTGTAAACAAGGTCCTTCTTAGGTTCATTTAGGATCAAAATCGAACACATCATCCATCCCAAACATCTATCAAAACCCATCCCACCAAACAACTTTAGAGCTTTGAAAACATCATTCTAGACTTGAGTACATCTTTAAACCAAATCAAAATCACCTTGTTTAATTAGTAGTATGGGAATGCATCCTTTCTCATACCTCTAGTTAAATTAGCACACCTTTGAACAAGTTTATCCTAAAGATCACATCCAACATCTTAGGGTTTACAAGTTCACTATCCAATTAAAACCAATCAAAATCAAATCATAAAGTCTAGCATTGATCCAAAGTTCCTAAAAAATCAACACCCATATCATTCACCCCTTTCGTCCTTCATCTCATCATTGGTCCTAAACACCTTAGAAGTCACTTTTACAACAAGGCCAAAAACACAAGAAGAACATGGAATATAAGCTTGATCCATACATCATAAGCGGTCTAAACCAACCAAACTATCAAAGCCTTACAATGCCAATTGATTTTCAAAACTCACATTTATACAATCCATACATGGGATCATTATCTCCTACAAACCTCAATGGTACAACAAATGTGAGTATACCCAATCTAAATTTTGAAACACCTTTTTTGATGGTAGATTTAAATCCAAGTTCAAACTTACAAATCTATCAACCAAATACTCAATGCATAAGTCTTCAAAAAAAACAACATTATCCCACCAAATCCATACATTCCAAATGAGAATATACCAAGTACAACTATACCAAACATGAACATTTTGAATCCACAACTTGAGTAAACTTACTATACTCAAATTCATAGCAACTTTCATCCAATTTCATCCAATCCTAGCTAGGTTATGCAGATTTTTATCTTGGAGCACATTGGAGGTCTTCATCAAGTGGATCACTCTTCATCACACCATTGGAGTTGGGGAAGGGCCAATTTTCACATCAAATTGGCACCAACTCCCTCAAGAGATTAAGAGTTTGTTTTGTTTTAGAATAGGATTTGATATCTTTGTTTTAAGTTTGTTGTGTTCTTCATTTCATTTCATTTCTTTTGCATTCAAATGAATTTCTTGAGGAATCTCTATTCTAACTTGAATTTGATCTTATTAATGTTTTCATTTGTTGTGTTCTTGCAGGTATAGGATATTGGTTCACAAGTCCTCTCCCAAAATTTTGAGAAATTAGGGGACAATTTTGTAGCACTAGATCTGAGGTTGTCTACTTGTCGGGTTGTCGAAGTCAAATCTGTAGAAAATGGACAAAATGTCTTCTCCAAGCTTGAAATAGGATGTAGTTGACTTGAAACACTTTGTTGACTTCTTGTCCACTTTTCAACACCTAAATTCTTGTCAAATATGCATACACTGTAAGTCTGCAAACACATGCAAAAGGGGAAAAATGGTTAAGGGTTAGCATATAGGGATTTGGCTTGGTCAAATCCCACTTTGGTAATCAAACCATTAATGAAATAATGAAATGAAGGAGAATGATAAAAAAATAACATAAAAATTCAATCAACTTACTAATCCCTTGTTGAAGAAAATCTAAAGATATAACAATGGCAGCTTTTGAATGCTTGATTGATGCTTGATTATAGGATGCAAAGTGCTCAAATGCTAGTTGAATGTTTGAATGAGTTAGAAGATTGTAGGAGATCTAAAATGAGGAGAAAAACACTTATTTATACATTCTTGTGCCTTAGTAACCCATTGATACCTCATCACAGGCCGACATCAAGTAATTTTGAATAAAAACTCGAAAGGAAATTTGAAATATTTTGAATTTAGAGCCAAGAGGGACTCATTCCCCACCCATGGCGAATGGGTCCCACCTTAGGCTTGAATGTGGTCGTCGGGAATTAAGTCACATTTAATATTATTTTTCGGCTTTACATTCAAAAACATACTTAATTAGGCCTTATAAGGGCATAAAGGGGTCAAATAAAGCATAAGAAAGGTGTAAATAGTGAAATTATGCCTAGAAAAGTGAAATCTTGTTACAAGACTTTACAACACTTCAAAATAGGACTTGATAATGAATAAAAAGGTGATTTTTAGATGAATTGTAATGAATAGAGTCTAGAAAAGTGTAGAAATATTTTACAACACTTCACAAAACCTTCACAAGACGTCATAATTTGAATTTTAAGGACTTAAATGTGAATATTCAAGCCAAATTACATCAATAAATCAAAGAAAAATGGACCAAAGATCATGAAGCAAGGCCTAAAAGACCATGAAAATGACAAGGGGCCATTTTTCTATGACACAGGTGGAATTATAATGAGGGAAAACCAAACACATGCTTGATAAGGACCCAAATAGATTCAACACACTTCATCAACTCTAAAGATAGTGTTTAACACAAGGTCGGCCAAATGAGTGTAAAATACATAGAACAATTAAGCATGAACCTTCTAGATACTGAAATTTGTTAGCATATGGCTTCTAGTCTTGTCATTGATGGCAACTGAAGTCATTTCCATGGTCCCCAAATCAGTATCTAGTCATACCGGGAGATAAAGTGAAATATTGTGTTACTGACATAACACTTGAAGAACACGGTATCCAGTCAGTCAATTAATCTGTCCACTTCACCAAATCATCATTTTGAGTTGTGGATCCTCGGGATTTCTTGTTGAGCACGTATGTTATCTTATTACTAAATTTTGTGGTGTTTCATTATTTGTTGTACGAGCTTGGAGGTCGAGTAGGATGTTTTCTGTCTATTTGCTCATTGTAGCCGACTTAGTGAATGTGGCGCATTGTGGATGTGTAAAGTGAAATTATTTATAAAAAAATTATGTTCAAACACTTAATTATGGGTCCCATCTATAGTCTAGCTGACTTGTATGGGTGTGCATCAAAAT
The DNA here is from genome assembly GCA_007258455.2 of Sequoia sempervirens. NCBI lineage: Eukaryota > Viridiplantae > Streptophyta > Pinopsida > Cupressales > Cupressaceae > Sequoia > Sequoia sempervirens. The sequence goes on from VDFB02058137.1 coordinate 15,224, forward strand.
TGTTCATGATTTGGGCAGACAAATGATAATATTTCCAAGTCTTATTAAGGCCAACCTATAGCGACTTGATTTCTAGATGCGGATATATAAGAGATTTGATATATCATTTGGCACATGGGAAGAAATAAGTGTGGTGGTATGTTGTGATCATCAGGAAGAGCGATTAGGCGAGTATGCATAGTTTCACTTGTGCATTAAGATTTTTGAAGAATGAATTATGTAGAGCATAGAAGAATTGTCAGATCAGTCAGAAGGACAAAAGATTATCCATAGAGCTTAATAGGAACTGTAATCAGGCATAGTAGATGCTATTTCATCAATTCATCTTTTGGATCTATTCCAAATCATTGTAGGGCAGTGATTCCATCCATTTTGAGAAGTGAGATCTAGGCAGTGAGCCTGAATGCAAGTGCATTCTCATTTTGTACTTTTCATTTTGGGTATACTCATATTATATTGTGGATTGGCCATCCACTGTGGTTTTTTCCTTAACAGGGTTTCCACGTAAAAATGTTGGTGTTATGGGGTTGTGATTGTTTTCTTTTTGTTGATGCATGTTTCTTTTGTTGAATGGTTAAGTAAGTTAAATGATAGAATAATAAAATTGATTTTTTGCACAACACTGATTCACCCCCCCTCTCAGTGTTGCTTGTTTCCAATAATTGGTATTAGAGCTAGTTTCTTGAAAGAAGTCTTACAGCTTGAGGAGATCTCGGAAAGTGTTTCTCAATGGATACAAGTAGTCTTCAACAACAACTTGTGGTGGCCCTAGATGATCTTGACTAGATAAAATCTGAGAACCAGAAACTACAAGAAAATATTGAGAATGTAGAAAAGTTTGTTCAGTCACTAAAAGACAAAATCAATGAATCAAGGGAGAAATGAAAGGAATTATGTGGTCAGCTCAAACAGAAGAACAAAATCATGGAAGATGAACAACTCAGTCTAGCTTTGAAAGAGAAAATAGAAGAATATGAAAAATTTTCCAAAGAGAATGTTGCCTTGAAGTGAGAGATGGAATCTATCATGATGAAAATGACCAAGGAGATTGAGGACAAAAAGAAGAATGAAGAAAAGCTTGCATAGTCTTTGAAAGAAAAATTTGAACAATGTAGCCGACTAGATAATGAATTGGAGCAATCCAAGAACAATGAAGAAGTGCTTGAAAAGCAGCTTGATGATCTCAGAGATGAACTTGCTACTGCAAATGAGTATAAGGAGAAATTCAAAGCAAGCTCAGCAAAACTTGATGAACTAATCAAAGGATAGAGGACTGATGGTGACAGACGAGGTCTTGGATATGAAGTAGGAGAAAGTTCTAGATCTAGACAAATAAATTCCAGACAAGGAAGATTCAGACAAGGAAATCAGATGAAAGGAGCCTGAATAAATCTGGTAAGGCAACCAAATGATCAAAGATTCAATGGCTATTGTTATGTTTGCAACAAATTTGGTCATATGGCTTCTCAGTGTAGGAGTAGAATGAATACAAGTAGACCAATATTTTCAAGTTAGTGTTTTAATTGCTATAAGTATGGTCATAAGTCAAGTGAATGTAGAATTGTGATGAATAACTTTCATAGAGATGTCAGATGCTATGAATGCAATAGATTTGGACATATTGCTAACCAATGTAGATCAAGACAAAATTAGTGGAACAGTTGGCCTAGACAGAGAAATGTTGTATGCTACAACTGCAACAAATTTGGCCGCATTGTCAGATTTTGTTGGAACAAAAGAGGTCTGGTAAAACAGAACATGCAACAAGATGTCAAAGGAAAAGGAAAAGTCACTATTGATGTGATTAGAAAGAAAATGCAGAAGAAATGGGTGAAGAAGAATCCCTCTGTAAAAGGAAATGCGCCAGCACCAGAAGCAACTTCTGGTAATTCCTCAAGAAATTAATTTTAGGTCTTTGGCATAGGGGGATCTATCAAGAAAAACTCTTAAACCCCCCCTCTTGTAGGTGAATGATACTAGAATCCGTATGTGTCTAGTAGGAGAGTTAATGCTTTTCAGATGTTGTTCGACCAATTAGAAGCATTAGTGAAGAATATTGGAGATCCACATAAGAGTCGTCTATCTCAGTGCCTGAAAGGAAGGAAACCGGACGAGTTAGGGCAAGGGAATTTATTGCAAACTAAAAGAGTTAGGTATGTGGGCAATAAAAGAATGACTTCAACCCTCATTTGTCATATTGCATTTGGAGAAAAGCAGTTTGAGAGCTTTGAAGTGGTCATTCCAAATTTGTGGAAAGATTCAAGCATAAAGGAGAATCCGCGATAAAATTCCATTTCATCCCCAAAAGGTATTTATTGAAAAACCTGTAAATCTATGTGATTGCAATCATGTCTACTCCTCTAATAGTCAAACTTAAGGATAGGCCATGTCCAAAATTTAAATGGCATCCATATAAGTTTGTAGATACAGAGCCCTTAGGTGCATTTTCATCAGTGTCGTACGGAGTCTTGCATATTGAAGATATTAGGGCTTATGTGCATGCAAACATTGAAGATTTGGGAACCTCTCATTTGATGGATTTGTACTATCATCATATAATTCAAGAAGATCTTACGGTGAAACCAAAATTCAAAACCCTAGAGGATAAGAAATTTGTGCTATTTACAAAATTTCCCATATTTGAAGAAGATGAATGGGTTCAATATGTGTTGAGCTGTTTCCATGATGAATTCATGTGGTTAGATGTGTCGTTCAAAATCACAAAAGAAGCTATATGTGCAGTTACAGGACTAAATTCCACCGGTTGACTTCTAGTTTTGAAGTCTGTGAAGAATGATAAGGTTACTTATGTGACAGGCTCGCGATGGGACAAAAGAGCAATGACGATAGATGATATTGCCGCAGTGGATGTAAAATTTGCATCAATGGTTATCGGTTATAAGATTTATCACTCAAGTCGGGAGAATTTAGTATTGGGCACAAGTATCTATGCAGCATATGAGATGGTCAAATAGAATATAGACTATGATTTGTGTGAACTGCTCAAGAGCCAGTTATTGGAAAATTTGGGAAAAATCAAGAAGGATAAGAAGAACATATTCAAATACGGCAACCTGTTGATATATTTTTTTTTCTACTTCTCAAGTGAGGTTTCGAGAGTTGGTAAAGTTCAATGTCATAATGATGAACCGGTAGCTATTCAGATAAGGAATATATTATTTGGACTGGGTGATCAACAGACCCACAATACAATCCTGTGGGGTTACTTTAAAAGCTTTTAGAATTTAATGCATGCTAGAGAGAGAATTCTTGCCACAATAGTGGAATAGTAGAAAGACACTATTTGCTTCATGGTAGACATTGACTAGTGCCATATGGAAGCTACTGATCCTAGAACAGTTTGGATCATGCCTATGGGTTATGAAGTAGATGAGAACATTTTGAAGATGTATGTAGAACACCTGCTGAATTCTCCACTGGATCAAGGAGAAGAAAGGTTTGGTAGTTATGCAGAGAAAATCTTATAGGTTCATTCAGAATTGAAAAATCCCATGATAGTCAAAAGGGTAAGAAAAGAGATAGAGTCTCTTGCAAAGAGTATGGGAATTCTTGTGGAGAAATTGAAAGAAGTGAGAAGGAAAAGAGATGAAGTTGAAGTAGCTCAAAAGAAAGAAAAAGAAGAATCAATTGATTCGGGAACATCTCCTACTCACACTAGATCTACTAGGAGTTCCCTTGCAGCTCAGTCAAATCAAGCTGAGGCTTCTAGAAAAAAGGAAGAAGAATTAAAGCACAAGATCTTACAAAGTTGTGTCTGCAGATGAAGAGGAAGAAAGTGACTTAGAAGTAGTAAGAGAGATAAAGGCTACTGGTACTTAGGCTATCAAATTGAACAAAAGAAAACCTTTCTGCAAAGGAGAAGAAGTAAAGAAAAAGGCCAAAGTTGACAAGCCCAGTATGTTTGTTGAGGAAGTTGAGAATGCAATGGTGAAAGATGGAAATCTCAAGCCACTATGTGATTGGTATGAGACATTTGATGAATCTGATAGGAGAACTCTTGAAGAAGCTACAATAAAGCATATGAATGTTTTTAGTAAAGCTCTTGTTGAAATTATGTCGGGTTTTCCTACAAGTCTGTATAATGCTTTGGAATCTAGGAGGGTGAGTGCCAGAATAGAAGAATAAAATTTGAGGAAGAGAGTTCTTGTCGATCTGTGCCCATAAATGACAATTGAAGAGATGGATTTACTCCTTGAAAAAGCTAAAAAGGAATTTAAGAGAAATACAAGAGTAAATAAACTCATGATTGGTGAAACTGATGTTGTTGTCAGTGAAACTAAGGAAATTTTGGAAGAATTTTTGTCAAGGAATAAGATTAACATGGAGGAAATCAATACTGAAAATGTTCAAGAAAATGAGGAAGTGAATGTGGAGGTAAATGAAAATAAAGAAGAGAATGTGAATGAGGAGAACATGAATGTGTCTGATCCTTCAGAATTTGAGGATATTCTGACTTCTCCTAATGTGGAAAATACAGAGACACCTATGGTAACTAAGGTCCCTATTGATGTGTTTGCTGAGGAAAAAGAGGTGCATATTGAAGAAGCTAAGATTCCTAAAGTCAATCCTGAATCAGAATCCAAGGTTGAAAAAGAAAAGGATCAAGAAATTAGGATAGGATAAGTGAAGAGATCCATATTGGAGCAACAAGAAGAGTCATATCTTGAGTTAGATGAAAGCTCAATTAACCTATCCACTCTGTCTCCAATTCAGATGATGAAGGTCGCTAAAATTGCTCAAGCCAAAGCTAGTGAGAGGATACTGAAATCTCACATAGAGGATAGTGAACTGCTAAATCTTGCATCTGGAGTTTTACAGAAAATAATGCCTACTTATGTTATAGACCCATCAGGTTCCTCCTCCGGTGAGTTAAAGAAGCTAATAAATTCTGTAAATTCTCATTTTGAATCCTTTGAGAAATCAGCTTTGGTTAAAGTGAAAAAGGAGTTTAAGGAAAAGAGAGTTGGTAGCCTAAATGAATTTATTGCCAAAGACAAAGATCTGTTAGGCACTTGCATAAAAAATATTCAAGGTACTATGTATGTAGGATGAAAAGTGTACAAGTCTTGCTTGATCTTGTCAAAATTTACTAAAGCAAATGAGAAGAAGGTGAAAGACATTAAACAACAATTGGTCACTATTTCCAATACTTTTGACCCATTAGCCGGTAGTGTTTGTAAACAAGAAAGTTAGGTAATGTCCTTGTTGAACCAAATAAATAATCTGAAAGTTGAAAATGAAAGGATCTTTGGGAGAGTACATGAACTCAAGGGACTAATAAGTACACAGATTGAGATAATGGTGAATGCTTTGAAAGAGGCTGAAGATGACATGGCCGCTCCTGATTCGGTAAGTCTCTAAGCAATAGAAACATTGTCATATCTTCTTTGTGGTCATATAACCATTTTGGAAACTTTGAGAAGTGTTTGGGACTCAAACTTAAGTGGACTGAAGAATGACTTTGCAGACGTCTTCAAATTTTTGTAAGTCGCAGGTTATATTTGTACAGTTTTGCAATTTTTGATTCCCTAATTTTGTCATTGATGTCAAAGGGGGAGAGAGTGCAGTGAAAAATGCCTTGGCATTCTTAGGGGGAACAGTATTTTGAATTTTGGCAGTATACTTACTAGCTTCGACACTTAGTCATTTTTTACTAAGTGTTTCCATCAATGCCAAAGGGGGAGATTGTTGGCATATGGCTTCTAGTGTTTTCATGATGGAAACTGAAGTGATTTCCATGGTTCATAGATCAGTATCTAGTCATACCGACAGATAAAGTGAAATACTATGTGTTACCAACAGAACACTTGAAGAATAGGGTATTCAGTCAGTCAGTTAATCTGTCTACTTCACTGGATCATCATTTTGAGTTGTGGATCCCCGAGATTGCTTGTTGAGCATGTATGTTATCTTATTACTGAATTTTTTGGTGTTGCATTAGTTGTTGTACGAGCTTGGAGGTCCTGTACGATGTTTTTTGTCTATTTGCTCATTATAGTCGACTTAGTGAATGTGGTGCATTGTGGATGTGTAAAGTGAAATTATTTAAAATGTTTTTATGTTCAAACACTTAATTATGGGTCCCAGCTATATTCTAGCTGACTTGTATGGGTGCGCATCAAAATTGTTCATGATTTGGGCAGACAATTGATAATATTTTCCAAGTCTTATTAAGGCCAACCTATAGCGACTTGATTTCTAGATGCGGATATATAAGAGATTCGATATATCTTTTGGAACATGGGAATAAATAAGTGTGGTGGTATATTGTGATCATCAAGAAGAGCGATTAGGTGATTATGCATAGTTTCATTTGCGCATTAAGATTTTTGCAGAATGAATTGTGTAGAGCAAAGTAGAATTATCGGATCAGTCAAAAGGACATAAGATTATCCACAAAGCTTAATAGGAACTGTAATCAGGCATAGTAGATGCTATTTCATCATTTCATCTTTTGGATCTATTCCAAATCATTGTAGGGCAGTGAGCCCATCCATTTTGAGCAATGAGCTCTAGGAAGTGAGCTTGAATGCAAGTGCATTCCCATTTTGTACTTTTCATTTTGGGTATACTCATATTATATTGTGGATTGCCCATCCACTGTGGTTTTTTCCTTAATCGGGTTTCCACGTAAAAATTCTAGTGTTATGGGGTTGTGATTGTTTTCTTTCTATTGATGCATGTTTCTTTTGTTGAATGGTTAAGTTAAATGATAGAATAATAAAATTGAATTTTTGCACAATACTGATTCACTCCCCTCTCTCAGTGTTGCTTGTTTCCAAGAAAATTATCTTCAATTTACAATCAAAATAACTCAACTCCAGAACCACGTTTTAAAAGAATTTAACAAAGAGAAATATGGACCAACAACATTTCTCCCGAACCTCAACCAAAAGCACAAAAAACCAGAGTTCACAACTAGTGAACATAACTCGCACTATACAATGAATCAACAACCAATAAACTAGATCTAGAAATTTCCAATAATCATGATCAACATATTTAAACCACACAAACATAGGAGCAAATTTTAGACCAAAACTTGGAGCAACCACTAAACACCTGCAACCTTTCTTCAATACAATTTTCTCAATATCCTCGACATATACAAGCATGACATTAATGACAATGGAAACCAATTGATTGGTTGACATCAATGACAATAATTTCATTCTTTCCATTCTCGCAACAATTTGTAGATTTAGGTTGAAGACATATCGAAGAACAAGTTTGGAGAAAGTTGACAAGTGTTCAAAGTTGTCAAAGTTGTCACCTTGCATTGTAGATCATTGAAAGAAATCTATAGGTTGCAAATCAAAGATTCAGATAGGAAATCAAGTGGAAAGGATAGAGCAGGCATTGAAGAGAAGAATCAAACTTTGAATTTCTAGAAAACCCTAATTGGACTAATACACCACTTCTAGTGTATGAGTCCTAGTATAGGAAAAATTACAGATTTCTAGAGTTTCAGACATATCTTTTCCAAATTTTTGTTCTTGCCCAAAAACCCTAAATTGGGACTAAATTGCCTAGTCTAGCATATGAGTCACAATCAGTATTAAATTCAATGTTTTTAGCATTTCAGGACTTCATTCAGGCCTCTTCAAGTTTCCAGGTGCACACTACTAATTTCTCAACTTTCTGTTTTGATTTACATGCTTTTCTAGGTCATTTAGTGAACTATGCATCACATTAGGTTTTAGCATTAGGTCTTGCATTTCATTAGTCTTTCCAAGCCCTAGGTTGGTGGTGAACCCCTCTTTAATCTCTAATCAGGTCCTAGGACAACCCTATTGCAAGATCTGTTTCTCCTCTGCATACCTTAGATTGATATCTCTAGGGTTTTCCTTGAATGAATGTTGTGAAATGTGTTGTTCTATGTCCTAAACCATAAAGCAACCATTTTATTTCATTTCATTTAGCATATCTCTTTCCTTCATTCCATCCTTGGGTTGAGATCTTTAGGGTTTCCTTGAGTGAAACAATAGTGTGAAATAGGAACCTTATCTCCTCAAAGGTAGAGTCCTCTATTTCTGTTGTTTCAATGCCCTTTTTATGAAAAGTAGGGTTTGAGGAATTGTCCATGCATTGGTGATTCCAAAATTTCACCACTTAGATTTTGCAAACAATAGGAATTCTCACCATGATTTCCCCATATGTCATAAGGGCCAATCCAAAGGGCCTCAAACTTACCATGTTTCCCTTATCCTAATTTCTTACATTCCACATCAAAAAAAAATCTCCCACAACAAACTTTCTCTATGTAGCTTTCTTTTCAAATAGACATTTGACCTGCAATTTCTTCTTTAAATTGATATCTTGTATTGCTCTTCTTGATTCATCCAATTCTTTCAATTGATTAATCCTGCTATTCATGCTATCATCAATATCCTCTACATATTCTTGAATGAATTTATATATTGGCAATAAGTTGTTTATTGAATTATCACATCCATTCCATACACAATTTCATAAGGAGACTTCTCTGTGGCCCTCTTTCTGGTAGTTCTATCATCCCATAATGTTGATTTCAACTTTGAATCCCATGCCTTTTTTCTTTTCTCCATGACCCTCTTCATGATCTTCATGAGACTTTTGTTGTTGGATTCACCTTGTCAATTTCCTTGTGGGTGATAAGGGGAAGAATATGAAATGGCAATCCCATAACTACTGCAAAAATTAGTAAATTCTTCAAATCTAAAAAACATAGCATTATCCATGATTATCTTTTTAGGAGTACCAAATTTGATCAATATATTATCCATAATGAAATTAATGACAAATTTACTAGTTTCCTCTCTTGTAGGAATTGCCTCCACCCATTTGGTGAAGTAGTATGTGGCAACAGGTATCTAGTTGTGACCGCCACTAGATTTCTCATTGAACTCACAAATAAAATCTATGCTCCACTACTGAAGAGGAGCCTCAATATTCTACGTTCTAAGGGGCAAAGCACTAGAAAATTTTAACTTACTAATGAGCCCAAAATATGCTCATAGTTTGGATATTATGATGAACTTTTAATGCCTTTACTTTTGTTATTTGTGGTTGTTTAAAACTCTTTTGAAACCTTTTATGGGGATATCCTGTAGCAAAATATTTGCATATTCCTACAGCTTATTGTGTTGACTTGACTACATTTATTACCCCGTTGACTCCCTAAATGATTGGTATATCGCATACAATTTTTGAATGATGAAATAGATTTAAATGTGTCATTAATGAACGGATATTGTGTATGTGCCATATGCCTTTTCTTTCGCATCTGTTACCTTTTGTTTCGCAGGTTGTTGAAGAATGATCGAGTCAAGCACAGCCGATCTCGGCCTTGCAGTAAAGTCCATTTCCTGCACGACTTCGAGGAAGCTCCGGCGAAGACTCTTTGACCGAAACCATTGGGAAAGATTTTTAATGACAGTCAATCTAGAAAGAGTGGAGCGCTAGATTCTCTCTGGATCGGGTTGAACGCATAAATTCATTTATGAAGTTTGTTCCTTGATTCTAGGAAACACTTTACTTCCACGTCTTTCTTTGATAGGGTTAGCTAGTTAGTTGCTCTCTTGATTTTAAATAAAGTACTCCTCCTGCGCGAGTGAGAGGAGAGATGATAGTTAGAGTAAGATAGAAGCATAGTGATAGAAAGATAGCAGATATCATGTAAGAGTCAGTATGATAATGAAAAGCAGAATCTATTTGACAAGAGACAGAGTTTGTTGTTAGTTTATATCAACAAAGCAATGTATACCATTTTGTTTTCATGAATAAAGTTTGATGAAGTTTTTATTTTAGCACCTGCGTAATCAGTAGATGCTTGCTAAGGGGGCCCACTTAGTAAGTATCCGTAGCTAGTTAGTTAGCTATTCTTTTCTGTTGATCTTCAGTTAGCTTTCATCTTTGAAGTTTTCATACAAACTCAGTCTTGTATTGCTCCTGCAGCATAAGGCCAGTTCTTAGTTTGTGTTTCAGTCGTAGCTGTTATGGTTTTTTTTTTAATCAAATCATAGTTGAGTTAAAGAACTTTGCATTACCTCCCTGTAGTGTAGATAGAATCCCTTCCAAGTATTTATTTCTGCTAAGTTTTGACTAAAACCAGTTCTTAGTGCATATATTGTGTTGCGTCATTTAAAGTATACGTCCCCTGGTTTGACAAGTAAATGAACGTCCATAGAGAGATATTAGTCACCTGTTGGAATGTCCAATTCCCAGAAAAGGTTTTACTGTGATTTTCATATCCTTTTGTGGGCGCGACCATTTTTGGCGTCGTTGCTGGGGATGGCGTTAAGCTAAGGATTTGTCAGAAGTCATTTTTAATATTAGTTTAGTTTGTTAGTCAAAAAATTTTAAAATCTTTCAAACCACCATTCATCGTATTGCATGCATAGAAGAAGAAGAGACGCACTGGGAAGGTTCCTCCCTGAAAACCTGTTTGTTGAACTACCATTTGACCCAGCTAACAATGAACCTGAGGAAAATCCATTCGCTCTGTTATTCCAGCAAGCAAACATGGAAAATAATCCACCTCCTGCTTTTGAGTTTCCCATTGTTCCCCAACGAGATACTAACAATCTTAAGAATATACCTTCTTCACTACTTCCAAAATTCTATGGCCTAGTCACAGAGGACCCTAAAACCTTTCTGTTTGAGTTTGATGTCCTCTGTCGCAGTTATGACTACAACTCAGATGCTCATAAATTGAAGTTATTTCCTTCCACCTTGAAGGAGGGAGCTCTCAGATGGTTCATGAGTCTGGGAAGAGGCGTTGTTGATAGTTGGGCAGCCATGCAGACGAAATTCCTTGAGAAGTATAAGGAATATGTAAGAGTGCTAATAAAAAGGTGATGACATATTCGAATTTAGTAGAAGGAGGATGAAAGTCACGGAAGATTATATTTCCGAGTTTTGTTTTTCACTAAAGAGGAACTCAAACCATACTCTCAATGAGGACTCTCAAAAAATACTCTTTCTAAGGGGAATCAGTGATGCTTGTATAGATGCCCTGGACCTGATGGGAGGAGGTGATATAACCCAAGTGCCTTGGGATGATATAAAGAAAATATGTCTTAACTACTCTCGAGCAATAGTTAAGAAAGGTCGAGGTCATCATGCTACAGTGGGGAAGTCTTCTTCTAGTGGAGTTTCTCGGATGGAGATAACAAATTTTCTATCTAACTTCAAGTAGGACATCATTAATAATATGGCTACACAATTGGACACTATGCAAGCTCAGAAGAAACATAGTGAAATACGGTTGGCGAGTTAAATCATAATGCGGAGACAAAAAGAAGTGTATTTACCAAATGCAAGATGGTAGCTAATTTGGAAGCTAAGCAACTACCTACTAACTTCAAGCGGTAGAAGGTGATGATGATCAAGTGTTCTTTATTGCTTAAAAAAGAGACCATGGGCCCAAAGACAAGGTATGCCTCAAGATCCTTTAACTTTTGGTAATCCTTGTGCAGCTATAATAACCAATGGCAACATGCATATGGACCACCACTAGAATCCACCTCAACCAAGTTGGTCTAATTATCGAGACCACATAATGGCAATTTCCTTAAGGAGGTTGGCGGCAGCCACAGAGACAATGGACCCCACCTTGGGTAATTGGCAGCAAAATCCTCAATGGAGAGGTCCTCAACAATGGCAAAACCGGTCCTGCAGTTCACCTTCCTGAGGAGGCAGCAACCACGGTGCCTGCACCTCCTGCAGCAAGCGCCACAAATCTTGGACCTCCAAAACAAGTGCCTATGCCACCGGCCCGTTGCCAAAATCCCAATAATGAGCCTTGTTAGCAGCCTGGCGGCAAATTATCTTCACGAGAAACCAACCAATATCAAGCTTATGCCTTAGACATTAATGACATCCATTTGAGGTCTGGAACCACTTTACCTGCTCCAAAACTGCCTCTAATTACTGAAATACTAGATTCTTCCCTTGAAGAATCTACTGCACCTGCTGATCCTCTTGAGCATATGCCTATACCTGATACGGTTTCTAAGGAGCCTATTTTGCAAAGTCAAGACAAACCTCCTTTTCCTCAGAGGTTGCAAAGTATTGCATTTAAATATATGGAAGAACCCACTTTTGACATTCTGGATCAGCTCAAAAATGTACAAATTCAAATCCCCTTATTTCAGGCTATTAAAGATGTACCTATTTTTGGAAAAGCTATTAAAGAAGCATGTTTGAAGAAGCCTATATGAAAGAAAAAAGATCCCCAAACAATTCATGTCTTAGGGAAATTGGCTGATATAATGTTGGGAAATGTAGTCATCCCAAAGTATATTGACCTTGGCAGTCATGTAGTGCAAATACATATAAATGGCCAAATTGTAAAAAATGTTTTGATTGACTTAGGTGCTGCCATTAATGTCATGACAAAGCATACTATGGACTCCTTGAACATTTCAAACATTAGGTCTACACCCACAGTTTTGCAGCTTGCAGATAGCTCCACAGTTAAACCTGATGGGATGGTGGAAGATGTAATTGTCACTCTTGAATCTTGGGAGTATCCAGCTAATTTCACAATATTATCAGTTAAGGCAACTTTAGGAGGGTATCCAGTTATCCTTGGTAGACCATGGTTAGCAACTGCTGATGCTTTTATAGGATGTCGTTCTAGAGATATGACCATTTCTGATGGACAGTCCACAAAAAAATTGGCTCTGTATCTGCCTGCTAGACCTCAACCAGATTTGTCCCAACCTGTTTGGCCAAATGAGGGGGAAGAAACTGAAGAAGCCAATTCTTTGACTCAATTAATGATGCTTCAAAATGATCCATTCTCACAACTTCAGAGTGAGGATGCTTTTCTTTTTCAAATTCTATAGTACAACTCTGATACGGGTAGTTCATCTGATCCAAGTGGCAGCCATCTACGATGTTTCCTGTAGCAACCAAATTCTGAGAGTTCACTGCCTAAACTTCCAGCAATTTTCAATAACTTGCTTCCACAAGAGGTACAAACATCACCTGTAGATTCTATGAGTAATCTTACTAAGCAGATAGAATTGTCTCTAGGTCACTGTTTGAATATCAATAGCAAGCTGTCACAATCTCAACAAGCTATCTTATTAAAAATGCTACAAGATCAGCATAAAACTTTTGCATGGGAATATGAGGACATGCAAGGAATAGATCCTCGAGTTTGTACTCACAGGATATATATCAAAGAAGATTTTTTACCAGTTAGACAACCTCAAAGAAGAGTAAATCTAGCACTTAGAGAAATAGTTAAAAGTGAGCTTCAAAAATTGCTTGATGTTGGTTTTATTTATCCAATCTCTGACAGTCAATGGGTTTCTCCATTAGTTATTGTTCCCAAGAAAGGTGGAAAATGGAGAGTGTGTGTAGATTACAGAGAGTTGAACACTGCCACTAAAAAAGATCACTTTCCACTACCATTTGTAGACCAAGTACTGGACTCACAATGCTGGCAAAAGATATTTTTCCTTTTTGGATGGTTACAGTGGGTACAATCAAATAAAAATTGCCCCTAAAGATCAAGATAAGACCACTTTTCCCTGTCTATGGGGAATATTTTCTTATTTGGTCTTGCCTTTTGGTCTATGCAATGCGCCAACAACATTTCAGAGAGCAGTAATTAGTATCTTTGCTGATATATCTCATGACTGTATGGAGATTTATATGGATGATTTCACTACCTATGGAGTCACATTTGAAGAAGCATTGATGAATTTAGAAAGGTATTGAAAAGGTGCAGAGAGCAAAATTTGTCTCTAAATAGTGAAAAGTATACAATGATGGAAGAAAGGTATTTGTTCTAGGTCATCATATTTCAAATAATGGAATTGAGAATTAGACCACCTTCTAAAATTGAAGTTATTGAATTTACAAACTCTGCAAAACAAAAGATGTCGGAAGTTTCGCGCCAATACGGTATTATAGAAGGTTTATAAAGATTTGATGGAATTGTGGAGTCCTTTACATGCCTTGTTAACTAAGGATTCTCAATTCGAGTGGACAAAGGCCTGTGAAAAATATTTCCTGCAACTAAAGGACTTGCTTACTCAAGCCCCTGTTCTTCAAGGTCCAAAATAGAAATTTCCTTTTCACATACATGCTGATGCCTCTGATTTTAGTATATGA
>VDFB02058138.1:0-13654 GCA_007258455.2 Sequoia sempervirens
AAAGTAATGATTTGATTTTGTTATCGAGTTTGTTTAATTGGTTAAATTTTCCATATGAGATAGGGTTGTAGAATTTCCAGAGGTTTGGAAATTTGTTTCATAATGTAGGAGGTTTATATAATGGAGTTTTGATTTCATTTGGTTATTGATCGTGATATTGTGTATACCTTAAGTTGTATCATTTTGTGCTGTTACTTGGGTCACATGTCTATAGCGGGATGGATTTGCCTCGCGTTTGTTTCTAGTCTATGTTCCCATGTATTTGGGAGAGTTCAAGCCCCATGTTTGTTGTATGTTAGGAGATTCTAGGGAGAGTGGCTCTATGTGGGCGCCGGCGCACAAAGGGGCTGTCAGGAGAACCCACAGTAGAGTTAGTGTAAAAAGTGAAAACCTAACTAAATAAATAGGGGATGGGTAGTTAAACACTAAAAGAAAATAACTGATACCTCGCTCACCTATCAGGGCTATCAAAGACTAAAGGTGTTCGAGAAGGCCGTGGTTGGCAAAATCGTGATCTCGTTTCCACGAGTAATGCACGATTCCGCATGAGTCACCCTATGGGGCGGCGCCTTGAAATAGGCAGTCAGGATAACCATAGATGGAGGCGGCACCTAGTGTTAGGATGTCAGGATAATCCATGAAGGCCATGCGATGACACTCTCCTCTAGCGTTTCCCCTTAGTTGTTTTATTTGGAATCCTCTGGAAGTAATTTCATTGCTTGATTTGTAGTTAAGTGTTGTCATGTTTTGTAGTTGACTTATGATGTCACATTTCCTTTGTGTATAAATTCTTTTCCATGTTTGGTGTTGAGTCATGTGTGTAACTGTTGACGTCTTGGTCGGGAATCCTTTCTTAACTACTCCTAGCACGGGGGTGGTCGGGTGGAACGTGCTTCGTACCCCGTTGGGTTTCCCATGCTACAGTCATACCTCCAGTGCAGAGATTGTAGTGGCAGTTTGTACCAGATTTATGTACCATCTGATGTATATATTTATACTTTGTTCATATCATGTAAATTGTATTGTAACTCGCCCATGTGTTGGGATAAAGTACTTTGTAACTTGTATAATTGGTCACTGGTATTTAGATTGTATCTTGATGTATTATTATATCGCACTTTGTAATTTAAAACATTATTCACTGATGCAATTATAAATATATTTGATGTTGTAAGTTGAGTAAGTTAGTCTCCCTTTGATTCCATGCTTTATTGGTTATGTGATCTTGTATAGCGTATGTGGTTCATCATTATTTGATGCTTTGTGTTTATCACCTTTATATGAGAACACATATTCTTGGAATGAATGTTGGATATTAGTTAGGTTTGTTATTGAGTAGATAACGTAATGTCTCTACGTGTACCCCAAAGGACTTAGGAGTTTAACATGTATTATGTATTTGGAATTATGTTAGTTGAAATTGATAACATAGTATCTTTACTTTATGTTTAAAAAAAAAAATTGTTGTGTAGATAGTTGTCCTTTGGGGTTTGCTATCGTGGTGTTGCTAAGCACCATTTCTAAAATCAATGTGATTCCGTGAGACCACATTTCTTGAGGCATTTTGTCAAATAATTCACCTGTATCCTCGACAGTTTTGCGTTTAGTGTGCATATCAACATGTGCACTTGCAACAAACTCAAGAGTGGTTTAATTGCCTGTGCATGAACCCGCTTCCATCTCACTCCATGGGACTCTCTGCATATTTGAACTCCTATAAGTTTCCTCTGAGAATCCATTGGGTGGAACATCCTTTCGGGTTTCACAACTCACGAGGCACCATTAGACAGCGGGTTCAAATCTTTCTGAAAACCCCAAAACCCAAGCTACAAAATACCTTGAGATATTTGACAGCAATCTTCCCATTTTAAAACCCCGTCAACCCCTTTTGGTGTCGATATATACTTTACCTAGTTGAGACAAAGTGTAAATAATAAAGCATATTGCTGCAAGTGTGAACTTCAAACAAATGTCTGGAATGTTATAAAATCTACACTATTTCTTCAAAACACCCATGTCTTGTCGTCTAAGGAGTTGAGCTTAATTGGTTAAATCATTGAGTTAAAATTGTGGAGACCCAGTTAATATGGAATTGTAAGTTGTGACTCTTGGTCTTTCATAATTGGCTTTTAGTGTGGAAATGGTTTATAAATAAATTGATTTTTAAGTTGAGACTCCTGGTCTTCCATAAGTGGTTTCTAGTGTGGTTGTTTGAAAGGAGTTAGTATTAGACACATTGTTGTGCTTCAGAGCTTGTATTGTCTCATGTTGATGTTTTTTTTAAAGGGTAAACACTTTTGACGGGAGCTATGAGCCTGATGTCCTGGCGGGAGACCTCATCCCCAATTAAACATTCAACAATTACACTCTAGTGGGATTTGAACCTTGATGGCAAGAACAACACTACAACAACTTAACCATCATACCATGCCAAGATTGACAATCTCATCTTGATGTTCAAGTTAGGGAAAATTCAACTTATATTAAGGGAGAGGGGTCAATAGTTGAGCATGTCTCATTGTTGGTATAGTACTTGTGCACTATAAGATTTAATTTTGCAACATTATCTATATTATCATTAATTAGTTCACATGTAAATAAAAAATAATCAAATGTTGGTTGAAATGGATGGAAGCATCTATGCATCCCCCCAAAATGCAAATTTTACCTTGTTTATTAATTAATTAAAAATAAAAATCCATTGTATTTTTATTTTTAATTAATTAATTAATACGATCAAATGTGCATTTTGAGACTTGGATAAACAATAGTAAAATGAACCCATACTTGAACACATTAGAAGCTATGAATGCTATATAATAAAGCATAAATACACTCATTAATAAGTGAAATTTACATATTTTTTTGTTTCATATAAAATATCATAACCATTCACTATAAGTAAAGTGTTTATTTAAACAGATATTGTTGTCATACCGAAAAAATACTATTCTTATCTGCACAACTCTTGGGATGGTAATGCATATGCATTGGAGTACTTCATATTAATAGTTTGTCATATCACAAATATTAAAAATGAGGGTAATAAATACCTTGTATTTTCCCACAAAATATGAAGGATTGCCAAAAAGTTTTCTAATAATTCAAGTTGAATTTAAATTTTATTTTAAATAATAATGTGTTGTTTTTATAACTAATAGATTTTTGTGTTTGACTATTGGTCCATTTATATTTGATATAAAAATTAGAGAAAAAATTATGGTTACTTAGGTTGTATATAAATTATATTTTAAATAAGAATATGATATTGTTCTAACAAAAATGATATTCTTTTGTTCAAATATTAGGGATACCATGATTAGAATTTGGTCAAATGTTTTAAAAGTCAATTTTAGGACACTTCTCACTAGACGTGCTAATGTGTAAAGTTGTGTGATGAGTCACACCTCCAAACCTTAGTTGTAGATAGATAAAATACCAGTTTACATTTCTCAAAAAAATGGAGGTCCTATGATATTCCATGCAACTACTACATGCTAACAAAGTTAGCCCACACAACTATTGATCCCTCTCCCTTAGATCATCATAGGATAACATCAATTCCAAAAGGAATGTGTGATTAAGCTAAATAAAACTCCACTAACATTGGGCATGGCAAAATTTTAAGGTTGATAAGGACATTTACACAAACTATAAAAAGGGTTCCAAAGTGGTAGGAAACTCATTTCAATATAGGACACGTGGGTTTTAGGGTTTGAAAGGATTTTTTTGTTATCAAGGTTGTAGGCTTTACTTGTATGTTGACATTAAGTGTAAATGTGCAAGTAAACTTTAATCCTCTTATTTGGATTGTAACTAATTTATATGACTTTATTAGACATTTTTTAATGACTCAAAACAATTTTATTCATAAATAATCTATGACCAATACCATCTAAAATTGAATCGATCAAACTTACATAATGGATGACTCAAAGCACTTGTGCAATTTCAACCAAGACCATTTTGACTAAAGCGTTTAAACTTATAGGACTTAAAACATTGGAAATGGGCATGGACAGAATTTGAATATAATGAGGTTAATCAATGAGGCATATAAATAGAGAATTGTAAGTGATTGGAGATTTCAAGGGTCTCAATAGAGAGGATCCAAATGTTAAGTTTGAGGGACAAAAAATATTGTCCCAACTATGATTTGAGTGATAATCTATCATAATGAAGACTTCTCTCACCACCTAATCAATTGTAGGTGGATCGCCTCTTATCCAATCCCATAATTAGGTTCTTTCCCTTAGGATCATACATTTAGAAGAACCCAATTAGTTAGTCTTGGATGAGTAGAGTGGTCCAAAGAGATTTGTTAGAGGGGTTAGAACTAGAAGAAAGTATGAATTTAGTTAGCCATGTGACCAACAAAGAAGCACACTCACTACCCTCCTAAAGTTTAGGTGGGAGGAGTGGTCTTCTTTATAGATTTGTTAAAGAGAAGGTGAACATTTTAAAGTATTTTTTTGCAAGAGAAAAACATCCATGTATCAAGCAAACAAATTGTGAATTGGAATTTTTTAGTGATAGACTTGAGCCCTAAACATTTGAAGATTGGATGTTGTAATCATGAAGAAGAAGTATTGGTTCTTGAACTTTCTCTCATTATTCTCTAAGGGGTTGTGAATCCCTATGATCAAGATTAGTAAGAGACTAGGCCAATGGATAAGAGAGATAAATCTCTTTTACACTTTAGGATTTGCAAAACCTAGGCAAATATACCTCAAACAATACTGGATTTTATATGAATAATGGTTTTATCACAATAAACAACAGATAATTTGTTCATTCATAAAAGGATTTGAAAATGATTTGACAATATCAATTTTCCTATTACCGTAAATGCTTGGACACAAACATAATACATAAACTACTAACATCTAACACTGAAATTTGATTCTTAATTTTACATATTTGAGTGTATAGGGATGTTGAAAAGATTGATGCCTACTCCCTAAAAATTGCAAAGTCTAAAAATTGCAAACATATACTTTCCTAACAAAATTAGCTATGTGGTTTAGTAATAGAATATTGTTTCTTTACAACAATCTAAACCTCTTAACTAAAACAACTTCAAGATTTAATTATTGAAAAGTCAATGCCCTAAAATGACATGAACTAATTATTTTCTACCCAAAATATACTTATTAATCCTTTAGTAAAGTTAAAAACCCCATTCACTATTTAGAATAACATCTTGCTCTCCTTGAAAACATGCACACTCAACTAGTGAATCTTATAGTAAACGTGCAAGTGAAATTTTTCTTATCTATATTTGAAATCTTACTTCTCTTTAAGGATAAACAACACAACAAAGGAGACAATTTGATTGCAAATTTGTATTCATTTCAATTTCAAACGAATGAAATTATTACAATAGACATACTAGAACAAATTTTAGATCTCCATTATCATTAAAAAATATATTAAAGTTTTTAGTAGAGTTTCTCTACACAAGCTTAATCTCTCTAAGTTCATCCAACCTATTCAAATGAAAAATCCTTTACATTATATAGAACCCCTTTTGAAAAATCAACACAACAGTGACAATTTTTATAAAAATTAAAACATCACATTGCTAAAAAAAATTATTTCCATCTAGCTTTTGATTTTGAAATTTGTTTCCTTTCACCTTGATTTTATGAATATTTAAAACACATCATCGAAAATATTTGAAATAACACAATTTTGGGGAGTCATAATTTTTTATTTGATTACTTGTTTGAGCTCCCCCTTTTATTTTAACTAAAGATCTTGGAGAACCCTACAACCCAAATTTTGTTGTACCAATTTTACCAATTTTTAAAGCCAAATTCAATAATTTGAACCTTCAAATTTTAAATTTGATTTTTTTTTCCAGGACTTCTAAAAGTTTAATAACTTATTTTTGGAGTGTGATTTTTTGGTCAAAATTGGATCTCAAGGTTGATTATGCATTTATGGAGATTTGGGTAAAATTTTCAAACCCATACATGCGTAAATACATACATACTAAAGATAGCAATCTTTCTATTTTAAAATATTTTGATAATTTTGGTTATTCTTTACAATTTTAAGGGATTCTTTAAAGTATGTATACTCAACTAGCTCAAAATTATTGTAAAAAGCTAACCTCACACATACAACATTTTTTTGATCTCAACGTAATTTTGGTAAACTGAGATAGCAAAGCGAACATAAATTTGGATGAAATTATAATAGAGCAAGTTGATTTTATACCAATAGGAATGATCTTGGAATTTCAACATAGGTTCCAATTGGAAGGAAGATGACCTCATCATAATGAAGTGAAACTATCTCATTATCAGTAAGTAGGTCTTGGGAATCATAGGCATTTACTAGGAATGGAGTAGTCTCAAGAAGGTGAATAAGTGGTTCTTAGTTGGTGAGTAGGATCACAATCAAGTGATAAATATATGAAGGTCAATTAACCTAGGATGAACAAGGAAATCTCCCTTGTGTTTAATCAACCTCTAGGCTTCATCCAACATTGCATCTTTGTAGAAAAGGTATTGACAATAAGATAGTTCACCAAGGATCAAAAGTGGTGGATTATTAGAGGGTAAGTGCATGGAAATGGGGAACCAAAAAGGGGTCTTAAGTGGCCACTTTTTTTTCTTTCTAAAAGCAAGAAAGACTAACCTTGGATGACAAATTGAAGATAATTACATTCAAAATTTTAAGATGCAATGAAAACTGTAAGAGTCATAGTGCTACCAATATACTTTCTAAAGTACTATTTAAAAAAAAATGGTAGAAATTAAGGGGTTCAAAAAGGGGGGGAGCACACAAATTGGTCTTGTTTTTTCAAAAAAAAATAACATAGCATTTGGTGTGCCCCCCCTAAAATGTTAGCTTTTTTAGTATTTCAAAAACCACTTCAATGAGAAATTAGCTAACACCATGTAGTTTATCCCCAATTTTTCTGATAATTTTTTAATGAATATATGATTTTTTACTAATTTTCAAAGTAGATGCATCTTAAAAAATAGAAATTTGAGCATGCTCCCCCCTAATAATTTTGAAAATTGATCGAAAATATTTTCTTTTTTGAAAATGTGTAGAATGAAGTTTAGTTTCTAAAAATGTAATCTATTTGAAATTTCGATGAATGGTTAAAAATAAAGTGAAAAATACCAAACATTGGTTTTGAGAAAAACTAGATACACCAACAAAATAAATTAAAGATGAAAACCTTAACATACTCAAAATGTGAAAAAAATACATGGTTGGATAGCTAAGAGAGAGCTTAACATTACCCAGGTGTTTTTTCGACTTGACATTGAAACATGTGCAAACTTGACAAGACGCACGCTCAAGATTATGGCAAATTTTGTAGAATTTGTAAAAACATGTCTTTGGACATTGGAAAGTTAGTCCAAGCCTTTGGGTTGGAAGCCCAAGGCAAATCAAAGCCAAAGGCTTGGAAATTTCCAAAGTAAGAAAAAATGCAAGCGTGTTATAACACACTCGCATTATGTCTGTTAGATTTCCAATCTGTTGCTAGACAAAAATACTTCCACACAAGAGAGATTGATGGCGAGAATGCTTGCTATCAATATGCAAGATTGATTCACGATTAATTGATACAAATGTACAAGATGAGGCTTGCTTATAAAAGGCAAGCATGCAACAACTAAATCTTATCTTGAGCAAAAAGATAGCTCGATAAGATAAGGATAAGATCCTATAACTTAGGAATTAAAGATTGCCTAAGTAAACTTATGAAGATGTAATTAAATAGTTAATTACACCAACACCCCCCCATAAGTGCAACTTAGGGAGAAGATTATAATGCAAACTACTATGGGTCCCGGCAACTAGGCCATGTTAGGTACCCATTTACAAATGCAAATGAAATGCAATCTCTCATAAAGCAGAGAAAAGGGGAAAACCCAGTGGGAAAAAAACCCCTCTCCAAAGGAGAGAAAACAAGAAAAAAAGCATGACAAATGTAAATATGATGTGTGGAGGACTCAATGATACCCCCCAAGAACTACATCCATCATGAATATACAATAAATTACCCCCCCATGATGTATGATCTCCTGCAAGTATGGTTAATGTCTGAAGACAAAACAAAATCCAATGCCTACAAACAATGTTTCTCCCCTTAGGAAGAAGATACACCAAGTACAACTGCAAGAATGATTCCCATTCTGGATAGGAAGAAGGAAGAGGAATCCATATGTATGAAGATTGTGTCTCTGAAATCTGCTCATGTGCTGCCAAGTTCTTGGATGATGTAGATGATGCCACAATCCAATCAGGTACATGCCCAATCACAACAAACTGTGACAAACCAGGAACAAGTGGAAACTGATCTTGAACAAACTCCATAGACAAACATGAAGTGATAATAGTGGACCCATGACTATCATCAAATAAGAGAGATAAACCCTCAAATTGGTCCTCCAAATCGGAAATGTGAGACTCCACAAACAAAGAAGCAATGTCTGTCAAATAGGAATCACAATCAGGAAGACTATCGGGAACCTTTGAAACATCTGCAATCTTGTCCAAAGGATCACAATCATGGGTTATCAACTCTGAAGAATGAACAAGAACATGTGAGTTGAAAAGAGGAGCTTCAAGAGATGGAGAAGAATCATGGTCTCCATATACCTCTCTAATGTGAGTCCAAAGAGTATGAGGACATTCGAAGTGAATAAGAGTCTCCAAAATGTCATCATTTACATTTTCAAAAATAACTCTAAAGACTCTAGCCCTAAAGCCTATCCAATTGTAATACTCAACACCTGTGCTAGGAAAAGGAACTGTATTAAACAAATAGGGCAATAGATTTATCTCACCAAAATGAGTGAGAATTAAATTGCTCCATTGCCTATAGTTCCCATTCTCCAAAGTAATTAAGTCACCCATTTACAAACATATGAGCTTCGAAAGCCAAAAAAGAGATCTGTCTTCAACCTGGAAAATATGGCACAAAACTGTAAAATCCCTGCAAAATATCTGTACCACAGAAAAGATGACTCTTCCAGCTTTCCAACGATATCCCGTTTCTGAAAAATTGCCTTCGTATGCAAAAGTTATGATAAAATGAAAAAGGGCCTATAAATAGGCACTTGGGGCAATTACACAAGGCTAAAACGGAGCAATTTTCGGGCACATGAGCTAAACACCTGGTCGTCCATATGACCTTAAGGGAATCAAAGGAAAAAATAAAAAACCACCTGCCACGGGTCTATACCCGTCGGCCATGCAAATACATGGTCGGCCAAACAATTAATACAAAGGCTTTTCAACAATTTTAAAAACTATAAAATGAAAATTCCGTCAGCCTTTGATAGATCACCGGGGCAAGTTGACTCGCTTGTACCCGCTAGAGACGGATCTGATAGACCGAACCAATGAATGCACCCGTACTGGATGGAAGGATGACCGCCGATGAAAGATCTACGTACGATAGATGTGACACGCCCATTATTTCCATTGCGTGTGAATGAAAATTAAATGCCATTTGGATCGGATGATTAACTTGACTAAATTACAGCTCACAAATAGGGATGTGTCGGAAAGGTATCACCGATGTAAATGAAGCGATGGACCCGCGCCGATCTTATACCCAGCGACAAAGATCGATCCACTTGAGTACGGCGAGAGGCCGAATGGAGCGTCCAATGAATGAACTTCGTGCGAGGGTGATGGTGCAGGGCCTAGAGAATAGGGCGATTAAGCCCGATGGAAGGATCCGTGTCACCAATTCGCGAGAGGTTTGGCCAATAAACCGAGAATATCTTGCGATCAAAAAGGAACTTGACAATAGATGACTTCACACCACAAATAATGTGGAGTACCCGCGGCTGACCTGGTGATGCGGATCCGGCCGATGAAGAAAGGACAATGAACCTGTGCCAAGAATAAATGCCACGGCGTACCAAAAAAAACTCCACAGTACAGATGTCCGCGGATTTAATAATAATGCCCACAGATTTATTGTGCCCGAAAATACAAAATATTTGAGCCCGATTTAAATAAAATTTTGCCCCAAAATTTAAATCAAATAGCGCAGAAAATATTTTATTGAAAATATTTTTTTTGCGAAAATTATGAAAATCGTACCGCAGAAGGTTTGTTCCAGCAAAAAAATTTTGCTTCAAAAACAACTTTACCTTAATATAGGCGAATTTACAGTCAAAATTCGTCTGCGGAATTTTCTGATCTCAACCGTGAGGTTATTGAAACCCCAATCTGCACCCAGCAAAAAATCTTCAAGCCAAAAAATAAAACCCTCAGATCCGGGAAGGAGTCCGCAACCCCGGAAGCTCTGATACCATGTTAGATTTCCAGAATCTGTTGCTTGACCAAAATACTTCCACACAAGAGAGATTGATGGCGAGAATGCTTGCTATCAATATGCAAGATTGATTCACGATTAATTGATACAAATGTACAAGATGAGACTTGCTTATAAAAGGCAAGCATGCAACAACTAAATCTTATCTTGAGCAAAAAGATAGCTCGATAATATAAGGACAAGATCCTATAACTTAGGAATTAAAGATTACCTAAGTAAAACTTATAGCTGATGTAATTAAATAGTTAATTACAGCAATCATCAAAGAAAAGATAACCAGACGCGTTATAACACTCCTGCGTTATGTGAATCAAGCATAATCTGAGTGCATTATAACACTTGTGTTATATATGTCAAATCAAGCATAATCTGGCTTACATTATGATTTGTTCAGGATATATGTATATACATATATATATATACATATATATACATATATATATATATACACACACACACACACACACATATATATATATATATATATATATATATATATATATATATATATATATATATATATATATATATATATATATATATATATATAATAAATACGTAATATGTAATATATGTATGTACATGGGTTTACGGGTATAAGGTATAGGATTGAGGGTTGAGAGTGTAGGGTTGATTGAGGGAAAAAATGGGGGTTCAGGGAAATAAATAGGGGTATTGACAAAATAATTTAATTTTATCCTCAAACTTAATATTTTAGAGAGAAAATCAGAGTAAGGAATGAAGGAAATATGGAGTGTCATTATATCAATACAAAGTGGAGTGTATGAGGCATTATAGGTGACAAAAATGTGGCAGCACCAATATGTATGAAAATTTTGAACGTTAAGTGGATTAAGGCATCATTAATGGGGATACAAGAACTAGGAAAAATATACACAAAAATGCAAAACCCACCTTTCAATGTGTAGATGAGGTGATCAGTGCATACATTGGAAAATAAAACATATATAAATCAAAATGGTGCATGAATCACAAATAATGTCTATATAGGGGAAATATTGTGTGCAAGGGTCTTAGAAATTTTTTAGAATTCTATGCACGCATGATAAAATTGTTTATGTGTGCATATTGAAAAGTATACATTTCACCCTAAATCATATGCATGTTTTAAATTGTGTTCTCATGGTGAGATGCATGTATTTCATGATGTAATGCATTATTTTATAGATTAGAAAATTCATAATAAATAAAAGTGGGATAGATTTTGACATGATTTTTGGATAAATGTGTGAGTTATTGTTGCTATTAGGGAGGAAATTATAGGTGTTGTAGCTAAAATTAGTTTGATGGGATTGATAGGGTATACTAGGAGAAAAAAGAATTATGACACATTGCATAGATGAAAATTATTAGAGTGTATTGATCCATGTTAATATTGTTATATATGAGGTAGAGGAGAAAGATAAGAATGTTTTTGATTAAGGAAAAATAGGTTTTATAAGGGGCCCTGAAACCCTTTGGGTGAAATCACGGAGCTATGTCTCACTTTTGGCAAGAGGAAATTTTTGGGATGGGTGGGCTAATCTTGCTTGTACACATTCAATTGAAGGTTTTCCTTCGAACAAAGGTGCTTTGATTGAAGATGTGCAAAAAATAACCTTCAATCGAAGCAATACCTAAATGATTGAAGGTATGTTGGTGTGCAAAAAAAATATTAAAAAACTACCTTCTATAGAAGGTAGCTTTTTAATATTTTCTTTGCATGCACTTGTTTGAAAGAACCGACAGTAATAGTTGATCCTAATACATGATAATATTAAGTATATAAATTAATAACCAATGATGAAAGAGAAAGACATTAATTAGTCATATTCATTTGTCAATAAGTTCATAAACGACGAAGAATTTTAGCAAAGAACATTTGTTTACTCCCATTTTGGATGAGCTAGGTCACGCCTAGACAACTAATTCGAGCGAAACTTCCACATAGCTAGGTAGGCCCACATACCCAAGTTGACTTTGCATTTTCTTTGTTTTCATGCATTTTAAAAAGGCTAATATACATGGTTTGAAGTAGGGTTTGAAATTAATAACTTCATGACACTGGTTCAAGTATGAAGGGCTTCAATTTAGGTTCCAAACATAATTTATTAAAATCAGCCTTTCAGACCATTCTTTTAAGCCCAAGATTCAATGACTACTCTCTTTGTGACAACTACAACTTCAAGCCATGATTCAAGCTACCACCATAAATCCATATTTCTTCCACATAGGAACATAGTAAATAAAAATTCTCAAAATGTTCTATGCTATTATACATTCTCCTTGCAAGAGTTTTAAAAATGCTCTTCTCCTTGTTAATGATTTCCAATGTTCCATTTGGTCGTACTTCACTATTATCCCCTATTTGAAACCATCCATCGTTAAAAGCTTCTTTAGTGAGGAATGGATGCCAATGCATCATAAACTATGTTTGGGATGGACTCAAGACGTATTTGTGTGTTCATGCTTATAAGTCCAACTGTTCCTAATAATGAAAATTTATTGGGTAAACAAATATAACTCCATCCACAAGTTTCATATCCTTGCAAAACATGACAACAAAGTGTTACCCTCAAAATGCTTCCATAGGATTACTAAAGGGAGTAGCTCCTGAAAATATAAGGTGGACCCATCCTCCTAATATTGCTTTATTCTTTCTAAAAAAAAGTTGCATCTACCAAAGGTGGTGCTTCATTTGTCTTGAATCCTAGTTTGAACCATTTAAGTTTGTAGTGATATAGATCATTAAAAATTAATCTCCTTGTTATGCAAGTCTCCTTAATGATTTTTTTTTCCCTTGGGAACAGCTTGCTTCAACTCTAACAAATATTTTGCTAGTAATTTACTATCCCTTTGCCAATATCCCATAGAGGCCCCTCGAAGGAAAAATAATTCCTCAATAATTCAGTCAAGAATATGAGCCAAAGGAAGGAAAGATAAATGTACATCCTCAATTGTCATATTTTCATGAAAATGTTAAAAAATATAATCAGATCCTGCTATGGTGGTGACAATTGCCTCATGGGTCAAAATGACACCCTTTGGTTCTCCAATAATATTTTATTGTGTGGAGATTCTATTTCATTAACACTTGGCTTGTGTCCTGAATATTGGTTAATAAGAAAAGTCCATGCCACAAAGGTGAAGCTTCAGTCAATTTCTCCTGCATTCATTAACGTTGGGATGAACTTCAAAAAAGCTATCACCTTCTTGGTTGTGTTCTTCTATTCCTTTGCCTGGTTTCTTGAGATCATGAGGAAGAGAACAAATGAATCTTTCAATCGCTTGAGAAACCCTATTGGGAAGCATTAATCCCTTCACTGGAAT
>VDFB02058139.1:0-43190 GCA_007258455.2 Sequoia sempervirens
TGCTTTACTTTGAATTTAATAAATAATTATTATTACTCATTTTCTATTTGAACTACGACTAAAGTTCTGATTGATAGGTTGATTGAAAAACATCTATAGCTTTCAAACAATATCACATTTTTTGAATTTGAAACATGTGCCACATTCTACACTTTGCATACTATAGGATTAAAAAATATTGAATTTCATGAACTTTTGACCAAGTTCAGGTGGTCAGACATACAATTTTTTATATTTTTTAAAAGTTGTAATAAGAAATTCATAATTAATTATTCACTTGGGAAAAAATTACAAAAAAATATGCATCACATCGGGACATGAGTCCTCTACTTATATATAAAATATTATAAAAAATATTATTGTTTTATTGTGGTTGTATACCCTGATATTTGCACTTTTCTAAATGAGCAAAACAACTAAGAAATATGAAAAACAACATATCAAGGACACCTCAAGATTAGCCAAAAGAGAGTGACAAAACACTAAAGAAAGTGGATAGCACAAGACAAACAGTTTTACCTTCCTTTGTAGTTGATACTCCTTTGATTGGCCCTTGCTTAAGATAGGATGTGTGCTCCTTGATGGCTCTATTGAAGATCTTTGCTATGTGCTTGGATGCAAATGCAAGTGGATGTGATTGAAAATTGGATGAGTGCACAAAATGGCAGCATGTAGTTGCAAATTGACTAAGTGTTGAGAAGGAAAATTGGTAGCATAAGGTTATGAAAATCAAAAGTGTTCTCAAAATTCCCTTGAGGAGGGGGGTATTTATAGCGGATCTTGAATTCTCTAGAGAATTCAATGGTCAAGATTGATCCAACAAGGTCAAGATGAAGGGCTATGGTGGGTTGAGAACCCACAAGCCCTCACATCTTGACATGTGGAGGGTGAAGTGGCCAAGGGGGGATGAGATGGAAATGAGTTGTCAAGAAAGGTACATGAGGTGGAAAAAGGACATGCACCTTGGGGAGTGAGGAGATTTCCACAAAAAGGGATTTCTTGTCCCCAAGTGGGAGTGAAAGGGACATTTGAGGAATTTTGGAATTCCTCAAAAATCTACATGGGAAAAGGAAAGGTGGTTGGGGATATAAGTGTGAATTAAAAATTCACATTCTAGGAAAGTCTAAAGGATAAAAGATGGGCTCCAAAAGGTGGGATTTGGTCACATGTGGAGATTGTGACAAGTCCAAGGTTGGTCACATGTGAAGATTGTGACAAGTCCAAGGTTCTAGAAGTCTTGGAAGGATGGAATGTGAATTAAAAATTCACATATAAAAGAGGGGAATCTAGGAAGAATAAAAAGGAATTAAAAATTCCTTGGAGAATGATTAGGCTTAATTAATCAATAATTAGAAGATAAATGAGGATTAGAAGCCAACTTGCAAAGTTGGAGGATGTGACACATCCTAATCAAAGATTAGGCATGTGCACATCCTTAATGAAGAAATTTAGGAGATGGATTAGAATTGATGAAAATGACATGTGAGGAATTAAATAAATGTAATATTTATTTAATTTATTTGATGAAAGGAGGATTAAAGAGGGTAAGGTATTTAATTAATAATTAAAACCTTAGGGATTTATAGAATTAAAGATATTAATTAAATAATAGTAATATTACTAATTAACTTAGATAAGAGGATGTTTAGATGAAAAGTGATAAATTTGGATAAATTAAGTGTCCAAATCTGGATGTCTATGTGGTTAAGGTGGTTAGACAGACACCTACTTTTATTTTTTCCCTAAAATTTAAGTACTACTACATTGAAATTTCAAATTTTTAACAAATAGATTTTTTTTTAAAATATAAACCTAGTAGTTTAGAAACTACATTCAATTTGATATAGATTATATTTTTCCATATTTGTGAAATAATATAGATAAATTATTCAAATTTTTATCTCAAGTTGCCTAACTCTATTTTTTCTGAATTTTTCGCCACTTAAGGGCTTGTTTTCTCCATGATGATCCTGCACATACCCAAATCTTTATGCATTGTAAATGGGTACCTAACATGGTTGTGTAGCCGAGACACATACTGCATATTTCATCTTCATTCATTCTCCCTGAGTTGCACTTAAGGGGGGGTGTTAGAGTAAATTATATTTACTTGCTTAAGTTTGCTTAGGCTTAGATTAATTTTTTTCATTTAGTTTGCATTTAGTTACTCCCGGGTAGTTTTTCCCATGCTGGGAAGGTTCTCACCCATCTATGCATTTCATGCTTTTTAAAGGCACTTTGTACATTGTGTAAATTATCTCATATTTTACACTCCTTCTTTGGTGAAATGGTAGTTCTATCTCTCTCGCTTTCATGAATTTTTCTGCAATTATTGACCTTGGGTTATTCGCTCTATCAGATTTTCCAAAAAAGATGGGTCTTATAGAGGGAGGACCCATTCACCACTTAGGGTGAATGGGTCATAGCATCAATTTCTAGGACCTCATGTTTTCCCAATTAAATGTTATGTAATTTGAATTATGGGTTTTGGGATAGATCTTTGGGAGGTGCCACAAATAAGACTTGAATTTGAATTGAAGGGGCTAATTAACTCTAATTAACCATAATTAATTAAGAAGAACCTAGATAAATGTGAAAGTGTGTTACAACACTTTACAACACTTAAAAGATGGTACCAAGTTAAGAACATTTTATCAAAAAGGGGCCCAAGAACAATGTGAATTTGTTACAACACATAACAACATTAAACCTAGGCAAAAATTAGGTTAATTCAATGAAAATTATTCCCAAATCAAGTAAGGAAAAGGTATAGTTTTTCTGTTGCTACATTTCCCCCCTACTTTAGTGAGAGGATAAACCCATGTCAAACTCACACTAAAGTAGACATTCAAGACACTTAAGTATGCAACAATAACAAAGATACATAATCATACCCTATCAAAGGTCAAGAAAAATAATCAAAAACAAAAGGATCAAGCACAACCATTTCAATGCAATGCAGAACATGGTTTTTTGTCTATAAAATATGCTACTCACTCTAGGGTAGTGGAACCTCAGTCCGTCCACTAGGTGAGTTGTCCCAAAAAATGTGTATGCTCACTCTATGGTAGTGGAACCTTGTTCTATCCACTAGGTGAGTTATCCCAATGAGGTGGAAAATGGGAGAATCATATTAGCCTCTCATACCATACTGAAGTCATCCTCCTGACAACTTTGATAAGGCACCACAATGTAATTCTTTTGTAAATGATTTTGTAATTTCATGTAAAATTTTGTTAAAGGGGATTTTTCTTTGTTCGTGTAAGGTCTTCTTCTTAGGGAGAATTGTGCCTAATGTCTCCAAGAGAGTACAAATCAAGGGTGTCAAATCATCACTCATGGGATGCCTCATTTGCATCATTCCAAGAAGGTGCATCTTACACTCTTGTAGGACATCAAACCCAATGACACCACCAAGAAGAGGACATGTCACAAGAAAAAAGGAAATCACGCTATGAAATATGCCAAAATATATCATCGATGTATGCCCCCACTTTAAAGCAGTTGCTACACCATTATTGTGATCAAATGCTTTAAAGTAGCCAAATGTTTTTCCTAATACATGAGAGCTTTCCTCGGAAAACCCTATGCCAAGTCATATATTTACAAGAGAAGTTGCATCATGAAATAGAAAGGAAGGGTTGCCCCCACAAATACATAAGAGATCTATGGATTCGGGGTCAATATGTCTTTGCTACAATGTTTTCATAGAGCATGAAACTGTCATCATTCCCCAAATTTACTCATAGAACTAGAAGAATGACACAAATAAAGTGAAAACAAAGGGAAAAGAAAATCCTTTTGGGTCAACATGCAAGAGACATAAATGTCTCGACACCTTATGTCATCCCCAAAAGGAAAATACAAGACAAATGAAAAAAAGAAAAGCTTTTGGGTCAACATAGAAGAGACATAAATGTATCAACACCTTGTGTCATCCCCAAAAGGAAAAAAAAAGACAAATGAAATGATTAAAACATATAGAAGAATGAAAGGTACATATAGAGGAATGCACAAAAAGAGAGAGATACATCAAATGACACAACACAAGATTTCACATTATGCACATGCAATCACATAAAAAATATGAAAATATAAAATATTAGTTAGGTCCATGCAAGTCAACCTAAAGCATCACATCCCAATCTCAGTCAGTATAAACAGAAGGAAGAAAACTATCTAAAGGGACAAGAGAAAGTACCAAACTAGGGGAAGGCAATAAAATTCTTTCCCTCATTTAGTGCAAAGAAAGAATGAGCCAAGATAGGTGATCAGAATAAGCTCCTTGCATCAAAGATAATGATTTGTAATAAGTGTAAAATATGTAATAGTGAGAATGTTTAAGATCCTACAACTATTACATGGAATGGAGCGAAATACATGCTTTAAGGGACTATTTCTATGATTTCAAGTTATTTAAATATGTGTTTTAAGGAACGATGATGGACACCAATTTTGGTATCCAAAGGTTCTCTAGCACTTCTAGGGTTTTTCACCTAAAAGGAGATAGATGGACCAAAATGCTCAATGTCCCCACTCAAAACAAATGAAATGTGAATATAATAGAATAGGGAAGTAAAATAGAAAGAATGCATGTGGAAATGTGTTAAAAATTGGAATAGGGACTAGAAATGCTGTTGATCCTAAAATTTTGGCCTACTGGGACACTATACCATTATAGGTGACTTAGTCCCAGATTTGGAAAACTTTGCCAAAGCCTGTTTTAGCCAAATGGGTATCAAAATATATAGAAAACTCTAAAAAACATGTACAGTGGGAATAATTCACCACTATTGGTGACTTAGTCCGCTTTTGAATTTTTGAAAATTTGAAAGTTGAAACGGAAACCCTCGGTCTGCACTTCACTTCCTGATAGGTGTCCGCCTTTGAAACTTTGATTTCTGACTTTGTAAGTGAATTTTTATGAATATTATAACCTTGGAAGGAGGTGTAAGGAAAAAAAAGTACAAAAACATCTTCCTAATGCAAAATCCTCAAGAGAGAAGTGCAAAAACCATGATTTAACAAGTTACATACATTTGAGATGCACATTCACAGAACAATAGGTGAGACAAAAGATATTACGCATAGAGATAACACTAGATATATGTGGGGAATCCCTTACAGGAGAAAAATACCACCACACCAAGTAAACTCACTTTGTATTACAGTAAATAAATTACATACAGAGTTACAGTCTTCACTCTCAGATGTTAACTCACAGCAACAACACTTTCCCTCTAGGTCAACCTCACTCACACACTGTTACAATGCTCGTACAACATACAATAAATATTTTTCTTTACCCACAACAACCATTAGGGTTTCATTTAATTTTTGTTCCTTCACCAACAAGCTTCCTTCTTCTCGGATTAATAACACCGCCATGCATCACACATCGAGCCGCCCAACAATTAATTTGGTTATAGAGAATATTACCATATTTGCACTCTATCAATCCTCGAATTAGATCCTACATTAAATGCAAGTATATCGCTAACCAGAAAAAGAAGCTTTCGGCCAATGATTTGTTAATTTACAACAATGATGTAAAATCAACAAATGAAATCGTGCCACATGTCAACACATCACTCATCCATTGCATTTGACTATCACACCAAACTATCAGTCGTTCCTTGCAGTCCCCACCATGACACATGTTCACCGCTTGTGCAATTTCGAAGAATCAAGCTGGGAATCTACAATATTCCTAACAAGTCTCCTAGAATTCCAAGTGGCCCCCACATCCATCGGCTTGTCGCTTAGTCAGAGAAACCAAAAACTTCACAACCCCTAGTCAGAGGTTAGAAAAATATAAGATACTGCGACAACAAAGAAGATCGACCAGTCGGGAAGTTAAGAAACTTCTGAACTCTGCTACAAGGTTCTAAGGTTGGCGAAAACAACGATCCCGTGACCAACAAAGGGAAAAACTGCCAAGTCTTTAATAGAGGTTCAAGCCAACAAGTTTAGGCAAATTTTCCAATAGGAGGAAGATGACTCCAATAAGTCTTCAACCTATTCTTCAATGATTTCCAAGTCCTCAATATACCTAAATCTACAAACACACAAGGAAATAGAGAAAAATGTTGGATGTTAGGGTATTGGGGTTTTCCTTGGTCAAACCCCTTTTTAGGTAATTAAACCAAAAATGAAGAAATAATGTAATGAAACATGAAATAATGGAGTTAGAAACTTTCCATGATGATAGATCTTGAATTTATGCAACAAAAGAGGAATTTGTCCTTGAATGTCTGAAAAAGCTATCTTGATGACTTCATATGCTAAAACCATAGCTTGGTTGACTTAAAAACATGATGAATGATGAATGAATGAGAGTTGAGTTATGAATTAGGGTTTACAAGCTTGTATTTATAGGCAATCCACCTAATTTTCTCGTTAATTTGATCCCCAAGGCCGACATGAAGGAAAAATAAACTTAAAATCCATTTTTCCCACTCGAACCTTGAAAATAGCCCAAATGGGACTAAGTCACCAAGCTAGGTAACCTAGTCCCACCTAGATGGGACTAATTCACCTAGATGAGCGACTTGGTCCCACAGGGGTTATTTTTCAAACTGGATCATTGGGGAGTGAAGAAATCAAGTTTATATGATGATTTCATCGGGTCCTTAATCAAAATAAGCCTTGGGATGCACAATATGGGGCAATAGCCTAAGCCTATTAATGATGATGCAAAGGGTAATTGGGTCTAGGGATACAAAGTTCAATGTGAAAGTGTTATTAAATACACTTTACATCATTAAAATGAGGTCCACTTAGCCTAGAAAGGCACAACATCCATTGTGAATGTGTAAAACAATTAAAACACTAGATTAAAGTCAAATTTAGTTTACAAGCCTTCTAGATTGATGTGAAAATGCAATTAAATACATTTTATAACATTGAATTAGGGGAAAAATAGGTCCATTAGGCTTA
Source organism: Sequoia sempervirens (assembly GCA_007258455.2). Taxonomy (NCBI): domain Eukaryota; kingdom Viridiplantae; phylum Streptophyta; class Pinopsida; order Cupressales; family Cupressaceae; genus Sequoia; species Sequoia sempervirens. The sequence goes on from VDFB02058139.1 coordinate 6,940, forward strand.
AATGCTACATAAAATTCTAGAAAAGTGTGAAAGTCATTTACAACACTTTACAACACCTTTGCAAGACGTCAATAAATGCATTTTATTCAATTTGCAAGGTCCAAGAACTAATGTGGATGTGTAAAAAACCCCACAAAACTAAATCAAGGCCTTATTAGGTCCAATTTATCATCAATTATTCCCATATCAAGTGTGAAAATGTCAAGGTATACACTTTCTGGTGACACATTAAGCCCCCACTTTAGTGAGAGGATGAAACTACCTCAAACTCAAACTAAAGTAGACATTCAAGAAGAGTCCAATCATACTAATGTGGATGAAAAAGAATGAAAAATATCAAGGCATTGGTCAAGCCCCCATGATCCAAGATCCCAAGTTAAACCAATCATAAGCATGAAAGGACATGCACAACATGATCGATTTGCAGCAGAACAAGATACATGATCAAGAAATGGCAAGAACTAGAAGGAATAGAAAAATAAAAATGTGGATCAAGCTTTTATAGTTTGTGCAACACCATGTGGATCAAATCTAGGTTGTTTATCAAGAAACACATACTCACTCTGAGGCGACGTAACTCTTGTTTTTCCGCCAGGTGAGAAGTCCTAAAAGGTGAGACACATATGACTAATATACGCTCACACACACGTGAGTGGCTATGGGGAAAGTCATGCCTCAGAATGGGCTTCCTGCTCAACCATACCAAAGTTATACCTCCTAATAAATTTGATAAGGCACCACACAAAAATGGTCTTCGAGCTCTATGAGGTAGGAAAAACTTCGTATGCTTGACACTCATAGACACTGTAAATGCAAGATAGTGTAAGGATTGTTCAAAGTGATTTTTCTTAGTTCATGCACGGTCTCTTCTTAGGGAACATCATTCTTAATGTTTCCAAGAGAGGATGTGTCAAAGAAGTATCACAATCTTGAAGGGAATGAAGCCTAATGACTCCACCAAGAAAAGGATGCATCAGAAAAAGAAATAAATCATGCAATGAAACATGATGAGTGTCAATGTATGCCCCCACTTTAAAGCGGTTTCTAACACCTTTGCTATGAGAAATTTCTTTAAATTAGAAGAAGAAGACATGAGAGCTTGCTAAGAAATCCCTATACCAAGTCATACATTTATGATAAGCTACGTCATGAAAAAGGCAGTATGTCACATGCGGGCCTACTTAAGGCATGTTGTCCACATCCCAAGCTTGCTCTTATATGTTCATGAAAGGTTAACAACTAGCCACAAGAGACAATGACAAGTGACATTAGAGGACAAGGCTACTTAACCCCTTGCCCCCACTGGGTGTAGAACAAGGGTGAGCCGAAATGATTGATAAGATACATGCTAGAGTGAAAATCAATATTAATTAGAGGGATTAGGTGCCCCCACATTAGGAAGAACACAAAACTCCTTAAAATGTTAGATTTTACTACTCGAAACCTTACATTCATTCGTAGAATGACCATGAACTCTATGATATTTGAAAAATGAAGTCTTGTAATAAAATTTCTTTCGAGTTCTTGGAGGATGGGTTATCAAGTGATCATAGAGGAGTCTTGACAAGATACCCTCTTGATCAAGGGTAGAAAGTGTTCTTTTAGTTTTTAGAAAAGATACCTATTGCTTAGGACAAGATGCCATACTTACACAAGACTCTTTAGATTTCAAGATTTTGTTCTCTCCTTTAGAGGAGGGTGTAAAATCTAAAAAATTCAAATCATTAGTGTTTTTCAAGATGAAATTTATATTAAGCGAAGATGTCTTTGTTTGTTTTTCTTCTTGCAAAGGATAACTTTCAAGACCACTAGTGTCTATTAGTTCAGGATGCACTACTGTTAAAGTTTTCTTAGAGGAATCTTGTGTGATAGTGTTGATGTTGAGTGAAGGCTTGGTGATTTCTATCAAAGGACAATAACCAAGACCATGAGTTGTTTTTTACATGTTAGGTTCGATCGGGACATGAATACCTTGTTCTCTAGCACCACATCCTTTTCCGCTATATCCAAGTTGTTTCATAAGCTCATAACCTTTTCCATAAATCTTTTTCATTGCTTTTGGATTGGGTGGTTGTTCATGGTTAAGGTCGTCAAATTTTGTTGTGTAATTTACTTCTTTTTCTAAAGTGGTTGAGGTGGATGCTTGCAAAGGGTCGTCCAAGTTTTGTGTTGACATGATTGCTTTTTTAGTTCCCTTTCTAGAGTGTTTGTGTATGATCTTGTATTCTCACATGAATGTTGGTGTGAAATATAAGGAACCCCAATTGTCGTCTAATAGCTTCATGAATTGTTTTCTTTTTCTTTTTCTTGCACGGGTTTGACTTGTGTAGATGGTGTCAATGTGTTTAAATGATTCTATTTGTTTTTTGCAATGTTCAAGCAACTATTTGGATTGGGGTCAGCTTCGAGTAATGCACACTTTGTTGTTGTAGATGTACTTCATTTTATGACTAAGAGTAGAAGGCATGACATTCATTGCATGAATCCATGGTCTGCCTACAATGAGATTATAGGAAAAATTGTTAGGCATAACATGAATTGGTGTATTCAATGTAACCTCTCCAACTTAAGAGGCAAAGTGATCACACCAAGTGGTTGTTTGCCTACATTTTCAAATCCATGGATAGACAAGGAATCAGGTTAAATTTTTGATTTATCCACATGTAGCCTATCCAAAATATTTACAATACACACATTAAGGGATGAGCCATTGTCAACAAGGGTTTGCTTTATCCCTATTATTTTGTATTGAGATATGTATATGAAAGCTCCATTTTATTTTTGCACTTCCAAAGAGAGGAGTTCACTTTTGTGGAGAACAATGTCAGCATTCAATCCTTGAATTAGGGATCCTATGTCATTCAGTTGCACATTAGAAGGGATAGGAACTTTTTTCAAGGCCATTTGAAGCATAGTGTGATAGTTAGGTGAATTTTGAATTAAATCCCATAGGGATATCTTTGCAGGAGTATTATTGAGTTGGTCAACAAGATCATACTCCTTAGGAGTCAATCAAGGAGCACTAGGAAAGATGGGATTAGGAAAAGGTAATGGTGTTGGGGTGGGTTGTTGTGGTTGCAAATTGTTTCTAGTGGGGTATGTATGAGCAATGGTATTATGAATCAGTTGCAGTGAAACATTGTTCATAGGTGGGTAAAGGAAAAGTTTGGGTTTGTTTGGAGGTGGATAAAGGATGAGTTCAAGTTTTTTTTGAATTTGTTATTTGTGTGAAGGTGGGTAGATAATTGGAGGGTTCTTAGGATGTCCCATGGGGTATGTAGGAGGTCTATTAATCAAAGGGGATCTAATAGAAACTTGTGCATTCATAACCTCAGTGGTATTAGTGTGATGTATCTCTAATAAAGGGAAATCTAGAATCACCAAGTTTTATCTAAGGAAGACACATTACTATTGTTTCCATTTTCTAGCACCATGATATTCTCCGTAGGAGGAGAGTTTTTAGGAGAACTAAAAATCAAATGTTCTTGATATTCATGGTTTGGTTCTTCTAAAATGACTTCATCCCAAGTAGGGTAATGATCTCAATTGTTGGATCTTCATGTTTATTGATAGTGTGGAGATTAGGGGAAGTCTCTATTTGATTGTCATTTTTCTATAAGGTCTCATTCTCTTGTTCCATATTGGATACCCTAGTAGGAGAGTTTGTAATATGTTCATGTCCATGATTAAATTTTGTAAAGAAACTTCATCACAAATAGGGGAGGGATCAAGTGAAGGACATACATGATTTACATGCTTACCAAATAGATCTTCCCATAAGATAGGAACATTGGGAAAGGGAGGGAAAATATTCTCAGGACTCTCATCGATTATGTTATCTAGAATCAAAGTATCGTTTTCATAGCTATGAGAGATACTAGGAGAAGAAAAAGTATGATTATCATGATCATTGATGAGTTCATTCCTTTTTCCCATAATGTCTTGCAAAATAGGATAGGTAGGGGAATGATCATAAAGAGGGTTATCATAGATCTTGAAAGTTTTTTTATCTAACACTAACATATCCTCATCACTATCACAAGAGGAGATGTTAGGAGATAAAAATGGGTAGGTTTCAATGGTCTCTTGTTGTGTTGTGTGATCGTCATGATTACTTATTGTTGTGTGCTCCATTTTAGTAAATTTTTGTCTAATAGGAGAGGTAAGAGGAGAAAAAAAACTCGTATTTTCAAAACTCTCATCAATTGGTTCTTCTAGTATGATAGTATCTTCTTCACAAGTATGAGATAATAGGAGAAGAAAAAATGTGATTGTTATGATTATCCAAGATTTCTTTCACTAAATGAACCTCACCCTTAGAAGGGAAACTAGGAGAGGGATCAACGATGAACAAAAAGAGAGGGGAAATGACCTCATATTCATATGCACCTAACAAAACTTTCTTACAACATGCAATAAGATCTAAAAATAGAACACGAAAGATGATAACTATAGATTTTTGTAATGAAAACATGGGGTATGTGCAGGATCATCATGGAAAAAACAAGCCCTTAAGTGGCAAAAAATTAAAAAAAACAAAGTTAGGAAACTTTCCATAAAAATTTGAATAAGTTATCTATATTATTTAAAAAATATATGAGAATAGAATCTATAGAAAATTGAATGTAGTTTCTAAACTACTAGGTTTTTTTGTTTTTTAAATGTATTTGGTGAGAATTTGAAATTTCAATGCAGTAATACTTAAATTTCAGGGAAAAAATAAGAAGTAGGTGTTTGTCTGACCACCCTAACCACAATAAAATAATAATATTTTTTTATAATATTTTAGATATAAGTAGAGGATTGATATCCAGATGTGATGCATATTTTTGTAATTTTTTCCAAGTAAATAATTAACTATGAATTTTTATTACAATTTTTAAAAATATAAAACTTCATATGTCTGACCACCTTAACTTGGTCAAAACTTTTATGAAATTCATTTTTTTTTAATTCTATTGTATGCGAAGCATAGAATGTGATGAATGTTTCAGATTCAAAAATGTGATACCATTTGAAAGCTATAGATGTTTTTCAATCAACCTATCAATCGAGACTTTAGTTGTAATTCAAATAGAAAATGAATAATAATTATTAATTAAATTCAAAATAAAGCATAATTTATATTGGTGGAAAGCTGAGAATCTCCTTTAAAAGCCCTTTTCGTTTCATCAATTTTGGGTTAAAAAAAAGTTATCAGCCACATACCCATCATATCCCCACTTTTTGGCCCATCATGATCCTGCATACCCCATGATGTGATGATTATTCTACAAACTTGAAATGTAAACATGCTAAAGAAAAAATGCAAAAGAGGAATGCAATTTTTTAGATTTTAAGGATGACAATTGACTAATTATGCTATGTAAGAATATGAAAATGCAAACTTGAAATTTAAGCCATGCATGAAATGAGCTAATTTAAGCTAGATATAATGAAATGAATGTTACAAAAACTCAAAAAATAGATACAAATAGGTAAGGGTAGCAAAAAAAAGCTTTAAAATAAGGTTTTTAGTTCCGTACAAGGCAGTTTCAAGGATGAAAAGGGACTAAGTTTCCCAAGGTGACAGATTAGTCCTTGTAGGGATTTTTTTCATAATTTTAATATTTTATTGATGGATTTTGATGTTTGTTGTACTGTATGATGTAGACCTAAGATGCCAATGAAAATTTTTAGAAATGTTCAATGATTTAAGATGCAAAAATACAATCTATATGCACTTTTACCAATGCAAAATTTGAAACCCTAGAATGCAAATCAATCAATGCAAAACCTAATGCAAAGTTAATGCAAGCTAATTCTAGGATGGTGATGTACTCCAAATCAAACAAGAAGATATTCAAAAGATGGGTTCACCAAAATGTGGAGAAAGATGGGCCAAAATACACAATGTCCCCATTCAAAACTAATGAAATGTGAATAGAATAGAATAGGGAATTAAAATAGAAAGAATGCACTTGGAAATGTGTTGCATACTGGAATGGAGGCTGGAAATGTTATTGATCCTAAAATTTTAGCCTACTGGGACACTTATGCCATTCTAGGCGACTTAGTCACATATCTGGAAAACTGTGCTGGAGCCCATTTTAGCCAAATGGGTATCGAAATATATAGAAAAATATGAAACAAATGTACAGTGGGACTAAGTTACCACTGTTGGTGACTTAGTCCACTTCTGAATATCTAAAAATCTAAAAGTGGAAATGGAATCCCTCAATCTGCACTTCAGTTCTTAACAAGTGTCCGCCTTCAAAACTATGATTTCTGGCTCTATAAGTGACTTTTTGTGAATATTATAACCTTGCAAGGAGGAAGATGACTCCAATAAGTCTTCAACCTAGTCTTCAATGATTTCCAAGTCCTCAATATACCTAAATCTATAAACACACAAGGAAAGAGAGAGAAATGTTGGATGTTAGGGCATGGGGGTTTGTGTTGGTCAAACCCCTTTTTAGGTAATTAAACCAAAATGAAGAAATAATGTAATGAAGCATGAAATAATGGAGTTAGAAAATTTCCATGATGATATATCTTGAATTTCTGTAGTAAAAGATGAATAATTTTCCCTTGAATATCTGAAAAAGCTATCTTGATGACGTAAGATGCTAAAACCCTAACTTGCTTGACTTAAAAACATTATGAATGATGAATGAATGAGATTTGAGTTATGAATTAGGGTTTAGAAACCTATATTTATATGAAATCCACCTAATTTTCCTATTAATTTGATCCCCAAGGCCGACATGAAGGAAAAGTAAACTTAAAATCCAATTTTTTGCACTCGAACCTCAAAAATATCACAAATGGGACTAAGTCGCCAAGCTGGGCAACTTAGTCCCACTTGGATGGGACTACTTTACCTAGATGGGTGACTTGATCCCATAGGGGTTATTTTTCTAACTAGATTGTGAAGGAGTGAAGAAATCAAGTTTATATGATGATTTCATCGGGTCCTTGATCAAAATAAGCCTTGGGATGCACAATATGGGGCAATAGGGGCCTATTAATGATGATGTAAAGGGTAATTGGGGCTAGGGACACAATGTTCAATGTGAAAGTGTTATTAAATACACTTTACATCATTAAAATGAGGTCCACTTAGCCTAGAAAGGAACAAAATAAATGTGAATGTCTAAAACACATTACAACACTAGACTAAAGTCAAATTTAGTTTAGAATCCTTCTATATTGACGTGAAAATGCAATTAAATACATTTTATAACATTGAATTATGTAAAAAATAGGTCCATTAGGCTTAAATACTACATAAAAGTCTAGAAAAGCGTGAGTCATTTACAACATTTTACAACACCTTTGCAAGATGTCAATAAATGCATTTTATTCAATTTGCAAGGGTCCAAGAACTAATGTATATGTGTAAAACACCTCACAACACTAAATCAAGGACTTATTAGGTCTATTTTGTCATCAATTATTCCCATATGAAGTGTGAAAATGTCAAGGTATACACTTTTTGACGACACAATGACAATCATCGATACTATGTCCAAGAGTTCTATGGTATCGACAATGTGGAAGATTTGCATCTTTAGGATATAATTATAGTTTTGGAATTTATTGCATAGGTGGTAATGTTATAATTCCACGGTGTAGTAGTATCTATAAATTCCTTTCAATATCAGCTGGTGGATAAGGGAATTGAAGTTTCTTTAGTTTGTAAGGTCTTTTGCACAAGTGCTAGGTTCACCAATTTCTCTAGGTGGATACAGGGCAGGAGGACCCGAGATGACCTTGTCTTCTTTATCATTGTCATTAGGAGATATTGGTTGTTCTTTAGGAAGGAGAGCACTTATGTCAAGAGAAGGATGTTGATATCCTAATCCTTTAGTATCTTCAGTTGGTATTTGTTCTTAGAGTTGATTAATTTCATGTTCACTTGTTGTATCACATCCTTGTTTACTTAAGATCATGAATCATTTTCTATATGTATCCTTGAGGTTGATTGATGTGTTGGTTACTTTGTTAACATAGGATGGTTGAATGTTTGCTTGTTTAGAAGAACTAGGTTCACCTATTGTAGGGAACTTAGGCTCAACTTGTGTTTCAACTTCATGATGCAAAAGACCAAACATCTCAAGTGATGGAATAGTAGGGGGTGTTGGTTGTTTCAGTGAAGGGTAAAAGGATGCATTATTCTCAAGGTTGTTAAGGCAATCATTTATGAAGTTATTCATGCTGGAACCGTCTTATCCAATGATGTTAACATCACGAGGAGGAAATGCATTAGGAGTTGTGTGAGCATGAGTATGTTCAATTTGATTAGGGTCATTTCTAAAAACACAACTTGAAACATCAACCAAAGAGAACAAGGATTTCCACACATTACTTAAACAATTATCCATTTTCATAATTTTAGATCTAAACATGGTAATTCACTGATTACACAAAGCAATAATTGAAAATGAAATGTCATTGATGTAATTTTGAATTTTAACAATGCACTAAAATAAAGCAATCTAAGCTAAATGCAATGAATTTGATGAAACAACAAATCAGTAAAATGAAACAGGAAAGTAATAACAGCAAAAAGAAGCCTAAAACTGAGATTTTAATTTCTAGAAAATGTAGATGAGTAGCTAACAGGCTTTCATTTTCCAATAAGGGTGAATGGGTCCTGGTTAGGTTTTTTCTAAGATGTTTATGTGGATTTCAGAGTGATTTTTAATTCCTTTTTCAAATGACAAAAGCTTCACGTTGGACCTATCCAAGGACTGTTTCACAAGTAAAGGCGAATGGGTCTTGGTTAGGTATTTTTAAAAAGTTTTTGAATGATTTGCAAGCTTTCAGTATGTCTTTTAGTTCTAGGTTTGATGCAGTAAGTTTTAGTTTCAGGTTTTCCTGAAATGCAATGAAAAGATGAATGCAAGGACCTATGTTGAAATATTTTTTTAAATTTTTTTAAATGCTAATAAATGAGATATAAATGATATGCACAATGACCAATTTTTTTGTATTTTTTTCAGATTTAGAGAGATGCAAAACAATGCAAATCTTAACCCTAAATGAGATGCAGTCTTGAATCCAATGCAATAAATCCTAAATGAGATCTTGATTTAATGCAAGTGAGATACAAATGAGTGCAATATCCAATCTAGGATGCAATGAAAGACTTCAAAATCAGAAAATTGCAATATTCAATAAGTCAAGTTCACCACTAATGATGAGGTTGGAAAATAGGGTTCATAAAAAAGAAATGAATCAAGATGAGGAACCACTAAGTTTTCCCACACAAATCACTACAATTGATTCGTGTAATTATGAGGACAAAAAGATGTAAACAACAATTATAAATTGACCCTAACTATTATAGAAACTATGAGGGGAGTTTTTAGAGTTTAAAATGGTGTGTACCTTACTACAAGAAGTTTGTTTTTAGGGAACAAAGGACTCATTCTCCTTTGGTGGTGAATGGGTCCCCATGAGGGTTTCTGAAAATGAGATTTGGGTTATTTTCCTTGATATTTGCACTCTCAAATTCTTGGTTGTTAGCTCCTGAAAACCTGTAATAAATCCTGTAGCTTCAATTCTTCGTTCTTGCACTATGAAGGATCAATCTTGCAACTTGACAACTTTGACAATTTTGCTCCAAACTTTTTCTCCACTTGATCTTCAACTTATAAATCTACAAAGACACACTCAAGGAAAGAAAAAAATGTTGATTTTTAAAGAATAGGGGTTTGCCTAAGTCAAACCCCTTGTAGGTAATTAAACCAAATGATGAAATAATGAAATTGAAGCAAAAATATGAAATGATGTAATGTTGATACCTTGGAAGTTTTCTTGGAAGATAAATCTACAATATAACATGTAGTGACCATGAAGAATGTAGATCTTAGATGTGAAGCAATTCTTGTAAGTAGATCTTCAATGCTACATCCACTATCTTAGCTCAACATGTAGGAATGCACTATGCCTTAGACATGATGAAATGATCTTGAATTGTTGCAATAAAACCTTGATAATCTACCTTGAAATGCCTTTGAAAATGCTCTATAATTCTCTTTCTCTTGATCTCATAAAGTCACAAAAGATTGCTAGGATGTCTTGTAAACTTGCTAGGAGAAACAATGTGAATTAACCCCATATTTATACCAAATCAAGAGATTAAGCCCAAAATTCAAACAATTCAAGTCGACACCAGATCTGGAAACAAACATTATTAAATTCTTGCTAGAATGAAATTCAAAAATGGGGTCCTCATTAAGGGAGGACCCATTCGCCACCTAGGGCGAATGGGTCTTGGCATTGTTTTCTAGGACCTTGCCTTCGAGGAATGAAAAAACATCAAAAACCCAAGTAGGATTTGCAAAACAAGAGGAGTCCTATAAAGGGAGGACCCATTTACCACCTAGGGAAAATGGGTCCTAGCACCAATTTTTAGGACCTCAAGTTTTCCCAATTAAATGTTATGTAATTTGAATTATAGGTTTTGGGATAGATCTTCGGGAGGTGTCACAAATAAGGCTTGAATTTTAATTAAAAGGGCTAATTAACTCTAAGTAACCACAATTAATTAAGAAGACCCTAGATAAATGTGAAAGTGTGTTACAACACTTAAAAGAGGGTACCAAGTTAAGTACATTTTATTAAAAAGGGGCCCAAGATCAATGTGAATGTGTTACAACACATCACAACATTAAACCTAGACAAAATTAGGTTAATTCAATGACAATTATTCTCAAATCAAGTAAGGAAAAGGGATACTTTTTCTGTTGCTATAGTATAAATATGTTGTAAGACTGAATATTATAGGCACAAGTACTATAACAACAATTGAACCTTGCACAACTAGTGGCCCCTCTCTCCTAATGTTGAATAGACAGCTTCAGTGACCCCATGAATCTGATTTTTATACTAGTCAAATCAAGTTATTTTATTAATTATTTACCAACAACTAAGGTTGAATAGGTCTTATTTATTTCTCATCTAGCATCCCTGTAGTTAGTATCATGGCCCCAACAACTGAAGTTGAATAGATCTCATTTATTTTTCATCTAACGGCACCAATTAGTAACATGGCCCCAACAACTGAAGTTGAATAGGTCTCATTTATTTCTCATCTAACACCACTACAATTAATAACATGGCCCCAACAACTAATGGTGAATAGGTCTCATTTATTTCTCATTAACAACACTACAATTAGTAACATGACCCCTCTATATCAATACCTTTCACATGACAAGCAAACAAGTTCAGTGAATAAGCTTTTAGTACTCAAATTTCACATACTCTATTAAAGCTCAACTGAAAAATCTGATTTGAATGTCCCACGTCATATAAAATCCTATACCCAGATATTCTCTCACCTCTACGTTTCAAATGACCAATTTCATATCCAAGCAGGTCTTATGTGTCATGAGAAGGATATAAACCAAATTTCATGACGTTCTGGGTCTTATGTGTCATGAGAAGGATATCAACCAAAATTTTCAAAAGTTAATTTGTATTATGTTTTCTCATATTATATTTTATTAGATTATTTGAATGCTGGTCCATTATAAAAAAAATGACTTTGATTCCAAACATTAGAAAATATAAGTATTGTTAGAAAAATATTTGAAAAAATATATTCCCCTCCACATGGATGATCTTATTTTAATAGAAATAATGATATATATGTTAAGAGAAATGAGATAATCCAATAAATAGGTCTAAATATATTTTTAATACCAATTAAAAATTAATGATCTAAATATAACATTCAATAGAAAATTACAAAAAATATACATGTCCTAAAAAATAGAGTTACTCATTTATTCTAAAAAAATGTCAAAAAAGTTGTTTTTAGTGAATATTATGTGATATGGTAAAATGTCACTCAATAATAAATAAAAATTAATAATAAAAATTAAATTTTTAAAATAAAAATAATAGAAATATTCTTTCAAATTTTTTAAAAAGTTAATAATTGAATCTAGAAAAAAGTTCCAAAACTTATAGGTTTACATCATCCTTAAATTCTTGTCTATTTTTTGATATAATTCAAAATAATTGAAAAATATTAAGATATGGTTTGAGTGGTTCAAAAATGTAGAAAAGTGTGGCACACTATTATGTTGTCACCCATAAAATTAGAAAATTCATGGGAAAATGAATACTCTCATATTGGTTATAGATAAGCTATGAACATCCTCTAGAGTAAATAAAAGGTCTAAGATGTTGGGGTAGAAATTAAATATTAGAGATATTATTGAAGACTCCATGATTATGGGTGATATAAGATAAGTCTTCTAAGTGAATCCTTGATGGCACCCACCCTACTGTAGGTACCCAAAATTTAACCAAATCAAAGCTAGCAAATAGAGAAGGGAGTTTGTGTTGTTGAAAGAAACCCACACAACCTCTGTAGAGGTCTACAAAATCTTGTTGTAGGAGAAATATTTAGTTTTAGGTAAACAAAACTATGCTATAGGTGCAACAATAAATTATTATAAGAATAAAAATCTATGTTGCAAGAACCTAAGTACTAATATATAAGAATTTGACCACATAATACATACTCACAAAATACCTAGATATCCACACATAGAAAATAACCAATTTTTTTAGCCATAAATCTCATAAAAAAATATAATCAATAGAAGAGGACACATTCTAAGAAAGAAAAATCTTAAAAGGTTAATATTTTATTTCATATATCTCAATATATAGTAATTTATACATAGTTGCTTCTCTTAAGAATATTGAGCAAAATTCTAAGATTCATCTATTCTCCTCTTTCCTATTGTTTGTCTATCACATGCTTCTTTACTTTTTTTTCCTCCTCCTGTCTACTTTTTGGTTTATCCCCTTCTTGTTCTTGAGAATTTTCCTCTTCCTCTTCTCTCTACTCTCTTCTTTTCTTTTCTCTCAAACTCCCTATAAGATTTGGAAATTTTTCCAAGATTAAAATCGGTGGAATTTTCAAAATCCTATAATAAATATTCAATAACTCTTCTCTAGGTTAAAAAATCTCACTCAGACTCATTGTTCTCCATTTTTCTTACTTTTTTCGTTAATGTGCTAGTAGGTAGGTGGTTCTTCCCAAAACAGTTAAGAAAAATAAAAATTTAAATCACCAAAAACTTGTACAAGGGTGGGTCGAAGAAAAAAGTACCAAAATAAAATAAATACATAATGCTCCTACATCAAATTAATGGGGTACAAAAAATTGTGAGACCTCACTCATTATCTAAAATTCTATGTTAGTACTAGTCAAAATTTTAGTTGCTGTAGAAACAATATTGATACTACAAGTTAATAACACTATTGATACAAGCTAATCTAGTAGAACTCGAGCTCTATTGGGATTAACCAAGTGACATCCTCCACTAGTCTAATCCTCCATTTAACCAAATATTCATGGTATATTTATCCCCTACTCTTACTAACCACTCTTGATTCCAAAATACATTCAATCTTCTCTCATAGTGCACAAAAATAGTACTAAAAATTAGAGAAATTAAAAAACATGTAGGTAGCTCGAACTCATAACCATGTGGTGAAAATATCTTGATAATTTTACATCCAGTCCAATCTTCTTCCACTTTATCCTGTTATAGGTATGGCTCATAAATACATATTTTTGTAGATGTGAAAGTACCATATCTCCAACTTCAAAATCAAATTTTCTCCTCTTAAAATATTCCCTCTCTTTTTATTGCTATCTACTCAAAGAGAGTTTTTATGTTACATGGTGCAAATATTGCATATTTTTTGCAAACTCTTCTCTTTTAGCACTTCACTCATAAATCTTGATCTATGTAAGCTCCCTAAATCATAAAATACTCATAGAATTGTATCCATAAATAATATAGAATAGATTCTTACATGTATATTTGTTACCTAAGTCATTATATAAAAAAAATCTTGTGATAGTATCAAATCCCATTGCTTTGGCTTCTCACCAAACAAGCAGCTTAAGAAACTTCTTAAGCTTTGATTAACAAATTTGATCTATCCTTCTATTTGAGGATGATATACAAAGATGAACTTTAAATCAACTCCTAATTTCTTCCAAATTGTCCTTTGAAAATGTCTTGTAAACATAGTGTCATGGTTTGAAACTAAACATTTTGGTAAGCCATGCATGCTAACAACCTTTGTGAAAATTAAATTCGTAAGATGTTTAAACAAATAAAATCAAAGTCTATAAAACATAAATAACTTGAATACAATTGAAAACTAAAATCAAATCAAATCTCTTTTTCTACAAAATCCACTACATACCTCAATAAATGATATGAAATGTCAATTTTTTGTTGGAATGTAGATTCATTCTCAAATAGCATAAGACCAATAAGATAATGAGGATAGATTTGAAAAACTAGCCTTGCTTACATGTATAATGCATCCAAAATGATGAAGAAAATGGATAAATTTATAGAATTAGGAGATGTGGATGAGGAATATGATATGAGTTAACTATAAAATCATTAGAGTGAACTCCACTGAGAAAGAAAAAGTTTCTATTTCAAAGAGTGGAGAGGATAATAGTGGATTACTCAGCTTAAATATATGATAAGTGTGAACATGAAGTGTTCAACTTTAGATTGAGCTAATTAATGAATATGTAAGAGGTTTCTAATTGAAAGGAGTTAACTAAAGACTACTAAGTGAGATCTAGTTAACTATTAATGGAAGAAAGAGTTAACTAAATAGGTAACTAGAGTTAATTGATGAGTAAGAAAAGTAAATTTTATTTAAACAATAAAATTAGACAATATTCAATTACATAAATAAATATTATTTAAGTAAATAAATAAATAAATATTATTTAATTAAATGGATAATGAGAATTAGTAAATGATGTGATAGTTATAAAGTGATAAATGATTTAATTAATGTGATAGAAGATTAGTGTGATGAAAGAGTTAATCATGGTAAATTAATGATCAACTATTGGAAAATAATTAAGGGAATATTTTTAGTGTATAATAATTGTGGAATTATTGGTCTTTTTGCAAGATATAAAATGAGTCATTTTTCAAAAATATATCAGCAACCACAAAAACATAATCCTTACTTCTTTGTGTTTTTGGTATTCAAGAACAAAATCCATGTGTATGTCATCTAATGGTTTGTTTGGTATGGGTAATGGTCGATTTAGTCCATTTTGACTCCCTACTTTGGCATATTGGAAAACTTGATATCATTGCATAGTTTTTTAACTTTTGACCTCATCCTTGGCTAATAATATTTTTAACTAAGCTATGTCATGGTCCTATCAGCTCTAGAATATTCAAACCACCACAATTCTTTTCTATTATTTAATTATGTCTCATTGATCCTTGAACTATGTATAGCCATTTTATTTTGAATAATAATCCATCCTATATAAAGTAATCCATCCAAGGTGTCCTATCCACACTAGTAGGATGCATACATGTTTTCTATGCATCCTTAAATTCCAAATCATCTGGGTATAAATCCTTCATAGCATCAAACCAAACTACTTCAAATATCATTTAAGTCAATACTATTCCTCTTCTTCTCAAAACATTTTTTTCTTTTTTGAAGTCCCACTTTGATGCTTGAGAATAAAATGATAACCTTGTAGGTATTCACAACACTTCATCTATCATTGGTTAATATCTTGGTTTGGAATTTAATAAATTATAAAGCATGATGATCCATGCAAAGTATAAACTCCTTAGGAAGATAATAATGTCACCTTTTCTTCAAGGCCTACACAATGGCATAAAACTCTTTTATCATAAATGGAATACCTCTTCTTAACGATGTCATTAATTTTTTAAACCAAAATATATAATAGGTCTACCCTCTTGGTTGAGAACAAGTCCTATGGCTATCCCACTCACATCACAATCCACTTAAAACACTTTTACAAATTTGGGTAAGCCAACATGGGTTTCTTGGTGAGCTTCTTCAAAATCTCAAAACTCTTATCTACTAATGTTGTCCACTTAAACTATTTTCTATGTCCTGTTGTGGTTACAATTATGGGTACACATAATCCACTATAATTTTGAATAAATCCCTGATAAAATCTAGATAAGCCATAAAATTTCTTAACTCATGTATGCTTCTAACTCTAATTCATTATATTATTTCTTGAACCTTTTATAGATCCATTTACAATCCTTTAAGTATCTAAAAACGATAAATTTACCTTTCATAAAACTACATTTCTCTAAGTTTCAACCATTGCAAGATGTGCATAATCTATAGAAAATGTTCTTCCCTACTATTGCTAAAAATTAGAATATCATCAAGGTAAAAAATTTATGAAAATTTTCCTAAACAATGGTTTCAATGCCTTTTTCATCAACCACATAAATGTGCTAAGTGCATTTGTTAATCCAAAGGTCAATTTTAAAGAAGGAAAATGAATTAAGAGTATATTTGAAAAAATATATAAAAAGATAAATTCAGTCTATTATGGAATTTCTGGAGAATGTGATGAGCATGCAAAAAAGGATTTCCATCTAAGGTTTTTAGACTAATGGGGGAAAACGAACAAGGGAACTAGATTGATGAAAGAGAAATGTTTTATGTGAAAGGATTGGTAGAAAGGCCATATTTGCAAGACCATTCATATACATGGTACCTAAGTGGCAGAACCAAAGAAATATAAAATACTTACAAACCCTTGAAAATATTAGGGATAATATGATGATAGAAGCTAGTGTAGAGGAGATATCTAGGAAATGGTAGAGAGATAAGGAGAATGAAAGATTTCACCTGCTTTAACTATGAAAAGAAGGGCCATTTTTCTAATGCTTGAGTGATAAGAAGAAACAATGTGGGTTTTGTGGAAGTACTAATCATGATATTTTCAATTGTGGGGAGGAACTTCAACATATTATAAAAATACAACACCATAGTCTAAGAGAAATGAATTATAAAGACTAAATTCCTCTAAAGGAGGAAGAATCTTGAGGAAAGTACCAAAATAACCTAATCATGTAACAAGGAGATGTCAAAAACTATAGTAGCATGACTCTAAAACCATTGAGACTGGATATTAAAAAGGAGAATATAAAGTCAACACAAAATAAAAAACATAATAAGAGAAACAAGGCATCAGTGGTCACTAGAGAGAAGCTAATACAACAAATGAAATTAGCATAACTACTAAGGATGAAACCACTAAAGATGGAGAAGAAATCCATCCCACTAAATAATAACATGATCAAATTGTGGAAGAAACCATGAAAATAATTACAAATCAACATTAGAAAGAAGTAGAGAAAAAAAGTTACTTTTTCTGAACAAGAAATGTGCATACTAAAGAAACTTATATAAATGACAAAATAGTATAATATCCTAGAAAAAATAAAATAGCTTTATAAATACTAGAATAAACATAAATTTCAACTAAAACAAATAAGAATAATAGGGAAAAATGAAAAGAGGAAAATTAGACCTATCATGATTAAGTTGTCAGTATTAATAATAAGAAACTCAAAAATGTGATTATGGAATTAGGAGCTAACATAAACATGATCCCTAAAAGGGTATGGGAATATTTAGGGAAACCTAAAATTGAACACGTGCACCCTATAGCATTAGCTTGGTTGACTGTTCTAATATGAAGACTATAGGGACCTGGAGGCACATAGAAGTAACTGTCATGGGGGTAAATAAAATAGTAGAATTTGAGGTAGTTGCAATCAAGGAAAATTTTGATTCATTCATTCAAATTCTTGGATGGAGATGGTTTGTTAACACAAATGCGATTGTATATTCAAGGAAGATTGCTGTAGAAAAATGGCCCTTTGAAATTTTCATGGTCTTTTAGGTCTTTCTTCATGATGCTTGGTCCATTTTTCTTTGATTTAATGTTGCAATGTGGCTTAAACATTCACATTAGGTCCTTAAAATTCAAATTATGGCATCTTGTGAAGGTATTGTGAAGTGTTGTAAAACATTTCTACACTTTTCTAGACTCTGTCTATAATTCACTCAAAAAATCAATTTCTTTTATCAATTTCTATCAAGTCCCATTTTGAAGGTTGTAAAGTCTTGTAAATAATATTTCATGTTTCTCTAGGGTCAATTTGCACCATTTTACACTTCTTTCTATGCTTTACTCTGACCCCCTTATGCACTCATAAGGCTTCTAATTAAGTGTGTTCTTGAAATGTAAACCTAAAAACAAATATTTAAAAATGCAAGATAATTCCTAACATACTTTCTGTTCATAGGGAATCTATCTGGCCATGGGTAATAATGAGTCCCTCTTATCTAAAATTCTAATTCTTTCAAATTTTCTTTCTCTGGTTTTACTTAAAATCACCTTATGTTGCCCTATGATGAGGTATCTTTGGGTTACTAAGGCACAAGTGTGTATAAATAAGTGTTTTTCTTCTCATTTTATCCCCCATTCATCAAGTTCACTAATTCACTCATTCATTAAAGCATTCAAGCACTTTGTATCATTCAATCAAGCATCAATCAAGTATTTTGGAGCACCCATTGACATATCTTTAGATTTCTTCAACAAGGTTGGTGAGTTTAGGACATTTGCATGTTATTTATTCATTTTTCCTTGTTCATTTCATTCTATTTCTTCTTTAAGGTTTTGATTACCAAAGTGGGATTTGACCAAGGAAAATCCCTATAACCTAACACTTAACCATTTTCCCCCTTCTGCATGTGTGTTTGCAAAATTTTGTATGCAAATTTATCAAGTATTTACATGTTGAAAAGTGGAAAAGAAGTCAACAAAATGTTTCAAGTCAAATCAAACCTATTTTAGGCTTGGAGACAACCTACTGTCCATTTTCTACAGATTTGACTCTGTCAACCCGACAAGAAGACAACCTCAGATCTGGTGCTACAAAATTGATCCTTGATTTCACAAAATTTTGGGAGAGGACTGATTCACCATTAGTGGTGAATGAGTCCAACCTTAAGGATGAAAAGTTAGATTTAGTCGGATTCTAGATCTCGACACTTAGAATCTTGTTTTTAGAAGTTTTCATCAGAAGCAGGATTGATTCGACATCAGTGGTGAATGAGTCCCACTGGTGATTTTTAGTGATCTCTGTTAGCATTCAGGACACTCTAGATTCTTCATTCTCTACCCAGGTGCACTCTGATTCAGCCTTATTCTTTTCTATTTTGCATTTGTTCATATTTAGCTCATGCTTGCATATCACATTGTGTTTTCAAACATTACATATTTCTTAGGTTTTGCATTCATAATCAGTCAATTACTTAGCTTAGTTGCATTTAGATCATCTCATTTAGCCTTAATAATATCATACACATCTTAATTTGAGTGAACCACATTAATTTTTCATGAGGTTTATCTCTCTCCTTTTAGGTGAAACATCCTAAGAGTGCAAGAGTAGCCTATAAGCCTCACACCCAAAAATATATGGTTCAGGAAGAAATATATTTTACATATAAATAAAAAATAGTCCACATTCCCCTAGGAAAAAATCAAGACGTAACTTATGTAGAAGTAATAAATGTGGAGGAATACAATGACTATAATAGAAAAACTATTTATACAATATCAAAACTCCCTACAAGTGAAACATTTAAAGAACCCAATTCATAAGGAGAAATAGAGATAGAGAGAAGTGGTTATAGAATAGATAAGATGTTTTATATTCATGGATGCAAGAATAACCAAAACTGCACTCCTAGATAATTATTGGTTTTAGAAAAATATTGCATTGTAGGAAGATTGTAGCAACCTAGGAGATCATGATAAACATGTTCCTTAAATATCTCATCAAATAAATCACATCTCACATTGAATCTCATATCAAAGTACCTAAGTATTCAAGGTTAGGAGACCTTTAAAATTTCATAGATAGAACAAATTTTTGATATTGAGGATCTAAGGCTTGATATACTCCAACACACACTCATTTGCAATGCCACAAGATTACATAATAAATATAAAGATAGAATTATGAAATGGAAAATATTCAAAATCCTAATTAAAATAAGATACTTACCAGAAGAGAAAGAATATATTTACATACCTAAAGATGATGGTAATATCTTTTCTAAAGATCACTTAAACACCTATATAAAAAGATGGGAGGAAAGGTATGAGTGTCATGAGAGACTATACATCCAACTCTTCTATTGTACAATAACACAGGTTTCTGAGACTTGCTATATAAATCAAGAAATAAGAGGAGAGATAAAATCCTAGATAAAACTCAAAATGGATTTCCTACGTATTGTAGAAGAGGTGGATTCACTACTGATGAGTTCTCTTCATTCATAGAGCCTCATGGGGTGAACCTCCCTAAACTACCTCAATGGAACAGTGGCAATAGTTATAGAATCAGAAAGAGAAGGTCACAAAGATTCTCTAGAAAAATTGACGAGCTTTCAACCAAAGGGCGTCAGTGCATAATATAGATGACAACACAGTGTGTTGGCATCCTAAAGGAATGTTGGCATCTTGTATGGACTAGAAAGAAAGAATATCACAGAGAATACAAAGTGGCTACTTCTACTCTGATTGCTAAAAACCTCAGAATGCAAAAAAGTGATAGAATTGAAATAGAGTGAAGTAGAACTGATAAAGATAAGAAGAAGAAAGGAAATAAATACTTACAACCACGTGAGTAATGAAGCCTCCAACAAGATGAATGTCTTTTAAACCTACACACATGATATTTGGAGAGAATGTTGAGGTTGTATAGGGGTTTGCATTAGTCAACCCCCGTTTTGATGTTCGCACCTCCATGGATAGGCAAGAAGATAGAGAAAGGAAAAATGAATGAAGCATGTGGTGAAAGCAAAACCCACTTAGGAGTAGAACCCACACCACGAAGTAGGAGTGATAAAATCAAACCCCGCTCAAGGAGAATCCGTATCACCAAGTAAGTATGCAAATAGTAGGTTTATATGGAATCCTAGGATGCTCACAAGCATGAAATGAGGGAGATGAAGTTGCAAAGGGTGTTGTAAAGGGAGCTTGAGAGAGCTTGAGGTTGTTACAACAAGCTATATGAAGCTATACAAGAAAAATTTGAAGTGTAGAGGTTGGAGCCAAAGTAAGAGAGAAGCTAGAAGTAGAAGAGTGGAGCTAGAAATGGAGGAAGGGTTGCAAATGAGGTGAAAATACTACTTTTAAGGAGAGAAAAGAAGCTTCTTCAACTGTTACAAGGTACCCCAGGCCATTACCACTGACCAAAGGAAGTGACAAGTGGAAAGCATGCTCAGAGGAAACTATTTGAGCATTGAAACATTATAGGATGCTAGCACGACACACAGACATCCGTGCAGTGCTCTAATGTCCAGAACCGTCACACTACAAAACAACACAAACGAGAAAAGCACAAGGTTCGATGTAAAGCTAACATGCAAGGGTAGCTGTTGAAAAGGGTGCTAGAGCATCATGAGAGGGAAAAAGGTTGATGCAAGGGCTAAAATGAGCCTACTCAAGATGCTAAGGGAGTGGACACTAAAGCGGATGCAAGAATGTATGTGAAATTGCGAGGGGTGAAATTTTATGCTTATAAACATGTACCTTTTCTCTGAACATTTATGAGCAACATATACACAACAAGTGCTTAAGAGAAAGGAAATAATATTCAAACCTAACACAAGAAATCAAGTATTTGTACCATAGCCTAATTTTTCACCTCATAAGAAGGAATATGGAAATATATTCAATGGATGGAGAATCTTGAGACAACTTGTAATGAAAGGAGATGTATAATGCAACAAGAAGATGAGGATAAATTTAATATGGATATAGAGGTGAATCAAGGGGAGAGGGAACTAGAATCATCTAGTGAATCTATGCAGAAATACTTTAACCAACCAATTAACCTTAGAGAGGAAAATATTGCTAAAAATTGGGACCCTAAACTTGCAAAGATAGGGGACTACCAGGATGAAATATTGGTCTCATAGGTTGTAGAAATTATATCAATGTTTGAATATTTTTTTCTAGTTCACATTCATTGACTTAAATCAGATAAAAGAAGAAGTAGGTCCCATGAAAATACAACTCAAATAAGGGGTTAAACAATCAAAGAAAACAACCTATAGACTCTGTTGGGTGGTTTTTAATGAACCAAACTTGATCTCACCCATTGTCTATGAACTTTCCATAATTCAATGATCAACAATGGTGAGGATTGGCCAACGACTATGTGAAAGCTTGCTAGGCTTTCCCTCTACAATTCGGGCTCGACAAGACCTAGGAGGGTGATCAATGTACCCAGTGATACTCTTGTGTCATTTAGCACATACATTGCAAACAAAAGATACATTCTCATAGATTGAAAATTAGATGTAATCCTTCAAGAATTTAGTTAATTCTCTAAAATAATCATCTAAAGCAGAGAATGGATGACCTTTCATGAAACTTTAAAACAATTTAAGGTGTATGTTCAATGATTTTCTATAAGGATTTGTTCTTTGAGAAGCAGGGTTGACTCAATTACTTCAAAGTTATCCAAATCAATAGAATAGTGTCTTATCCATGGGCAACAAATTCAATTTTGAAACAAACTCTAATACAAAAATGACCCAACTCAGAATTTATAGACTATTGTGATATTGCATTATAATAAAACAACTCTATCCTCCCAGAACAAAAACTACTTATCAAATCCTCGTACTTAATCAAACAAACCTATGATTGCATCGAAGAATTTTAATTAATTCTTTGAATTAAAACAGAGATAAAATCATACATTCAACCAAAATGATTGAAGACTAACAAAAGGATCCTTGGTCATTTTATTAATAATTCATATGACAAAGTACAACAAGAGAGAAATTGTTCCAAAATTTTCTTTTTTTCATTCACATGCCATCACTATTGTAAAACCATTATGCCTACTGCAAAGTTGAATTCAACCTATGACTCAACATTAATTCTATTTCCTTCGTGCTTGAATTATAAAATTATTTATAATGAGTTTAAAAGATCTTCTCATCAAAAGACTTGTGTGATTGGCCTTGAATTTCCTTTTATAAGAACAAGGGAGCAACAAGCTTCAGGCCAAATTACACATTTAGTCACATTTTACATTTGACTTACATTTCAATTTCAATTTCAAAACATCCCCAAAGCAATTATATTTGCATTTTCAGAAGGGGGAAAACACATAAGACAAAATTCCTTTTCATAATGATGGAGAAGATAATTCTTGTCCTCCAAAGGGAATCTTTCATCGTTGTAGTAGCACCAACTGTGAGAAAAGAATCTTCTCCATGATAAAAATTATACTCCATGTGCCATCAAGTCAATAGAAACTAAAACAAGAAAGCAAGAAAAAGAGAAAAGCACATAACCCATCCACATCAGCACATCATGTCATCACATCACAATTAAGAGGAGATGATATTTTGCAATACTTCATCCAAGGCTTAATATGCAAACTTTTCAAGCCATTTATTATACTCCTCTTCAGTAGGCCATTGCATGTCTAGTAGCTTCTGCACCTTAGTGTTGTGCTGATTGTACCTAGCATCCATCACTATCCTAGCCTCCTTTACAAATGTACCCAAACGCACCTCAATTCCTATCATGTTATCCATAGATGCATTCAACATGGTGTAATTTCTGCAAAATACGCTTGGGAGGACTAAGAAACCCTTTCTGGAAACTTAGTCTCATCTTGAATTTCTGAAATCTCTAGGATCGTGATCCTGAGGCTCAATGTCTGCACTTCCTTCTTCTCTGATCTCAGGCTCTAAAACTTCTAGATATGGCTTGTAGGTGAGTTTATGTGAAGATAAAAACCTTTCAATGCAACTTTACAACTTTTCAACTTTTCACTTCAAATGATCTTCAAGTCTTCAACCTAAATCTACAAACACAAACATGCAAGAGGGTATGTGCAGGATCATGATGGGCCAAAAAGTGGCGATATGATGGGTATGTGGCTGATGATTTTTCACTAAATTTATGTGAAACAAAAAGGTTTTTAAAGGAGATTCCTCAAATTCCACCAATATAAATTTATTCTTTACTTGAATCTCTAATAAATAATTCATTATTCATTTTCTATTTGAATTAAGGACTAAAGCTCACTGTTGATAGGTCAATTGAAAAAAAATCTATAGCTTCAAACAATATCGTTTACTTTGAATCTAAAATATGTGTCACATTCTATGTGTTTCACATAATCAGAGCATTTTAAAAAAAAAAAAAACTAATTGAATTTCATGAAGTTCTCAATCAAGTTAAGGTGGTCAAACATGTACAAGTTTCTTTATATTTTTAAAGTTGTAATAAAAAAATTCATAATTAATTATTACTTGGAAAATTACAAAAAAATATGCATCAAGCATCCTAATATGAGTCCCCCACTCTATATCTAAAATGTTATAAAAAAATATTATCATTAAACATTGTGGTTAGGGCATTTAATAAACACCTACTTCATTTTTTCCCCTGAAATTTAAGTACTACTTTGTGGGATTAAAATTCCCAAATTTTCACCAAATAGATTTTTTAAAAAACCTAGTAGTTTAGAAACTGCTAATAATCTATATAGATTCTATTCTCATATTTTGAAATAATATAGATAACTTCTATTCAAATTTTACGCCAAGTTCTCTAATCGATTTTTTGAATTTTCACTTAAGGGCCTATTTTTTCCATGATGATCCTGCACATACCCAAGAGAGGAAAAAAAACTTGTTTATTGTTAGTAAATGGGGGTTTGCCTTGGTCAAACCCCTTGTTGGTAATTAAACCTTGGAATGAAATAGAATAATGAAGGGAAATGGTGAATGAACAACATGCAATGTTACAACTCATCAAACCCTTGTTATGAAATCTTCAAACTTGTGTGAAATGGCTAGCTTGAATGTAGATCTTGAAATGCTTGAATGCCCTATAGATCTTTGCATGAATTGCTTGCTTGAATCAAAACATTACATCACAAATGTTAGCTCAAAAAACACACATGATGCAAGAATATCCTTTATATGATGCTTGAATCTTGATGATGGCTCCAAATGCTTGATGAATTGTTCTTGAATGCTCTTGTGAACTCAATTATGCTATTAGGAATGATCATTCAACTTTCTTGGTAAGAAATGAGTGAAAGAACCTTGTATTTATACTTATCTATGTTTAATATCCCAAAATTACACCACAACAAGCCAAAATATGAATTCATTAATTAAAGGAGGCTAAATTCCACCAAGATTTGAAATTAAATCCTAAAAAATCAACTAAGGTGGACTAAGATTCCCTAGGTGGTGCCTTAGTCTCGAGGCATGAAACTTAGGGCACATACTCCAAAAAGGGGCCCATTTAAGGCACATTTGAAATCAGGGTCCCAAGACCTTTGGAGGAAAGAGATGCTCTAGGTGGCATCTTATTCCAAGTCCAAAAATTAGGGACACACATCCTGAATCATTAAATTATCATTTACCCTTTGAGGTTTGTTAGGATTAGCTATAAAAAGATATAATTTATTAGGCTTGTGGATGCAAAATGGGACCAATTAAGACATAAATAGGGATAAATAAAGTAAGGTGGTCCCAAAAAAGTGTGAAAATGCAAGGGTATGCATTTTCCTACACTACATTTAGCCCCCACTTTAGTGAGAGGGTGAACTTGTTTCAAACTCACACTAAAGTAGCCAACTACAGAATCAAGAGGGGTTCAAATGTATGAATGCTAGTAAGATAGAATGGCAATAATCAAGAGGGTGGTTAAGCCCCCAACATCAAGATCCTATGACAAACCAACATAGGAACAAAGGAACAAACTTCCAAATGATATATGAAACCATGACCATATTGCAAGCATACACAATCAAAGATAGGAAAAGGAAAAAAAGAAAGAAAAAAAAGAAAAAAAAATCAACGGATCAATCTTCGACTGGTTGTCCAACGCGTTGTGGGCCGGGTCTAGGTTGTTTGTCCAAATATATGTTTACAAGTGGAACACATTGTCCACTATGCAAACAAAACACATGCTCACAAGGGCTAGTGAAGCTAGTTGTTCACTAGGTGAGCCATACCTCCATGGCTTTAATAAGGTAGAAAAATGCATGCTCAGAAGGGCTAGTGAACCTAGTTATTCACTAGGTGAGCCTTAGGGGACTATATCAAAGCTCCATACCTCCATGACTTTAATAAGATACAAAAATGCATGCTCACAAGGGCTAGTGAAGCTAGTTTTGAGCCCCAAGGGACCATATCAAAGCCATACCTCCATGAATTTAATAAGATACAAAGATGAATGCTCACAAGGGCTAGTGAAGCTAGTTGTTCACTAGGTGAGACCTAGGGGACCATATCAAATCCATACCTCCATGAATTTAATAAGGTACAAAAAAAATGCATGCAACAAGAAAGAGGGATGTTCGAAGGGATCTTTCTTAGTTTATGTGAGGCCTTAATCTTAGGGGACATCATTCCTAATGTCTCCAAGAGAGGACCAATCAAAGAATAAAAGACTCAAAACTTAGAGAATGTAGTGTGTCACTTCACCACTAAGAGGAACGTAATATGCTGAGATAGATCAAACTCTTGAAGGAAATTAGTCCCAATATCACCAAAAAGAGAAAAACACATTGCATAAAGTAAGAAAATTACATCAAGGAACATGGAAAAATGCAAATGAAATCATGCCAAAATAATCCTAACATATGCCCCCACTTTAAAGAAATTGCTAAACACCATGTTGTGAGCAATTACTTTAAAGTATCCAAACGTAAAAAAGAAAAAGGAAAATAGGGTTGCCTCCCAAAAACACATAAGGTATCTATAGATTTGAGGTTGGTATCTATCTTTGTTGCAATGATATTAGAGAGCTCGAAACTATCATTATTCTCCAAATACACATATAACAAGAAGAATGACAAAAAGAGAGTGAAAACAAAATGAAAAAACTTTTGGGTCAACATGGAAGAAACATGAATGTCTTGATGCCTTGTGTCATCCCCAAAAGGAAAGCACAAGAAAAAAAATCAAGAAGAGGATAGAAGAACCAAAAGAAAATGTTGATCCTTCACTTCAAGAGGAAGCTGAAAAAGGAAGGAGAGGATATGATAATGAAAAGAAATTGCTGCTATATCACCCCAAGAGGCAAGGGATTTAGTCAAAGTAAGTGGAGTTTTATTATTTCCTGGGTGGGAGCTTTCATCTATTATTGCACTAGATGCAATAAGAAAATATCCCAATGCTTCTATTTTTGAGGATAATTTTGACAATAAAGTGTTTGGTTAAGGGTTTAGCCAAATTTTTTTCCTTAAGGATGAAGTCACTACACAAAGCAATAAATGCATTAACATGATTAGTAGGATATCCCCTTCCTCCATATTTCTCAAATCAAGGGATCTTTTTTACCTTGTGGCACCGAAGTTCTCAATATCTCCAAAGATAGTGGGTTGCTTTCTACATAGTATGAAGGTGGACCATTTTGATTTTAATTTATGGTGGAAACCTGATTTTGAATGGATGAAAGGATTTGTAAAAGGTGGTTAATGATAGGATCATTGTGTGTGTTTTGCGATGGAGGTGAATATGGTGGTGGTGTGTATGTGTTGGAAGGACAAGTGAATGGATAGCTTGTGGGAGGAGATATAAGGCTAGATGCCACATAGGTATAAGGAGCACTAGTGGAAATGTTGGAGGTAGGAAAGATATTGCTAGTTGGTTGCATTGTTGTGGTCACTTGAGGATTTGTATAGGTGGGAATATAGGTTATGGTTGAATGGGGAGGAGTTTGATTTCGTCCTTGGTTTTGTGCATTTCTTGAAGCTTGAACACCATTGCTTGTGAAAGGAAGATGTTTTCCAAATATTTGAGCTATGCTACACACAACTTATAGTCCTTCATCACTTTCCATCATGCGGTGAATACTATCTATGGCAAGTATAACAGTGTTGGAAATGTTTTCAGCACTCACACTATCTTGTAAATGGGCTAGGTCTTCATGTATTTTAATTATGTTTTCTTGAGGGATATGATCAACCATTGTTTGAACACTTGGCATAGCACTTATAGGTAAGGTAGGTATAGAAAAAGAGGTATCAAAGGTACACTACATTCTTAGTGAACTAATACCAACACTAGGAGTAAGAGAGCTAGATAACCCAAGATCCACAATGAGTGTTTTATCATGGGATGCCATGAGTCTTGCACTTCGTCTCACCACAATATTGATAGTAGGAAACCAAGTAGTACAAATCATGCAAGGGTTAAACCAAATAAAGTGCAATGAGCACAATAACCTATGCTTACAATTACACTTGAAATGAAAGAAATTGAGATAACAACAATTCTGCAAACTGTAATAGGAAATTGATGTCAACAAACAAAAGGACATAAAAGCAATTTCACATCCTAAAAATTGGAAAGTCAAATCCAACAGGGACAAAGATGCCAGTAAGGGCATCTTGGTCCTACTAGAGGAATTATGAGGTTCTAGAAATTGGAACAGGAAGAAAACAACATAGACATGGTTTTGAGCCAAAAACCCATAGAAGTACTAAGACACCAGTAAGGGCATTTTAGTCCCAGTAAAGGTTTTTTTAGAAAAACAATAAAATCAGGATTGTTTATAGTGTGCACAAGTTTCCTATTCATGGACCTAATGTTTAGAAATAGAAAACTATGCAAATGAATTATGCAAGAAAAAGTATTTAATGACAAGCAATTGGATGCAAATTTGAATGCAACGACAACTTTCCTAAATGAAATTAGGATGATTAACAATGCACTTTTTAGTTTTTCAATGAGATAAAATGATGCAAGAAAGCAAAAATGCAACCTATATGCACTTTCACTAATGCAAGATGCAATACAAGAGTGAATGCAACCTAAATCTAGGACCTTAATGGACTCCAAATTAGAAAAATGAATTATCTAAAATGTCAGGTTCACCAAAATGAACAATGGATGAAAAGGGGATGCTTTATGGCCTAGGTTATAGAATACCACTATTCTCCAATTGTCACTCAAGGATGTCCTAGAATCCAAAATTGGATTGAATATCAACAAAAAGATGAGTCAATTCCCAAAAAGGCCTAGGACAGGGTTCTTTAAGCTTTTAGGGGTTCACCACCAAGCAAAAGCTTGGAAAAGACAACTTAACATTCAACTCACAACACCTAGTAATGCAAGCCAAATGATGAAATTAAGAAATGGAAAGTTAGGATGTGTGTACTTGAAAAGTCTAGAAATGTAATGAGGGTTCTGGAAATGCTGCAAAAATACTGTCAAAATATGCTAGGGAGGACTAAGATGCCCTTATTGTTGTCTTAGTCTCGCTACTATTTTTTAGGGTAGATGCAGAATCTATGGATGTTAGAATAGAATCTACAAGAATCTATGCAAAATACCCTTGGGAGGACTAAGACACCCTTGCTACTGACTTAGTCCCATCTTGAATTTCTGAAATCTCTAATTGCAATCCTGAGCCTCAATGTTTGCACTTCTTTCTTCTCAGATCTTAGGTTCTAAAAACTCTAGATCTGGCTTGTAGGTGAGTTTTTGTCAATATGACAACCTTGCAATGCAACTTTGAAACTTTACACTTCAAATGATCTTCAAGTCTTCAACCTAAATCTGCAAGCACAACATGCAAGAGGAAAAAAACTTGTTGATTTTTAGTAAATGGGGGTTTGCCTTGGTCAAACCCCTTGTTGGTAATTAAACCTTGGAATGAAATAAAATAATGAAGGGAAATGATGAATGAAAAACATGCAATGTTACAAATCACCAGATCCTTGTTATGAAATCTACAAACTTGTGTGAAATGGCTAGCTTGAATAAATATCTTGAAAGGCTTGAATGCTTGATAGATATTTTCTTGAATTGCTTGCTTGAATCAAAACCCTACATCACAAATGTTAGCTCAAAAACACACATGATGCAAGAATATCCTTGATATGATGCTTGAATCTTGATGATGACTCCAAATGCTTGATGAATTGCTCTTGAATTCTCTTGTGAACTTAATTATGCTATTAGGAATGCTCATTCAACTTGCTTAGTAAGAAATGAGTGAAATAACCTTGTATTTATACATATCTATGTTTCATATCCTAAAATTACACCACAAAAAGCTAACATATGAATTTATTAGTTAAAGGAGGCTAAATCTCGCCAAAATTTGAAATTAAATCCAAAAAAATAACCTAAGGGGTCCTAAGACACCCTAGGTGGCATCTTTGTCCCGAGGCATGAAACTCGGGGCACACACTCCAAAAAGGGGCCCATTTAAGGTGCATTACAAATCAAGGTCCCAAGAACTTTGGAGGACAAAGATGCCCTAGGTGGCATCTTAGTCCTAGTCCAAAAATCAGGGACACACAACCAGAATCATTAAATTATCATTTATCCTTTGAGGTTCATCAGGATTAGCCATAAAAAGATATAATTTATTAGGCTTGTGGATGAAAAATAGGAGCAATTAAGACATATATAGGGATAATAAAGAAAGGAAGGAAAAAATAAGTGTGAAAATGCAAGGGTATGCATTTTCCTACACTATAGGAACAACATTTAAAGCATCCTTCTTAGGGGATGTGAATCTCTGATCAACTTCTTGTTCCATAGGAACATGCTATGCAAATTATTCTAGTGCATACTCTTCACCACCCTGCTTAGTTGTTGAATAAGTCACCAATGGGGTGACTGCAGGTTTCTTACCTATCTCCTTTGTCTGCTCTTGAATGCCTTAA
Organism: Sequoia sempervirens; assembly: GCA_007258455.2. Lineage (NCBI taxonomy): Eukaryota > Viridiplantae > Streptophyta > Pinopsida > Cupressales > Cupressaceae > Sequoia > Sequoia sempervirens. The sequence continues at coordinate 37,560 of VDFB02058139.1, forward strand.
GTTGTGGAGTGATCTGGTTGACTCCTCACTTGTGCATCATGATGCTCCTTAGCAACTTTGGATTTTATCTCAGCCCCTTTAACCTTATCAAAAAATCTTTTATCTTTAAAATCCCCAAACATCACTTTGGTTTGCAAATATTGGTCCTTTATCTCAAAATAAGGAATTAGATAAAATGGGATCTCTTTCAAAATACTTTCTTCAATGGCACATATCTTTCTCCAGTCATTCTTCCTTTCTGCAACTTCTACATTAGAAGAAAAAATTCTAATTACATTTTCTGTATATAGGAATTGATGATGTTTTCCATATCTTCCTCTAGATTTCCTCTCTATATTGATTGCTCCTCTAGAATCATAGTATCGTACTATATCTTGTTTCATCCTGTAATTATTCAAAATATTTCCAAACCTATCAATTCATTCCTTTGACATGATCCATTCAATGTATGAAAATCCACACTTAGGGTTTATTAGTGATGCCTTCCTATCATTTCTAAAATGCTCTTTTTCCATGCATCCAATTACCATATCATTTCCATAAATGCCTATTTGTCAGATACATATATAGGTAGCTAATGGGGTGGTACTGGAGATCCATGGATCCTAATAGTAGTATAATTGGTATGCAAATACCATTCCCCGCAATTGAACTTTTGTGTTGTGTTTCCTTCAAACTCCATAGGCCTCAAATTTCTTTTACACCTCTTGATATCCTATATGTGTGCTTCAAGCCCAAATGTTCCATCACACCAAATTTGATGCCATTGCAAAATGAAACATAATTGGGATCTAGAAAATGTACATCCCAAACATGTGTCCACATTTGTACTAGCAATTCATTATCCTGTATGTCCCTCTTTCTCAACCTCATGAAATTTCTCCATACTTTTCTACCTTTCTACAATAACATATGCATCAACAATGAATAATTTCTATAATTTGACAATGGAGGCTTTGTATCCTTCAATTTTATCAAATTATTATGAAGTTGATTAGTTATATAGGAAGAATAATCAAATGTCCTATTTTGATATTTTTTTGTAAGTCAATAGCCATGACCATTAGAGAAACATCCATCTTGATATAAAATTTCATGTGCAAAACTTGGCACAATGCATAATCTTTGTTCTTAAATTAATCCTCAAAATCATCACAATCTAAAGGATCAAACTCCTTAGGCCCAAATGACACACCTGTCTTGTTCAAGTCCTACCTTCTATGCCTTGGAAAAACATTTTTTCTATAACCAAATTTATTCTACTCATACTCATTATACAAGGCACAAAATTTGATTGAATTAGTAGTAGAAGGGTTCAAATTGGAGAATTCAACTATCTAGCTTCTTGTAATATCCAATGTGTGAGCTCCATCTAGAAATATATTGATTTCCCTATCATTAGGGTCATGGCATCTAGCTAGTTCCAAAATTAAATCCATCTCCACAAAAACATTTGGGAAAACTATCTTGCTAATATCACAAGTCCAAAGATGACATGTGGGGTGACTGGAAAATATTCTATTGAAAGCATAAAAAAATAAGTCCCAACTACTTTGAGGTAGCACAACATTACCAACACTAGAAGCCAAGTCTTGAAAGTGGCTTGTCACTATACCCTTAGTAGTTTTCCTCTTTCCAACTGTTTTGACACCTGTAGCTAGACCTTTAGAATCCTCCTCCATAAACCTAGAGTAATCTCTTTTCATAGTCCTTTTCTTTGCAGATGTTTCAAGCACTTCTGGCTTAGTTTTATCATCTTGGGGTTTTGGTCTTTTAACTCTCTTCCGCTTAGGTTTCCTCTCAGGTGTAGCAAACTCACTAGGTTCACTCATTTCACATAGTATTATGGAACTAGGGTTTCAAAATAACTGAGAATTATAGCTACAATTCCCAAACTCATAGTGTTTATTCTTAATTTCAACAAATTTTATCCTATTCCATAAACCCTACATGAAATAATTACAATTCCCTTTTTAAACAGAGACTAGCAACCCTAATTGTAAACCCTAGCAATTCTACCAATTCTCAAACTACCCAGTGCTATAAAATTACTCAAAGGGGCATCTAAAATTGACTTACCTGGGAATACCAACAATTTTCTCTTGAAATTCCCTTCACCTCAGGCTCGCCTTCTCATTTTTCTAAACTTGACCAATTCTTCTACTCTCAAATGATTACAATTGTGAAAGAAAAGGACTAAGTAGCTCCTTTAAAGCTCAAACATTGAGCATCTTCACCATTAATGCCTGAAAAAAATCTCATGTGAGCGAACTGACATGTAGCCATTTAGGTTTGAATTCAGGCCATCAATCTTTTTGATTTAAAACATCATCAACAACTCTCCTTGACCATCAATTTTTTCTTTCCATGATCATGCTTTAAAACAATGATGATACCTCAGGAAAATGCCACATGGTCGCCCCACATTTCTCAATAGTCTTCATGAAACCATTTCTCATTTCCATAATTCTATCACTTTATCAACTAGAAGAGTGATGCAAAGAGTAGCCTTGATGGAGGGAATATTCACCTGTTACCCATCTCATGTCAAGTTGTAATGTTTCAAAGTTACACTTACACTTCGGTAATTTGAAGTCCTCTCGCAATGTAAAGAAACTTATCACATCCCATCTGTCATCACTATAGTTCATCAAAAGTAAAAATACTTTTGATGATGGGTGATATGGGCGATGGCACAGGATACTGATATGTGGCATGATCATAACCATTGGTAACTTCGCTCTTATTGCTCATTTCTCAAATTAATTGAGTGAAAAATAGTTTGCTACGATGCAAAGGACTCATGTGATGCAAAGGAACAAGAAATTCCATCACACATCATGGTAAATATTTATTGAACACAATGACTTTAAAGATATGAAAGATATCAGCAATGCAAGGATAACCCAAGCCATCATGAATCACATAAGTGGAATTAGAAGGCCAAGAGTTTACAATGATACGTGATGTGAAGGGAAAATAGTTCATCGCTCATTGCGGAAATGAAACCAATGAGTCATAAGGTTTTAGTGATGAGCGATACAAAACTTTAAGTGGCGTATTTGAGCACATGCCTAAAAGGTTGTTCTTAAAAAGGGGTTGCCTAGGAAAGATGAGGAAAAGGGAATTAAAAGGATTAAAGACTGCACTCAACTATGGATATAAAGGTGAAATATTTCAATCCCCCAACTTTACAAAATATTAAAACCCCAAACCAAAATAATATGAAATATCAAACGATGGGGAAAATGGGAACCCTAAGCATAAGGAGCTGGTCAGTTCATGGATACTAAGGACTCAAGTTGTTTTAAACTGACCATTAATTGACCATAACAAATCAATTGAGAATTAGATCAAAGAACAAGGATTACGAAAGAGAGAAAATATGCTAAGTAAAACCCACAAATAGCATAAAACCCAAAACTTGTGTAACATTTCAAACCAAGAAGCCACCCAAGTGAAGCCATTTAGATCAATGGAACATGAAAAATTTGAGGGTTCCACCAGACTCAATCCAAATATGAAAAAGAAAGTAAAAGTAGAACATGGAAAAATGCTTGTTGTAGGAATTTTAAAACCAATAGAGGATGGATAATGGATGAGTACCATGGTAGTGTGAAATAAAAAAATAGGAGAAGTGAGGATATGTGTCTATTACAAGGATTTGAATAAATCTTAATTACATGATCATTTTCCTACACCTTTTATAGAAGAAATATTAGAATCAACTATCAGTAGGGAGATATTAATTTATTGGCAAGTTTTCCAACTACCACCAAGTCAAAATAAGGGAAGAGGACCAGCCTAAGACTACATTTTTATTAGAATGGGGATGCTACACATATACATTGATGCCATTTGGTCTAAGAGATTACCTACAGTATTGAATAGAATAATGATAAATTATGTCAAGGATTTTATACATGAATTATTGGAGGTATATCTAGATGACTAGACCATATATGGATTGGTTGAAGACCATGTGCACGTGTTTATAATTATGTTAAATAGGTGCAAAAGTTTGCATATCTCATTCAAATTAAAGAAATGTGTGCTTGTGGTGCCCTTTGGAACACTATTTGGTTAGATAATATGTAAAGAAAGATTGATGTTGGACCCTCTGAAATTCACACTAATCATGAATCTACCACCTCCTAAAACTTCTTTTGGAACTTGAAACATTATCAAGATTATTGTTTAGAACTAGAAATTTATAAGAGACTATGCTAGTAGTTTTGTACCCTTGAAAGAATTGTTGGAAAAGAAATCTAGCAAGAACATTAATTTTGTTTTTATTCAAGGGGTAAACGCTTTTGACCGGAGCTATGAACCGAATACAACCATTCAACAATACCACCCCAACGGGGTTTGAACCTTGGTGACAAGAACAACAATGCCACCTATAAACCATCATACCATGCCAATACCGACAAAATTTAATATTAAGGTTTGGGCCTTGGTTGTTGGCACTACAGGAAAGAAGCCCCACCAGTTCACCAAGGAGCCTCCCCTTAATAGGAGGGTAAATAACAAACTCCATTGTTGACACGGTAGAGAGTGACCCCGCGAGGTTTAAACCTTGGTTGTTGGCTCTACAGGCAAGAAGCCCCACCATTTCACCAAAGGGTCACCCCCACTAGCAAGAACATTAAGTTGAATGAAGATTGTCAAACTATATTTTTTACATTAAAAAATAAAACTATCAAAAGCATAGAAGAACTATACCACACCAAAATGAGAAGCACTAGTGATGGTCTATGCATTAGAAAAATTTAGACATGATTTACTATATATCCCCTTTAATTTCTTCATAGAACATGAAAAATTGAAATATCTACTCAATAGACCTATCATACAAGGCCAAATATGTAGATGGATAATCCTATTCTAGGAGTTTAACTTTAAAATAATGGTAAAACTTGGAAAGAATGACAAGGGTTTTGACTATTTGTCCAAGATAGAAATAGGAGAATAATTCAAGGATTACTTACAGGATTTCCATGGTGCACATATCTTTAGAGTGAATGTGCTACCACTAATTACATAATATTTCTATACTCCTATCAACTCGTGAATTTCCTAAAGATATTCCATCATAATATTAAAAAATCACTAATGCAAAAGTCCATGCCCTACACATTGGTAGAAAGAGAGCTACCTCACTTAGGAAAAGATGAATTCTTGAGAATGGTTGTATATGAACATGAGAGGGAATCAATCTTAAGGGAAGAACATGAGGGCAAAGATGGACATAAATGTGGTGACACTACAATAAAAAGAGTAAAATTAACTATATTTTGGTGGACAACTATTCATAGGAATGTAAAGAACTACACAAAGAGTTGTTAAATATGTTAGATAGTAGGGAAACTTATTGAAAAAGATGAAATTCCTTTGAAATTGTATTAGCACAAATTCCCCTAGATAAATGACCAATAGACTTTATTCATCCAAGTGATCCTGCCATGAAGCATTCAAAAAAGAAAATTCATTATAAGGGTAAGTGCACCAAGATGGTTCCCAAAAAAGGGGCTTAAGTGGCCACTTTTTTTCTGAAATCAGGAAATACTGACCTTGGACGTGAAATTGAGGATAGCTACAATCAAAAAATTTAGATGGAACAAAACAAGG
>VDFB02058140.1:0-36164 GCA_007258455.2 Sequoia sempervirens
TATTTTTTGAGAAAATAATATGTAGAGTTTATTATGGGGCAAAAGCCTAATTATTTTGATTTTAAATCCTTTCAAGGTGTTGGTGGCGGCATGCCACAACAGAGGTTAGGGGAAAGGGTTGATCCCCAATGCCCCGTGCATGCACAACCCCTTGTTGTTGCTCCTGGTCCTCCCATTCCTGCACCTGTACATCATCAAGCTCTGGTCTCAACATTAGGTTCCCTTAGTACACTCGCAGGAGACCTTGATCAACACGCTTCTGCGATAGCGAGTGGGGAGCATAGAGACGATGATGATGATGGAGGAGTTTTTTATGAAGCTGGTCCGAGTACCGCTCTAGGAGTGTTGAGACCCGTCCCCCATATATGTACTAGTTTTCATCAAGTGTGCTATGGACCTGATCAGGCTACACCTAGTTCAGGTGGATGGGGAGATTCTGGTGGTTCATTTGTCCGCATCAGTTCATTTGTAGAGTTCCTCGTAGTAGAACATCACCCTGAGGACACTACGACACATGTATAAATATGCATCTAGATGTACGAACTCATTTTATAATAATTTTTATGGTTGTATATATCAAAGAAAAGTTTGCAATACATTTTAACAATTAATTTTTTGGGTGTATAGATGACACTTTCGATGCAAGGGCAATCATCTGTACCACAAGTACATATATCGACACCGGTCATACTTGGCAACCCTTATGGGGTATTTTGATTTCAATTTTTAAAATTATATATGAAATCATAGGTATTTGCTTGAGTTTAAATTTATGAATTGAATCACATATATGTTTCAAATATTCATGTTGGTTTTAGGTGAGTCAATCGGCATCCGTCGATTCCTTTTGAAGGGGATTATCCAGAAAGCACTCCTCACTATCGGCGACATAGATCATGGGGAATTACAATCATATTGTAAATTTTGTTTGGATTTACATTAGTATAGTTACAATTTGAGTTTGAATTCACTAGATATATGAAACACATGCATGTACGCTGTAAAATATTATAAGCGATAAATGTCTATGTATACATGTATGTCTAGTTTGATACCACAATAAGAATGGGCATTAGGCAAACATTTGATGTTGCAGTTACTCGTGAGGCCACTGATTTCGAGGTTGTTTACAAAACTTTCTACAAAAAATGTGCAAACTTGAATATATATGTATATATTAACCTAATTGAATTGTACATGCTTTAATTTTGATCTTGTAGGACTTTTTTAGTGCAACTTTTAGCCCTAACCCAGACATAGTTACACCACTAGGAGGACATGTAGAGCAGGTTTCAAATCAAATGGTAATTTATTTTTTTTATTATATTTAAAGTGAATTATAAATTTTAAATTGAATATATACATATTAATATGATATTTTCACATATTCTTTTTCTTTTATAGCATGAGACACATCACAGTAGTTGAGCATGTATAGACAGGTCTTGGAGAAGAGCCTGGTGCACAACCTCAGAATACGGTACAATTAAAATATGATAAATTCTGAATTAAATTGAATAAAAAATAATAGTGTAGAGTTGTACATCTAATTTTGAATTTATTTGTGTCTTGTTTATGTAGATTGATTTAGAGAATTTAGAGGTTTCTTGACACGGTATCAGGATGTAGATATGGTGGTAATTTAATTTTATGATGGATTATAAATGAGAGAGAAATTGTCATTAAATCATTTTTTATTTGTCTTACATCTAATTTCATCTTTCTCTTATATGAGTGTTTGAGTCATCCACATGAATCCATGGTGTAGAAGAGGTCTCTTGATTATAGAATGATGCATGACCACCTGAAGCATGTGATTTTATGTGTTTTATATTTCTTGTTTATCATGTACTCTGTTGGACTTTATTTCATATAAAGCAATATATATTGGTTTCATACTTAATATGTTACATAAATTATGAGGACTTTTTATGATTGTTTGCAAAATTTTAATTTACATGTACATATAGCCATTTTATGTTCATAGTCAAGACATTAATATAGGACATTAATGTGAAATTTAGTGAAGACTTCATAATTGTAGAATAATTTTAGGTTTAATCTTCTTTTCAATGAACAACAAGATATTTTCCTTCTAATGTATTAATTTTAATTTTAATTTTATGAGAGAAAATTTATGTGGATTTACCTACTTATTTAGTTCTATAAATTGAATTTTACCTCATTGTTGGTGCACTTGGAATTCCTATACCTTGTGAATATCATGGATATCACCATTCTTTGTTATTTTATTCTTTAATTTTTCCTTAACTAGATTGACAAATAAAGTCATTGCTCTAAATTCTTAAGCAAATAAAATTCTTTATAGTGAAAAAATCTAACAAGGTATTGATATAATTAGCTAATGTACATATTTATAAAATGACACCATTAGTTTCTCACTAGTAATGGAAAAAAGTGTTCCTACTAAAAATTAAGGAAAGGGGTAATCATTAGAAAAAATATAAATTATGATAACATGAGAATGTGTATATGTAAAACGATTGTAACCATTAGGTGATGAATACGTAGTGTACACATGATAAATTTTAAAATGATGAGATATGGAGCTCAATCAAGGAAAATTAAATTCATCATTGTTTCCCCACATTTAGAATATCATGATTGTGTGTAGTGTATGAAAAATGAATAAAAAGTCTTGCCTCCATGTGTATTAACAAGAAAAAAATAGAATATCCACATAAAATTATGTACATAAGAAATAGAAATGACCCTAAAATTTTCTCTATGAATTAAGGTTAGGGTTATAGGATAAAACTTTGGGTAAAGGTTAGGATTAGGACACAACTAGAGTTAGGGTTAGGTTTCAATTAGGGTTAGATACAACAAGGCTTAGGGATAGGATTAATTTTAGGACAAGGTAAGGGTTCAATAAGGGTTGGGTTCTAATAATGGTTAGGGTTAGGGTTCAATTAGTATTACAGTTAGAATTAGGGTTCAATTCTAACTCTAATTAAAATTCTAATCCTAACCCTAACAATACCATAGAAGATTAGAGAATAAAATCATTAATAAATGCTATAAATAATAGTTCATCTAACACTAATTTATAAGTTGTCAAAACAAATAATGACGTATTAAGGGGGTGTCTAAAGGGGTCATAATAGAACATGTTAATTAAGGGGCACGTCTAAAGGGGTCATAATAGAGCGTCTTAAGAGGGATGCCTTAAAGAAGTCTTAAGGGGATGTCTAAAGGGGTCATAATAGAGAGCGTGTTAGTGGGGATGTCTTAAGGGGTCTTAAGGGGATGTCTAAAGGAGGTCATAATAAAGCGTGTTAAGTAAAGGGATGTCTTAAGAGTCTTAAGGGGATGTCTAAAGAGTCATAATAGAACATATTAATTAAAGGGGATGTCTAAAGGGGTCATAATAGAATGTCTTAAGGGGGATGTCTTAAGGGGTTATAATATGTCTTAAAGGGGGATGTCTAAAGGGGTCTAATAGAATGTGTTAATTAAAGGGGATGTCTTAAGGGGTCTTAAGGGATGTCTAAAGGGGTCATAATAGAGAGCGTCTTAAGGGGATGTAAGTAAGGGGTTATAATATGTCTTAAAGGGGATGTCTAAAGGGTCATAATAGAATGTGTTAATTAAGGGGATGTCTAAAAGGGAGTCATAATAGAACATGCTAATTAAGGGATGTCTAAAGGGTCATAATGGGAACGTTTAGGGGATATGCTTAAGGTGTTATAATATATGTCTTAGGGGATGTCTAAAGGGGGTCATAATAGAATGTGTTAGTGGGGATGTCTTAAAGGGGTCTTAAGGGGATACAAAGGGTCATAATAGAACGTCTTAAGGGGATGTATTAAGGGGTCATAATACACCTAAATATATAGAATATTGATTTGATACATAGAAGTACATAGAGTATGTTTAATTTTGTAAGTATGTATGTACATATATGTCATCTCAAAATGATGTTTACAAAATTTGGATATGCCATCTCAAGAACATCTCAAACTCATGGCTAGAATGTAGTAGGTCTTCACACCACCTGATATCAAAAAGGTACAAGCAATATCAATGAAATCATCAAAACATACATATTTTAATTTATATAAAACTATCTATATGTACAGAACTCAAGTACTTGCATTTAAAAGTATTCCACACATGTTTGTAGGTTGAATCTAGGCATCCTCTCCTTTTTGTTTCAAAGTATGAGATCAATGCAATGATGGATTTAGGATACAAAAAATGACAATAAATCAATTTTAACTATTAATGTCCAAGCAATATCAATATGTAATCAAAACATGTATTTAAATATAATTTAACTAATAATTACCTATTTTTACCAAGTATTCCATGTTGTCTAAGTTGAATTTGCATGGACTAGATCCTTTTTATGATTATGCCTTAAGGATATATAAAAGAACAATTTAAATCAATTTCAACTAATAACACACTTGACCAATGTCGAAACATGTATTTAATGTATTTAAAAGGACAAAATAAAACTAAAACTATATTTACTTGTATTTACTTATTCCATTGTACCATCTGCATCCTCTCCTTTTTGCAATGCATCTATGATTTCCTCATGCTCTTCCATAGAAATTGACTATAGTGTAATTTTTTTTTTTTTGGATGGCTCTAGTTTTTATATTTGTTGCCACCACCAAATGTGAATAATGCATAATCTTTTATGTGTTTCATAGTCTTGAGTCACGGAGTAGACCATTCTTCTTCTACAAGTATTTTAAATGAAGTGCCAACAACACAGATCCTATTGGAAAACATGTTCAAAAACCACCATCAAATAACTTCTCAAAATTTACTTAAGGGGATCAAAGACTTGTTCTAAAAAATTGTTTAAGGGGATCTAAAACTTGTTATCAAAATTTGCTTAAGGAGGTGTCTTAAGGGGATCACCGTACCTGTTGGATAATGAAAGCCATCATCATCTTCTTGAGGTGTTAACAACTTATGTTTAGTTTCCACACAATGAGCCAACCAATATTATGTTTGCTCTTCATTCCCCTCAGGTGCAATAACTGCATACACATGTCCTGCCAACAAAATTTGATTTAATAACTTGTGCATATCCAGATAACTAATTTAGTATTAAAAAATAACTTAATAAAGCAAAATAAAATGAAATAAATTAAATTAAAATTACCTTCTTGTACAAGGTCTGAAACACGATCATAATCTTCAGATGCAAACAATTGATCATTTTCTTCAATAGTTATTTCATATTGATTATGTGCTTCTATAGGTGTCAACGATCTTTGCTACCACTGTTCAACCCATTTTGTATTTTCACAAGCTTCCCAATTTCCTGAGATACAAAAATGGCAAAAACATGCAAGCTCCCTTGTCCAAATAGTCCATGTGCTTGCTGTCACACTCCTATATGAATGCCATTTAGTAGATCCACTAATTGTCTCACAATCAACTCTAGATACAATGTTTTCTTCTTCCACCAACCAAAGAATCAATGAGCGTAGGTAATCACTTTCGAACTAGGTGAGATAATCTTCTATTACACCAATCCACAATCTCATATGCATTTTTAAATTTTACTGAATCCTCAAATTTTAATTGTTCTCTAGCAAGAATTCTTTTGACACACGCACCAGCTCCATCATGTTCTCCTTTACCATGCCCAGCTTCAAAAAACTCCATATATGTTGGACATTAAGTTCCTTGTGAACCCTACTTAACCAATGAACATTCTAGCATTTTTGAACTGCCGTTAATTATCGCGTCCTTATGAGGGTGTTCTTTCATATGGATTCCTCTTTCTTTTTAAATTTCTATAAAATATACTAAAACAATATTAGACAAACTCTAATAAGATGTAACGATTGTCACTCAAATAAAATGATACTCCCTCAAAACTTTTCTATCATCCTGTGCTATCATCATGTCTATAAACAATATGGACAAACATAGCTACTTGCACTGAATTATAATATTGAGATTGAATTTCCTCTTGCGGAGTGAGAGTATAATTCTCCGCAAAATCAACCACTGAAAGTATAGTACCAATTGGAAATGTGTTTCTACATGCATGAAATTGGCCATCAAGCCATCGAGCATGTTCAGAGTGCATAACATATTTTGGTACAATTTTATTATTAAATTCACTCATAAATGCATGCACACTAACTTTTTCTGTAACTAAATCACAACACTTTCCTATTTTTCCATCTTTTAAAGAATAGTGAACATTCCTAAATCTTTTGATGTCTACTAATTGTTGTCAAAAATCATGATCAACACTTTCATGCAAACAATTTCTTAAAATGAAAGATTTCCGTAGTTAATGCATTGTCTAGAAATACAAGAACTTAAATAAAATAATCTATCATTAGATTTTTCACAAAACAAACTTGAAATAAACTCTCTTATTGATTCAGGTGGCATATCAATACCACAACTGTATAATCATGTTAGAATGCAAGGTACAACGTATATATCGAAAACATCATAAAATAACGAAATTGAACATGTATTTTACAACAACAAGATATTCGTTGCTTATTAATTTTTACATACCAGGGTTTACATTTTTCAAAAGACCTTTGACTTATTTTAATATTACCAGGTAACACTTGAATCGCTACAAAATTTTCTATAAAATTCAGTTTGTGTTGTATCTAATAGGTGTTTTGGGTGAGGATCGCGAACTTTGGACCCCACCCTTAATTTTAAAACATCTCTAGCATTAGATGAAACCCTAGTATTATCATGCCAATATTTTTCGATCAAAGATTTAATTTCAACATTCAATTTTATATCAGACCTCGGTAGTCGTCCACTGAAACTCCAACATTGATTGATAGGATCATTTTCTATACTTTCTCTTCTTTTTTCTGCTCTTAGTAATGTTTTAGGATGCATTTTTAAAACTTCACTAATATTGCTTACCATTCTTTTATTCAAAGTTGTTTTATTGACTATAGTAGTAGTTATAGCTCTTCTTGCTGCGTTTTTATCTTTAGATCGACTATTTTTTCCAATAGATTGAATGGAACTAGCAATAGACATATCATGTTTTAATGATTGATCTTTTCTTTTTGGTTTAACATAAAAGCCTAACTTTTTCATTACTTTCCTCAGTTTTTGCATTCTCATCAATTGCATCATTAGTTGACATTGAAATGCAATTTTTTCACGATAAAAGAATTTGGTGTATATTCTATTCCATGTGTTGTTATTTGCCTCAAGAAATTTGATCAAGAAGATTATCGAAAACACCACTTCCAATTTTAAAAAGTATTTTCATTAAATTCAACATCACATTCTAGATTTTCATCAACAAAACATTTTTCATTTTCATTTACATTTCATTTCATTTCATCAACAAAGCGGTTTTCATTTTCATTTTCATCTTCATTTTCATTAACAAACGGTTCTCTCATTTTCATTTCATCAACAAAACGGTTTTCATTTTCATTTTCATTTTCATCAAAAATATAGGTTTTGTTTTCATTTTCAAGAAAATGATCATTTTGATTTTCATTTGCAACAAAAGATTTTTCTTTTTTGTTTTCAACATATTCTATAAAAGTTTCATCTCTTTGAATATAGTCAATGTCAACATCATTATATCCAACATCTTGTAAATCTTCTACAAACAAATTTACCATTTCACTAACATGTGGATTTGAAGGCGTGCGGATTTGTGTATATTGAAACATTCTCCATAGCATTCAAAGAGGGATTTGAAGACATAGTAGGACTTGTTTGTATAATCATATTCTTCTCCAAATTGACTCCTTGCAAATTAGCTTCATCTACAACTATGGTATCTTCAATGTTTTCATCTTCAATAGTTGTTGAATTGTTTGCTCCACCATCATTCATTGATTTTATTCTCATTCTTCTTTCTCTTTGTCTTTGTCTCTCTTTTTGTTTATTTGCTTCAACTTCTTGAGGAGTCAATGTCTTTCTTCTCTTATTACGAAATTTATCTCCCATAATTATAAAATTCTCAAGCACAAATGAATGTTAATAGTGAAATGCTTCAAAATATTCAATCCAAATTGGAAGTTGAATACCTATTATGACAAAATTCTTCCTCTTGTGTTCCTCAAAACAAATAGAAAACTACCACAATTCCACTTTAAAAATTGTTGTCTTCATGCTTCCTTTGAAAAATTCAATCCATATTGCAAATTTCACTTCAAAAATGGTGTAGATGATGCTCCCTTTGATAAAATCAACTAGAAATCAAATTGACCACCTGTAAATACAATAACTTATGAAAAATAATTGATTTTTAGTGCTCTCGGCCGTACATGTGAAGTTGCAAAGTTGTAGACTTGACAATAATTATGCACAGTGTTTTTAAATAAAATAAACGTGATCCCGTCTATAAAACGGGATCCCGCTTATTATTAAATGGGATCCCGAGTATAAAATGGGATCTCATTTACTAATAAACGAGATCCTGCTCTATAATCGGGATCCTATTCACTCAAATTGAGTGTGGGAGCCGTTGTAAAGGCAACGGGATCCTGTTTTATAAATGGGATCCCGTTACCTTTACAACGGTCGAAATGGCAACAGGATCCCGATTATAGCACGGGATCCCATTTATTACTAAACGGGATCCTATTTTTTTAAATTTGAATTTTGTTTTGCATCGTGGGCGGGTTTTTGCCAAGGTTTTTGGTTTGGGAAAAGCTTTGGAAGTCCGAACCTAAGCCTTCAACCTGGTTTGACCTGCAAATTGAAGGCCCTAACAATGTCAAAGAAAAATATCGACTTTGGACATATGGCTGACGACCTTTTTTTAAAAAATTTCTAACGAAATTAAAACCCATTTTAGATCAAACAATGCAGATTCTAAATATGTAATTTGTTTTGCAATTGAATTATTTTTTCTATTTTTCAATTAATTTATAATAAAATTGGTCCATAAACTTTAAATATCAGAGTTTTTTACTATTTTAATAAATTTTGATCAACATAACATTTTGAAAAACGGATTGCACGAGAGCAAACTTCAGACAATTCTTTTCAATTTGAAAAAAAAAATCAAAAAATGAGAAGTTTAGGTCATCTTATGCATGCCATACATGACGATTTTTCAAAACGACAAATCTGCCTAATAAAAATTTAACAAAAAAAAATATTTAATAAAAATTACAAAAAAATATCAAGAGCAAGGTTTAGTGAGTCATAAAACTTTTCCCAAAAGGATTTAGAAAAATACAATAATTTAAGTCAAAATATGGATGTCGTACACATGCATGGTATGGTAAAAAAAAAATGACTTTTAAACAGTGGTTTTTTGAAATGCCTATTGAAACTCAATTTGTACAATCTGGGTATTGAAAAAAATTACATATTTGGAAACTAGACTCCGAGCACTACATTTTATGATTAGTGATTTTTTAAAAGATTTCATCTCTAAGTGCTTCAAATTTTAAGGTCAAATGTGCCAAATACTGAAAATCAGGGAAAACACTTCCACTTTTTGGCCAAAAAATGGACTCAACTTCTTGCACACACCCCTCAAGCACCCATTTTATATCCTAGCTGGAAGTGGCTTGGCTTTAGCCTGTTACCGGTCAGGTCATCCCTTAAGGTGAGTACTTTTTCCCTTAAGGCAGGCCCATTTCTAGAAATAATAATCATTTCTCTTACACCCAAGATCGCTCGAAAGTGCAAGGGGAGAGGATACTTTGATTATTAAGTCGTGAAGGTGACAAAAAATAAGGTGGGTCTGGTTTTCTGATCACCTAGTTTTCACAAGGTGAGAGCATAATCACCTACCACCTTCAAGCACAATCAAACAGAATCAAGCACATGTTCATTGACCCCCTAGTTAAGCCTATGTGGAAGAAGACAATTGTTCATTTTTAATGCACCAATTGAAGTGTTTTATAATCTAAAATACAATTGGTTTCAAAATCATGTCTTCGACAAACGTCTTGCATCAAAATATCATTAGTAGTTTCATGCCTCCTTTCTTTGACAAGTGTATGCTTTTATTTTCAATTCTTTTCCAAATGAACCTAGCAAAAGAAACCAAATTAAAAAAAATTAGTCACAAAACCAAAACTTAACCAAAATGAAAACTAACATAAATTTAAAGAAAATTAATTTAGGAAAAAAAAAGCTAATCTAAAATAAAAAAAACTAATTTAAAATTAAAAGTTAATCTAAATTCAAAATCTAAAGTTAGCGATTAAAAACTAATCTAGATTCAAAGTTAATCCAATTTTAAAACTTATCTAAGTTAGACACTAATTAAAAACTAATCTAATTTAAACGTTAGCGCAAATTAAAAAATTAAAAAAAAAGTTATTATAATTAATTAGAATTAAAAGCTATTCTAAATTAAAATTAATCTAAAACTAAAAGCCAATATTAAAAAATTACTCTAGATTAGAACTAATCTAAAGTTAAAAACTAATCTAAGAATTAAAAACTAACTTAAATCTAAATCTCTAATCTAAATTCTAAATTAACTCTAAACTAAGAATCTAATTTAGAAAGCCAAAATCTAAAAAATAAAAAAATAAACTAAGAATCCAAGTAAAATCTAAATTAATGATTTTTTATGATTTAAAAATCTAAGCTAAATTAAAAAGCTAAAAATAAATAAAAATTAAAAATAAAATCTAATTTAAATCTAAAATTAAATTTAAAAGCTACATTAAGAAAGAAAGAAAGAAAAAACTGTAAAAAGCAAAATCCAATCTAAATTAAATTAGTAACTAAAATCTAAACTAAATTAAAAAAAAAAATCTAACTAAATAAGAGATTAGAGACTGAATTAAATCTAAATTAAAAGGCTAAGAATCTAAATTAAATAGTAAATCTAAAAATTAAAAATCTAAATTAAATTAGAAACTAAATTAAAAATTAGTCTAAGTTAATTAAAACTAATCTAAATTAATCTAAGCCTTAAAATTAATCCAGTTCTAAAAATTAATCTAAACTAGATTAAATTAAATTAAATCTGAAATAAATCTATATTAAATCTACATTCTAAAATAAAACTAAATTTAAAAAGATCAAAATTAAAAAAAGCAAAATCTAATTTAGAAAAAGCTATTAAAAGTTAAAAGCTAAAAACAAAAGCTAAATCTAATTTAAAAATTAAAAGCTAACTCTACATTAAAAGTTAAAAGCTAAAAACTAAAATCTAATTTAAAAGTTGAAAACTAAAAATCTAATTTAAATGTTAAAACTAAAAACTGGATCATGCAAGTGATACATTTTTAAATTATTCCAATGATTTTTTATTTTTTTTGTTTAAATGTAACTTGCTGCAAAGAAAATTGATATCATATTTTTCCTTTCAACTACAAAATGAGACGATGTATATCATATCAGATCTGGAGTTGTTGATCCTGCAAAATATATTTCATATTCAGATGTGAAGAAATCAATATGCTATAGATGTGAAGAAATCAATGCTCTGCAAAATGTAGATCATATAAAATGCAAAGAAATTGATGCAAAATATAGATCATATCAGATTTGTCTTTCCATTTTTTTGTAGATCAGTGTGCATGCAAAATGTGAAAATATTCATCCAAGCATTCACGTCGAGTTCACCAATTGTAGAGCCATAAAAATGCATGGTTCTATGGAGTAAGAACCACCATTTCAGCCCACATCAATAGAGCTATTCTAATTAAAAGCAAAACCAGAAATACAAATCTAAACTACAAAAACAAAATAATGCTTTTAAAAGAAATCAATCTCCATTGTCTCCCTATCACCAAGATCTTTGTTTATGCATTTGCTCTCAGATTTTTATGAGCACAAAATGCAATAAAGAGGCTATGGTGAATTAGAAATGCAAGCAAGATGCAAAGATCATATGAGTATGTAAATTTGTGAGTCAAAATGAGAGGGAAATCCCATTTTAAATAGGAGTTCTTTGAGGATGGAGAGGGGTTGAAGATAAAATGTGTGATAAAAGATGTGAGAGAAGGAAATGCCATTATCCCACATTGTTGGGTTAAATGTTGTGCATGAGAATGAAAGTGATAAAAGAAATATTAGATTAAAATGTACCTAGATGATTAATTATGAATAAAATGATTTAAAGATGCTTTACTAAAATGCAATATTTCACGAACGATTTATGCAAATGATATGATTAATATGCAAGTTATGATAATTAGTTTATTATGAAATAATAATAAATGACTATGATAATTAATTTATTAATGGAGATGAATATGAAACAATTATGGATGATAATGATAATTAATTTAATATGGAAATGATGTTTATGAATTATTATGCAAATGGATTATGAATGATTATGATTTATTAATGCAATGGATATTGAAGAAGCATGAGATGGTTCAATGATTTGATGAAATGTATGAATAGAAGAAAGTATTGAATGAATTTATTAAGTAAATAATAATATCTATTTAATCAATAGACAAATATCGTTACAATTGTGAGGAAAAATTTGAGTGTCTACAATTCCAATATATAAACACAATATCTTAAGACAAATGGCTTCTTTACAAGCATGAGTAGCTACTATATACTTAGTTTCAATAGTGCAAAAAACAACCACATCTTGTCACTTACTCATCTAACTAATCACATGACTAAATAAAGTAAAAACATAAGCATTGGTGGATTGTCTGCTATCAACATCACTTGCCCAATCTGAATCCACATAACCATGAATATCAAGGAAAATCTTGTCTTCAGTCAAGTTACTATGGTAACACAAGGAATACTATGAGGTACTACGCAAATATCTGAAGACTCTTTTAATTGCATCCCAATGAAGTCTACCAAGATTAGACATATATCTGGAAAGAACTCTCACTGCTTGGGAAATGTCTAGTCTTGTAGAAACCATATCATACATCAAACTTGCAACTACACTCTGGTAAGGAACTCTTCTCATGTCTTCCATCTTTGATGGGGATATTGGACAATCTAAAATAGATAACTTTGTTCTATCTAAAAAAGGAACACACAATTATCTAAAATCCTAGATATTAGACTCCTGTAAAATTAAATTGATGTACTTATTTGGCCAAGCCATATCTTTTTGTTCACTCCATCTCTTTCAATTTCCATCCCAAGAATGTGTCTAGCTATACCAAGTTCATTCATTTAAAATTTAGCAACAATTTGAGACTTTAGTTCTAAAATCATACCTTTCCATTTACCAAAAAATAACATATCATCAACATATAATGCAATAAATAGGAAAAAACCACCACCAATTTTATAATAAACAAATTGATCTGATTTGAAGGATACTTAGATCCAAAACTCAAAACATATGTATCAAATTTTTGGTACCGCATCTTAGGAATATGTTTTATGCCATACAAATATTTCTTCAATTTGTAGACCACTTTACTTTTACCTTTCACCATGTAGTGCTCTAGTTGTGTCATATAAATATCCTCCTCCAAGTCACCATGAAGGAAAGTAGTTTACACATCCATTTTCTCAACCTCTAAATCATAAGTAGTAGCAATAGAAAGAAAAAATCTAATGGATATCAATTTCTCAACAGGAGAAAATATATCACCATAATCAACACCCTAAACTTGAGAGTAAACTTTTGCAACCATCCTTGCTTTGTACTTCTTACTACCTCCATCTGAACCAATATTTTTCTTGAACACCCATTTGCAACCAATAGGTTTTTTTCCCTCAAGAAATGGTACAAGATCCCATGTATCATTCTTTTTTAAAGCTATCATTTCTTCATTCATAGAAATCTTCCAAGATTCTACATCATTCATACTTAATGCCTCTTCTACCAATTTGGGTTCATCCATATTAGTATTAAAAAAAAAAATACATCTCAAATCATCAGGTGAATACCTTTTAGGTGGTTTTCTATTCCTTGTAGACCTTCAAACCAAGTTGAGTTGGAGGTTCTTCTTCCTCTTCTAGAGATTTAGAGATAGATGAGATCTCCTCAACTTCTTGTCTATCCATGGGCCTTGATTCAAATTTCTTAGGTGTAGAAGGAAATTAAATCACATCTTCATGTTTACTTTGTTCTGGTTGCAATGCAACAAAAGAAGACTTAGTTTCTATATAAAATAAAACTTCTACTATATATTACCTTTTGTGCAATAGGTTCCCAAAGCTTGCATACTTTCACACCATAACTATATATAATGAAGATACATTTTATAGCCTTGTTATCTAAATTTTTTTGCTTCTCCTTTGGCACATGTGCATATGCCTCAAAACCAAACACTCTAAGATGTCTTAATGAAGGCTTGTGACTCGACCATGCCTCTATAGGCATCTTATGAACAAGAGCTGATGTAGGAAACTTGTTAATCCGGTAACAAGCAGTAGCAACAACTTCAGCCCAAAATACTCCTAGCCTTCTCAATCACTATCTTGTTCATTCTTTATACAAGTCCATTATGCTATGGAGAATACAAAGTTATCTTTTGTCTATGAATACCACAATATTTATAGAATCTATCAAAATCATTAGAGAAAAAATCACTGCCATTAGATCAATCCTCAGACATTTTATTTTCTTTTCAATTTACAACTCAACCATTGCTTGAAATTCTATAAATTGATTGAAAACTTTAAATTTACTCTTTCAAACATACACCCATTTCCTACTATAATCATCAATAAATGAAACATAATATATGGATTTTCCAATTGAAGGAACATCTACAAATTTGAACACATCAGAATTAATAAGATCCAATACACCACAAGATATAGGATAACTTGAGTAAAATTGAATGTGGTTTTGTTTTCCATAAATGCAATGCTCACATAAATCAAATTCAATATTACAATTAGACAACCCTTCAACAAGGTTTTTATTTTTCAAGGTCCTTAGACCATTTTCTTCAATGTGGTCAACTCTCTAGTGCCATAATATAGTTTTCTCTGCAAGTAACATATTCAGAAGAAAGAGCACCCTTGGGTGCCTAGAAGCAATGACCATCTAGTGAAGATGAAATCCTCACCTCTTTCACAATTTTTTTTTCCACAAAATTACTATTGCACTCAACATTGCATGCATCAAGCTTATCAATGTATCTAAGACCTCTAGCAATCACCATAGAACCTCTAACCATCTTTCATCTTGCATCAAAAATTACTACTTGCACACTTGAAACTATTATTTTTCTCACAAATAACAAATTTTGTGTTAATCATGGGTATGTAACACATCATTAATCCTTTTTATTCTACCATTAGGAAACCTAATTCTAACTTTACCATGACCAACAATATTTAAATAAAAATCATCACACAAGTATACCTTACCTCCATCAAATTCTTCATATTTAGAAAACTAATATCTATTAAAGGTCATATGGAAAGTTGCACCTGAGTCAATTAACCATGCATCATTACCCACACAAGTTGCCAAAGTTGCAATGAATGCATCACTATTTTCTTTCTCGGACTCAGAATGAAAATCAAATTTCTTCTTTTTCTTATTTTTTCTTCTTTTCATTCCTTATGAACATGTCCAGACTTATTATAATTCCAAAAAATAACTTTGGAATTTCTAGGAGATTTAGATCTCCCCTTGGACTTGGATTTGTCATGCTTCTCTTTTTTCTTTCCTTTTTCTTTAGGTCTTCCACAAACATTTAGGGCCTCCTTGGCAGTGATGGATACCTTCCTCCTCATCTCTTCTAAAAGAAAAGAATCCACTACATCTCCAGTCTTCAATATAATAGTACTCCCAATAACCATAATAAGAGAATTCCATGAATCAGGAAAAGAACAAAGAAAGATGTGACATTTTCCCTCCTCATCTATTTTGACAGCAAATGATTCCAATTGAGCCACCAACATATTGAATGCTTCCAGGTGGTATATGATTCATCCACCCTCTTCCATTCTCAAGGAATATAATTTCTTCCTCAAGAAATTCTTTTTTAGTAAATATTTGGCTTGATACATCTTACTAAGCTTCTTCCATAGTTTATGTGTAGAGGTTTTTATGGAAATTGATTAAAATAAAGTCTTTGTAATGTCCCCTTCTCAAACCTGATTGTTCTTGTGACCGTTGGCCTTTTTTCTGGAAACCCGAAGGCTAGTCAGAAGATAAATTAGGGTTTCCTATTTTTGAGGAGGTCGTTGTTCAGAGATGGTGGATTCAATGGCGGATTCCTTCTGGGTTTTCAGAGGGCTTCGCAGTGGTATGTTCATCTCGGCATTCAGAGCACTTTTTGGAATTTACTATTTTTAGTAAATTCTATTTTTGGCAGTAATCAAGATGGTATCAGGCAGTTGACTTTCCCCTTCAGTTGGTCAAGTGGTGTATTCAGTTTCGGGCTTCAGAATGTAGTTCTGGGAAGTCAAGCTCATTTCACTTAAAAATAACATTATAATTAAAATGTTATTTTATCACCTTGGCCTAGTCGAATGACATAATGTCGTTTTAATAGGTGGACTCAAAGGGTGGCGCCTTCATTAAGGTTATAATTAATATTTGGTGAGTTTTCCAAAGTCAAAGGAAATTAATGTGGGCGCATTTATCAAGGTGATGTTTTAATTAAAATATGATTATTGAGCTAAAGGTGAAAAGGACGCCTTATTGAAGGAAAAGTTAGGGTTTGAGCTTGAGTTGGACTTTAGGGTTTCGTGAAGTCAAACGGAACTTATAAAAAGGAGTCTTGTGCATCATTTCTTGATCTTTGGACAAATATACTGTTATGCTGCCGGATCGGCTCTAGAATCGCTTCGAGGAATGAAGGCCTCCTAGCTCGGGCATCGCTTCGTGTTTGAAAGACAACATCTAGTGGTGATTTAAGATAGATTTGTGAGTTCAGTTGATTTTGTGCATTGCAAACATGGTTGTAATTCTTTAGTTTCTGTTTTCTGCCATTTAGAGGTATTTTCAAAGTTGCATTTAAGACAGCAGATCTCATGTTTTATTCATAACTCGAAAAAGACACAAAAAAATGTTCTAGGTATCATTTCCTTGTCATTGTTAGAGATAGGCGTCCATATTCTCCAAATTGCAGATTTTATGAAGCTTCCATTTATTTTCTAGAGCAGATCGCCCTCTTCCCTAGGCCGTACTTTTTTGTCTTGCATTGGGATCTGTGCAAGTTCAATTTAGGTTTTTAAGATCTGGTTTCTGTGTTTAATTCTAGTCACCATTGTTGCTAGAATATATTGCATCCAATTTCACGTTATTCGGAGGAGTTTGTGAGAGTTATGTGCCATTGAGTGTTTTCTAAAGCTGCTGGTTATTCATTCAAAATACAGATTTTGTAACAAAATCAGATTTGGGAGTTGATCTTTGAAAGTTGTATTGTTGGCACTTCCTTCAAGATAAGCAGTTCTTTGTGATGTAACGCTATGCTCTCAATGTTCTAAGATATTGGCAGGCGAATGATTCTATTCTTGTAAACTGACAGTAGTACTGGCAGTCTCTTTCATTGTTGCTCAATTCTGATTTGTAACGCTTTTTCATTAATGTTGTTGTATTAAATTTATCTCCGCCCTATGGTAGCCACTTCCCATTCTAGGTGAGCAAGCACATTCTGGGTGTCGAGTAGTTTTCAAGCTTTCGGCATTTTAATTCAAGCTTTGCTTTCTATAATCACTCCGTCATATGGTCGCCCCTCACTCCACCTTGGATTGGGTAGCACATACTTGACGTTGAGTTCTTTTTTGTATTTAGAATAGAAGATCCTCTGACCAATGCTCGCCATCATCGGCGCCATTCTGGTTAGAGTTGCTTTCTTGCACATTTGGGTTTATCCATCTAACCTTAACGGGTGCACTGTTGGTAATTGGTAATCTGTTACTTGAAAAACAAAAAAATTGGCTCGGTATATTTTAGTGGTATCAGAGCCAAGATCCTGCCATCCTGTTCCCATCAGAGTTCACTTGACAGAGAAAGATGAATACAGAGAAGTCTCTACTTGAGTTAATGCATGATCTGTATATGCTATTGAAGGATCCTGAGTTAAGGTGTGGAATCAGAAAGATTTATGCTAAGTCTGAGAAGTCGGATTTGATTGGGATTTCTAAAGAAAGCCAGTTCAAGAGGAAATGTGAACACGAGGTTGACATACTCTACAGAGATTATCAGAGCATGACATATGAGTTTAAGAATGGTGTTTCATTTGATACCTTTTTGGATTGGGTGGTGACTTATTACCCTGGAAAGCGGGCTATGGTCAACTACATCAAGAAAATGATTAAGGAGGAAGTAGAACATGCCATGGTTGCAGGTGCAATGAAGGAAGAAGAAGTGCCTATTTGTGGATTGCAGCTGACAAATTTGCAAGTTGAAGAGAAAAATCAGTCAACTAGTGTTGAAGATGGCACAAGCAAGGTGCTCATTTCGCCTAAAAATGATAGGGTGTTGGATGAAGAAAACTTGACAGATGAGGAGTGTGCGGGAGAGCCCCATAATACTCCCCTTGACTTGCATGGGATAGCAAGTGATGTAGATCAGTTCGGTGAGAAGAATATCGCAACAGACTTGAATCCTAATTTGGATTCATCTCATGAAGGTTTTGAGACTAAGGGCTTCACAAAGGATGTTGGTAATGTTTTTGAGGTGTTTGTACCTCCTCTTGTTGAAGATTTAGTGATAGATAGTTTTCCTCTTGTTGCTGTTCAAACTCCTCAAGAGTTTTCACAAGATGAATTTATTTCAAGTGATCACGAAAACCTTTATGGCATGCATATGACTGTTCATGATGAGATCAGAAACATACCTATAGATGAAAGGTTCATTGAAGATAAGGATGATAAAAAATTTCTAACAGCTAGCTCTAAAGATTCCTTACTTCCTTTCAGTGACAGTGCTAAGGGTGGTTTTGAGTTTGAACTTCAGACCCAACCATTGGAGGAAGGTACTTATGAAGACATCAGCCTTAGTGATTTGGGAGTTGACCTATTCCAAGAATCAACACTCCAAGTGTTGCACAAAGAACACTCTTCTTGTGATCAAAACAATCAGCCTCTCACCATTTGGGATCCAGGTGTGAAGGCACTTAGTGATGACAAACCGGTATGGGATGAATTTCCCTTTGATCCGGATGAAGAAATGGAACTCGATAAGGGTTCTCTATCAGCAGTCAATGGTGTTAATATGCTTAAGTTTGGGGCTGCTTTCAAGTTTGATCAGAGTAACATGGAAGAGGAAACAGAGTTTGAGGGCCATATGGCTCTTGAAGATGAAAGGGTTGGAGGAATTACCAAACATAAATCTGATTTATCAAGGCATGAAGCTGATTGCAATCAACGAGTTGAAGGCTTAGTGGAGTATGATGTTTCCCAAGACATTGAGCA
Organism: Sequoia sempervirens; assembly: GCA_007258455.2. Taxonomy (NCBI): domain Eukaryota; kingdom Viridiplantae; phylum Streptophyta; class Pinopsida; order Cupressales; family Cupressaceae; genus Sequoia; species Sequoia sempervirens. The sequence continues at coordinate 19,258 of VDFB02058140.1, forward strand.
CTCCCCACTAGTTGGTGGTGAAGTACAAGAATGTTGGAGCAACAATGAGGGCAGCAAAAGCGTGAAACGAAGTTCTATTTTTTAGTTACAGCCTATCGGCAATTCACCATCTTCACATTCTTATGAGTGTGAAGGCCAACTTGAGGTGTCCGTTGAAGATGAAGTGCGAGCTCTATCTAGATTTGATCGCACACATAGTCTGATTGAAGGGCTTATTTGGGATTCTCAGCTTGAAGAGAAACAAAGAGGAGTGAAATATGAGGTTGCTCTTCCCAAGTTGCAACTTATCAGAGACTCATTGGAGACCTTGAAGTCTGAGTACATAGGCTTGATTGAAGATAGAGATCATGCCGTTGAATCTGCAAAGAAGGCCTTCATTGTTTTCGAAGAAAGGGAGAGTATGGTTGATGAGCTCACTTTGGAGCTTAAAACAACAAAAGACAAGTTGAAAGAAACTCAGTTGGATCTAACAGAGGTTGCAGACCAGTTTGCAGATTTCAAACTTTTCAAGGAGCAAGAGGATGCACAAAGAGCTAAAAAAATCAATCAAGTGATTGGAGATTTTGACTGTCTTCAAGAGGAGTTTGATCTTGAAAGCATTTCAAGAAAGTCAGAAGTTGCATGTGCTGATTTGGGGCAGCGAGACAAAAGGAATGGCTTCCAAGTCTTTGACAATCCCTTCTTTGAAGTGGGTGCAGAAGCAACTTATGACAATCCTCTCTTTGTTTTGAAAAATGAGTCAAGTAGTGAAGTGACCAAGCTTGAGGTCAAGCGTGAACTCCAATCTAAGGATGCCTTGATATCACTCCATGACGATGTGCCACGTATGTTGAGTAGTAAAGAATGCTTAAGAGGAATTGAGGATGCAGTCTTCACTTTGGAAAGGGGACCAAAATATGGTGATTGCACTTTTGTCAATCCATTCCTTGGGTTGAGGGATGCTAGTCTGCTCTGGGAGTTGAATTCGAAGTCATCTTATGTTTCATGCTTCAGTGTCCCTAAAGTTTTCATGGTTTGGTTTCAAAGGTTCATTAGAGGGGATGCCAATTTTACAAGTATGCACTTGATTTTGATTAGCACTCAGAGATGTGCTATGTTTCCTTGCCGGAGTGTTGGAGATTATTTTCAGTTGGGTATTCAAGCTTGGGATTCTCAACAAGGGTTGATGGAGCATATAGTTTGTGGAAAGAAGAAATTATGGAGGGACAAGAATCAAATTTTCAGAATTTTTGGTGTCGTTCTTTTCTTTAGCAGCTTCTTGATGGTTCCATTTGTTCATCAACAAATGGATTGGAGAGAGATTTTGAGCATGGGTTGGAGAAATGAACGATTGGTTGCTCTTGAATGTGTTTCCCAGCTAAGACCAGGACATATTTTGAGATTCGAGCTTGCTGGTTTGAGGCAGACCAGCCACTTTACATGTTGCATTTCTCGCATTCAGGAGAGTTGGTTCATCACTCATGATCAAAGAGGTGGTAGTTCTCTCATGGAGATGAATCTAGTGTGTTTTCCAACCACCTTGGAGGTGTCACTTTGCAGCTCGATGGTCATCTCACATGCTTACGCTTGGGATTTGGAGTGGTGTTGTTGTTTTCCCTTGGGTAGGACTCGAGAATCAGATTGCACTGCGCTAATCCTAGTCTTGATCAGCAGTAATTATTTGTTCCTTCATACTTTTCCTACCCTCCAAATTCATCTTATGAGGGTTGATGATGTAAACTTTGACAGTTTACTCTCAGTATTGATTCATGACAGCAGTAGCTCACATGTTTTGGTTCACCATTCGGAGACTCATGGGGTTGGAACTATGATTGTTTTCTGTAGTCTTCGTGGTTGTGCCAGTATAACTCAGATGAGGCATGGTAGCTTTATGCGGAGACATGAGTATGATTTTGTGGAGCTCTTGCAAAGGAATGCTTCCTTCCTTGTAAGAAGATTTTTAGGGGTCACACTTGCAGTCATGGTCCCGTTTGTTACCATGTGGAGGTATGGGGAGGAGTTCGATTTTGATTTGAATAGTCTATCTCTCCTATTGCTTAGAATGGTGATTGACAGTAGTATGGTTGATACTGTTAATTCGGGGGATCATGGACATGAGATGTTGCATGATTTTGATTTCCTTCCTTTAAGACCTTTCAGTTTGAGAATCATAGATGGTAACACTTTGGAGTTACAAGGGGAGTCAGTGCAGCACTGGCATGATATTTTCATTGATGTGATCAGAGTGGCGCAGCGGAAGCATGGTAGGTTTTTCCTGAGATGCATTTGGGAACCAGGGATCATACTTGTTGCGTATGGATTAGTCTTCAAACTATTGGAGTTGTGGTGGTATTGCTTGAGGACAAGCAATTTTGGGAAGGGCGGATTGTAATGTCCCCTTCTCAAACCTGATTGTTCTTGTGACCGTTGGCCTTTTTTCTGGAAACCCGAAGGCTAGTCGGAAGATAAATTAGGGTTTCCTATTTTTGAGGTCATTGTTCAGAGATGGTGGATTCAATGGCGGATTCCTTCTGGGTTTTCAGAGGGCTTCGCAGTGGTATGTTCATCTCAGCATTCAGAGCACTTTTTGGAATTTACTATTTTTAGTAAATTCTATTTTTGGCAGTAATCAAGATGGTATTAGGCAGTTGACTTTCCCCTTCAGTTAGTCAAGTGGCGTATTCAGTTTCGGGCTTCAGAATGCAGTTCTGGGAAGTCAAGCTCATTTCACTTAAAAATAACATTATAATTAAAATGTTATTTTATCACCTTGGCCTAGTCGAATGACTTAATGTCATTTTAAAAGGTGGACTCAAAGGGTGGCGCCTTCATTAAGGTTATAATTAATATTTGGTGAGTTTTCCAAAGTCAAAGGAAATTAATGTGGGTGCATTTATCAAGGTGATGTTTTAATTAAAATATGATTATTGAGCTAAAGGTGAAAAGGACGCCTTATTGAAGGAAAAGTTAGGGTTTGAGCTTGAGTTGGACTTTAGGGTTTCATGAAGTCAAACAGAACTTATAAAAAGGAGTCTTGTGCATCATTTCTTGATTTTTGGACAAATATACTGTTATGCTGCCGGATCGACTCTAGAATCGCTTCGAGGAATGAAGGCCTCCTAGCTCGGGCATCGCTTCGTGTTTGAAAGACAACATCTAGTGGTGATTTAAGATAGATTTGTGAGTTCAGTTGATTTTGTACATTGAAAACATGGTTGTAATTCTTTAGTTTCTATTTTCTGCCATTTAGAGGTATTTTCAAAGTTGCATTTAAGACAGCAGATCTCATGTTTTATTCATAACTCGAAAAAGACACAAAAAAATGTTCTGGGTATCATTTCCTTGTCATTGTTAGAGATAGGCGTCCATATTCTCCAAATTGCAGATTTTATGAAGCTTCCATTTATTTTCTAGAGCAGATCGCCCTCTTCCCTAGGCCGTACTTTTTTGTCTTGCATTGGGATCTGTGCAAGTTCAATTTAGGTTTTTAAGATCTGGTTTTTGTGTTTAATTCTAGTCACCATTGTTGCTAGAATATATTGCATCCAATTTCACGTTATTCGGAGGAGTTTGTGAGAGTTATGTGCCATTGAGTGTTTTCTAAAGCTGCTGGTTATTCATTCAAAATACAGATTCTGTAACAAAATCAGATTTGGGAGTTGATCTTTGAAAGTTGTATTGTTGGCACTTCCTTCAAGATAAGCAGTTCTTTGTGATGTAACACTATGCTCTCAATGTTCTAAGATATTGGCAGGCGAATGATTCTATTCTTGTAAACTGACAGTAGTACTGGCAGTCTCTTTCATTGTTGCTCAATTCTGATTTGTAATGCTTTTTCATTAATGTTGTTGTATTAAATTTATCTCCGCCCTATGGTAGCTACTTTCCATTCTGGGTGAGCAAGCACATTCTGGGTGTTGAGTAGTTTTCAAGCTTTCAGCATTTTAATTCAAGCTTTTCTTTCTGTAATCACTCCGTCATATGGTCGCCCCTCACTCCGCCTTGGATTGGGTAGCACATACTTGACGTTGAGTTCTTTTCTGTATTTAGAATAGAAGATCCTCTGACCAATGCTCGCCATCATCGGCACCATTCTGGTTAGAGTTGCTTTCTTGCACGTTTGGGTTTATCCATCTAACCTTAACGGGTGCACTGTTGGTCATTGGTAATCTGTTACTTGAAAAACAAAAAAATTGGCTCGGTATATTTCAGTCTTCCAAGTATAATATAATTAGACTATTGGATTTATGGTCCATAACATCATATTGATGATCCAATGTAGGATTTGTAGGCCTTGACACATTTTCATGAACAACATCCTGCAAATCTTGATCTATCAAAAAATCATCCATCTTCAACTTCCTATTGCAAGTATGAGCAAATTGGTGTTGTTATTGATGCCAATTTTATTTTGTGTTGTCATTGATGTCAATTGTATAAGGATTTTTTTCAAGGATTGGAAATTGATATTGAGTTGATGTTGTCTTTGATGATGCTTTGATTAGTTGCATTATGTTTTCATTAGTAAGCCACTAGTGTCAACCTCTAGTGTTGCTTTGATAATCTATTGTATATGGATTTATGGTTGAGTTGCTAGGTTGTAGTTTCCTTGGTGGTGATGAGAAAGTTTTGAAGATGTTGAGGATGTGTCTTTTTTGCTTCGTTTCCAATTTCCTTTGAGAAAATTGAATAAAAAGAGGAAACAATGTGTTACAATGGTGTTATGTGTTATAGAGTAGTGTTCTGGTTTGGCTTTGCATTTCTTCTATGTTGAAGATCTACTTGTGCATTTTAGATATGTTGATCATAGGTGTATAGAGGTGTTGCATTTAGAATTTTGTGTGTTGGATTGTTGTGTAGAGGAAGGTGTGTTCACTAGTGAGTGAATTGTATATTGTAAAGGTGTCTGGGAGAAATGTTTTTATTCTGCATTTCACCAAAGAGTGGATTTAGGTCTTGTGGACCTAGAAGGGTTATTATAGTGTGTGTATCTTTCTTCAGATGAAGTTGTTTGAGGTTTCTTGCCTCGAAAGTCAATTTCTTGAGTTGTAGTGTATAACATAATTATTTGATTGTATTGGTTGTGTACATTCTTCAAGTGAAAGTTTTTGTGAAGGAATCTATTGGATTTTAGGGTGTTGTGGAATATTCTAGAATATGTTAAAATGTTATGTGGTGTTTGCGAGTTATCTTTGGACTTGAGGTAACATGTACTTAAATGTTAATTGTGTTAACACAGGTTTGATTGACCTTGGGTGAATACACTAATTGTGAAGCTATTTTAATGTTTTTGGAAGTGTGGTGTGGCATATATGAGTGGATTTAGGTCATAGCTAAGGTGTGTCATGGTTTTCCTTCATTCATTTCTACAATGGGAATGTTTTAGTGCTGACCTAATTTGAATTTGCATGGTTCAGGTGCATAAAAGACCTTGGAGAATATTTTCGAGGTTATAGATGATATAAGTTTTGAGATGTTGAGGGATGACAAGATAGATGAGTATGATGTGAGTGATGTGAATTGTAGAGTAGTAGGTGTTGTAAGTATGAGTAGTTAGTGTTATCATTGATATTATCAAGCTTGGTTTTTTTATTGATGTCTATTGTATAAGATTGGTGCAAGAGTATGAGAAATTGATGCTTTGATTAGTTGCATTATGTTGTCTTTAGTAAAGATACTGATGTCAACCTCTAGTGTTTCTTTGATAATATTTTTTCTATGGTTGATGAAGTACCGAAGATGATGAGGATGTGTCTCTAGTGCTTGGTTTCCAAGTGTTTTTCATAAAATTTGATAAAAAGATGAAAAAATGTGTTGCAGTTATAGAGGTGTGTTCTTGTGTTGCTCTACATTTCTTCTAGGTTGAAGATCTACTTGTGTGATTCATATATGTTGGTGAGATTAGTTTAGAGGTGTTATATTTAAGAGTTGGTGTGCTGAATTGATGTACAAAAGAAGTTTTGTTCACCAGTGTGTGATTGTGTATTGTAGAGGTGTTTGAGAGAAATTTCTTTGCTTTGTATTTCTTTGTAGAATGGTTTTAGGTCTTGTAGTTTTGAGGATATCTTGATTGTATCAATATCTTTGTTCAATCAAGGTGGTTTGAGGTTTGGTGCTTCATAAGTTAGTTTCTTGTGTAACAATGTATAGTTGAGTTGTCTAAGTGTACTAGGTGTGTACATTCTTTAGGTGGAAGTTGTTGTGAAGGATTTTGTTGGATTTTAGAGTGTTTAAGGAATATTCTAGATCATGTTCAAGCATGGTGTGTGGATCACAATTCATCCTTGTGTTTGAGGAAGCATGTACTTCAAATTTTAATGGTGTTCACATGGGTAAGGTCTGATCTGGTGTTTACACTACTTGTGATGGATAATTATTATTTTTAGAAGTGTGTTGTAGCATGGTGTTGTTGATTTGGGTCCTAGCTAAGGTGTGATGTGATTTGGGTCCTAGTTGTTGAAGGATGCGAGATAGATGTGAGAGATGAAAATGATGTGAATTGTAGAGTGTTAGAGTGCAAAATTGAGAAGTATAGTGCAAGCTTTCATGTGTTACTCTGTTGGATGCAATGAGAAGAAGGTGGCTACAATTCTTCAGTCATGTTGTGAAGGTGTTGATGATATTGTGGCAGATTCTTTTTTGCATTGAGATGATTTTCTCTATATAACATTCCTTCTCTATCTTCTTTTCTAATTTGGCAATGAGCCTTTCTTCTCTGGGAAGTGATCCTTGGTAGATCTCTAAAAATGTAAATCTTTGTTTGAGAAATAGTGACAAAAGGGTCCTTGATAAGCATGGGAAAAGTCACAATGGAAGAGGGGATTGCATAAAAGTTGCATACTCTTGACCTAAAGAGGATACCATTATACAAAAAATACAAGGGTAGATCTGCTAATGATGACAATCATCATGAAATATGAAAGGATAGTGCTTATATCGCTAGAAAAGTATTGAGAATTTAATAAAAAAATGAATATAAGGTATGTCTTATTCATTTATGAGTTGAGGACAACAACACGGTTTTGGCATCATAGGACGATGAAAACATAGAGAAGAAATGAATACAATGTTGATAACATATAGAGAAGCCATATCATAAAGGGGAATCAATGGTTGTGCACTTGATAGTAAAGTGGAATGTCAACAAATGTGGGTGGTGTTTCACTTGATTCACAATGGGATAAAGTCACAAAACTATTTAATCTTGATATGTCATTTGAACAGCTATAGGATATTGAAGGATAAAATATTTTTACGAGCTGACCTTGTTCAAGTTTTTTGATGATGTGGAAGCATGTTAAGCTTATGAAGAGCACGTGGCCATTCATCAAATCATTAAAGGATATAAGAATCTTGTCATATGTTGTAGTCACACCTACAGGAGATGTATTTCTAGAGCATAGATGGTGTGCTATTGAATAGGTTGATAAAGGGACTATTTTTTATGCTGCACATCAACTAGAGATTCCTTTTGCAAGAAAAAATGTAGAATCTTTGGAGCAGAATTGCATACTTTTCCAAATCTTTTAGTTTTTCAAGTTGTGAATGTTGGAGATAATTGTTAATTGAGTCCATAAGATGTTGAATTTTTGAGGAAGACAGATGTGAAGTTGAAAATGTTATTGTAAGATGCACAAAGTGAATTAGGTGTGAAGAATCCTTTTGTTGACATTTCACTTGGAAGTTGGAATTACTTTGCAATTTTTTGCAATGAGAAGAGGGATCTAATGAATGAGGCAACATATCTTGAGTAGGCTCGAGGGCTATATTGTAAAGGTTTGTGCAGAGATTGTTGCACATGGGGTGGCCATTGTGCTAGCTAAAAATGGTCAGTTTGATGTTGCAAAGGAAATTATTGCACAGGTACAAGAAGTTGCTGCAGGAAGCATTTTGTTTGATGCTTGATGTGTGGGTAAATTTGGCACATGTTTACTTTGCACAAGAGCAGTTTGTACTTGTAGTGAAAACGTAGAAAAATTTTCTAAGGAAATATTATTTTGATGTTGCCACTCAATTTATATATATGGCTCAAACACATTATGAACCACATAGTGGCAAGATATAAATGAACAATAAGAGTAGTCATTTGGTGCCCTCAAATTACATGCTAAACCTTGATGTGGTGTTGCAATGCTATCCAATTTTAACACTTCAAATGTAAAAACATAGTGTAGATGAGGTTTGATAAGTAGTGTCTAGATTAATGAATGCATTTTGTGTGTTCATTCAACCTTCACCTGTGGAAGCCCACGTACCTAGGATTTTGATGAGAAGAAGATAGGGTTGCTTGTTGATTACAGTAAAGATTTGCGGGTTGCCACCATAGTGCAATGTGAAGAGAAAAAAGTCATCAAAAGCTGAAAATAACACACCAATTTGTCTTGGTTGATGAAGCAAAATGAAAAGATAATGTAGAATGAAGGATTCAGATGGTCTCCCCTATTTCCATTGCCCATCACTGAAACACCTTGGCATTCCTATCAGATTTCTATGATGCGTGATGGTGTGTTCCTCTATTGCCCATCACAGTAAGGTGCCTATCTTGTTTCATTATTTTAGTGATGTGTGATATCTCCTCCACCATATCACCCATCATAGTATGATAGTTCCCCTTTCCTTTACTTTCCATGATGCCCGATGATGGTTATCGAAGGTGGGTCTTGTGAGGAATGAAAAAAAAAAATTGAGTGGAGTTTTTAATGATGAGTTGAAATAATCAAATGGTGAAGTGCATAGCCGATAAATGAATTAAAGCCTCCACCATTTAGAAATAAAATTTTAAATGTGAAGGTAAATTAAAATAGAAAGTGCACGGGTGCAACCCAATAAAAGAAATAAAGCCTCACAAATAATTATTTTTAGCTACGGTAAAACCAAGAAACTTTGTGTGTTAGGAAGTAAAATGATGAATACATAGGTAAAAGGGGATTTTTATAGCTAGGGGTGAAGAATGAAGGCTTTTTGTGATGAAGCAAATTTCTCAGTTGCGGTAAAAAAATAATTTTCATTTGTAGGGAAAGACAAAGGAGGAATAAGGTTTTCACAGTAAAATCAGATTTTTAGTTGAAGAAAACAAGAAAAATGAAGGGACTGGGAAAGCAAAGTGCAAATGGGGCTTTTATTCAATGGAGTTGGTTATGGATTGAGGACCCAAGTGATGCTAGATGGAGGGTAGATTTTCATTCTAATTTTTTCCTCTTGTCTTTAAAATGTATTTCTTGTTTCATTTGCAAGAGAGTTGCTCATTCTTTGGTTTTAGGGGAATACTTTTTTGTAACACGGTCTGAAATGTAGTGTTGGTTTTAGGTTTTTGGAGTGGTTTGAGTTTTGTAATGGAGAATGTAATCATGGTATTGTCATATTTTCATAAAAATGACAAGATATTTTGAGTTGGTTGTCTCCACAATGAACATTGTATGGATTTTAAATATGAAGTAATCAAATATTGCCAATATTTTTCTTCTTGTCTTTCCTTGAATGTCTGTGTAGTGTTATTACTTTCATTCAAAGAATGAACTAAATTGTATTAACACATATAGGGTTTATGCAATTGTGTGTTGAGATTATCAAGAATGATCAGTTGAGTTTTTGGTATCAATGGTATAAAGAATCATCTAGTAGGCATAGTAATGATAGAACAAATGTTGTGATGAGTTTTAAATTACCTATTTTAGGTGACTCCACCTTGGAATATGGCACCAATATTTTAATGTTGTAGTCTCCCAAGCTTGTTTGTGGCAGCTATAAATTAAATCAATTTTACTTATCCATCTTAGTATGATTGTGTGTGTTGAAATCAATGTATTAAATCTCTCATGTTTAAGTCAGACATTACCATTAAGGTCAGCCAAATCTTTAGGGTATTATGTCCATTAAACAGTTAAAGGAGAGTTATTTGTTTATAGTGTTTTGAATGCTTTGTCACACAAGTATCTGCAAGGACACTGTCAGGATCACCCTCTCGGGTTTCACAAATCCCAGGTTTCACAAATCCCAAAGTGTAGGGGAGAAAGGGTTTAAATTCAATCTCCCATTCATTGGCCAAATCTCTCTTTGAATATGACCATTAGGCCCAACACCCCTTTAGGATTCAAGTGGATTGCAGATTTGAGTACTAATAGATTGGAAACTTTACTAGGGAGAAACTTTGAATCTCCAATTGTAGATCGTTCTATTACAGAGTCATATTATTTGCTGATCTAAGCATTTGGTTCAAATATTGAAGGAACTAATACCCGGAGAAATAAATTGATGCGGTGTACTTGAAAGTTTCATGATCTATGGTGCTCTATTGGTGAAAAGGACTCAAAAGGAAATCTCATTATTGGAGATGTTTCAATTGCTTGGAGATTTTTTCCTCTTAAAGGAGGTGGCGACTCTACTAAAGAACTTGGTGAAGATGTGAATAAAGTTTAAGATCCATAAAAATTTCCAATCAGAAAGAAGAATTTGAAGCAGCTGCAACATACCTAGGTATTTTTCATATTTTGGTTTTCAAGAAGCATAAATTTGTATATGAAAACCATGTTTGAAGGTCCTGGAAAACTTTGGTTCCCTTATTTAGTGAAATTGAGGACTATGATAAATGGATATTGAGAATTGAATAGTTGTAGAGGGAATACATTTTATTTGCAAAAATGTATGGCTGTCCTAGTTCTCCCTCTACAACATGCAATGTCATGCCTAGAAAAAGTTCATGTCCTTAAAGAAAGGTGTTCACTAGTGAAAGATATAACCCTATATATTTTAGTAAAATCCAAGTTTATCCACATTCTATCACAGGAGGAATTAATGAATATTTTCCTAAGTTTAGAGATCTTGAAAAGCCAACATCACAACATGTACATGGCTTTCTTGATTTGATGGAAGACTATCAAATAATAGAAGAGGATGCTATCATGAATATTTTTGTAATAAATTTAGAAAATAATGTTGAATATTGGTTTTCTAGTTTTCCAATGCATTCCATATGTTCATGGAAAGAGCTCAAAACACTTTTCATTGATCAATTTGATAGAATACCAAATGATAATATGTGCCTGTTTGAAAGTAGAAATCTGCATATCTAGGAAAAAATGGAAGATGAATTTGAAAACAATGTTGAATCCATATCATATATTGATCCATTGTGTGATATATAAATATTTGAGGATGAATCCACCTATAGCTTTCATGATAGATTCATGAAATTTTTGTTTGCTATACCAGAATAAAAAAGACTAGATGAATCATTTTGCATATATTTGTTCTATGAGAATTGTGAGCCAGGTCTAAGTACCATGCTATCTCACTTGAAGCTCCCTAACCTTAAGTGTTTATATAAATGGCTCTTAGTGATTGAAGAAATGATAGATAAATATGGAAGTAATCTCTTGACTAGCCTATGTGATGGTACTTTTTCCATACTTCATCAAATAGATCTAGATGGTATAGAAGAAGACAATGATAATGCATCTTTTAGTGGTAAAGAGTTTTTTTTTGGACAACCCATGGAGAAAACATATGCATAATAAGATTGCAGCCATAATGGTGAAGGTGCAAGACATGATGAAGTAAGTAAAGCCTGTGAAGTCACTCCTATTTTCTTTGAAAACATTGAAATGGTGATTCTATTCCCTATATCAAAAGAAGGATGCAATGATGTGGATGACACTGAAAGTATTTTCTCCTCTATGGAATTTGAATATAAAGTTGATTTTTATGCTGATTCTCAAGTTTCATGTATTCATGGTGATAGTTGTAGTGTTGTGGATCTAAATATACAACCAGATGAGAAGCATTCTTATCCTGGTCATCGCGATGATTGCAATTTTCCTTATAGCCTTAGTAATTGTGAATGTTTTCAAGAGAGGGAAGCATAATTAATCTCTTTGAGTGGAAAGTGTTTCAACAAAGAAAATGATGATAACTTTTTTGAAACATTATAGGAAAAAGATAGTGGGTATGAACTGAATATCTTATTTGAAGAAGAAATGTGTGATCAATAATACTATGGTACACTTGGTCCTACCTCTTCTACAAGTGTTGAGTGTAGCATTGATACAAGCTTTCATGATGATGAGACAAAGGAGTTTGCTGATTTAGTGAATGATTTTGAGCATTCTAGTGTATTAGATGAAAATGATAAAGTTTACAATGAATTTCAGTTGGAGAGATCATTCACAAGCAATTGCAATGAAGAAATAAATGTTCATTTTCAGTTTGACAATGAAGGATATGACCTTGCTAATTATTGCAGCAGTATGAACAAAGAAAAGGTATGCATGTAAGAGATTTATTGAATGAATCAGTTCAAGTAGATGATTTTGTAGAGCATGTGTGTGTTGGTGATGTAAATGGTGAATAGAAAACTCTTTTCTTTTTTGATTCTTCACCTTTTTCCACTCCTTTTTCTGATTTTGAAATTTTGATAGCATAGATGTAGTTGTACATGAAAGTGAAAATGTAGAGGTAAATATTGGTACAACTAATGATCATCTTTATGATGAGTTTTCACTTCAAGAATGTGATTGTGTCAATCACATGGATGCATATATATGAGGATCTTTTTTTTGGTTCTACAACTCATAGTTTTCCTCATGAGTAGTATGCTTTAGATTTTCATGTTGATGCAACAAGAGGTAGTGTTGAGTGCAATACTCCTTGCATTAGTGAATGTGTTTTGAACACTCACTATGAGGGTTTTATTGCAAGAAAATATTCTGAGTCATATGAGCCTGTATTTGAACCTTCTTTGTGTGATAACATGATGAGTATTGACAATATTGTTTATGAACCTAAAGTGGAAAACACTATTTGGGATGTTCATGCATTTTTTGAGTGCTATGATTTGAATGTGGAAAATGGACTTGTGGATGTTGATAAGTCTTGTTTTCAAAACATTGAGAAATATGGTAATATTATTGGGTTGTGTTACTAGGATGATGATAAACTCTCCTATGATGCAATTTAGTTGAAGGAGTTACAAATGTGTTAGTATTCTTTGCTTAATACACATGGGGATTGCACACTCTTTATGAAGGATGATATCTTGTTTGATCTTAATCATTATGAGGGGGTTAGTAAATATGATAAGATTGTGTCTTCATGTAGTCTTGACCATTATCCTCATATTTTGTCACTTTCCATAGAATTAGAAAATGAAATGAGTGGTAGTGATGTGGCCTATGTTATTTGGTTTCCATATGACAATAAAGCTAAACATGGAGAAAGTTCTCACTTGTTCAAAGGTTACCCAACACTTGTTTTTGTAAAAAATGAAGTTACTCATGTTGTGGTATGACAGAGGTAAGTATGGACTAGAGGAGATAAACTCTTTTAAAAAATTCATGTTTGACGGGGGTAAGAATTGAATTCCATTTTCTATTTGGTGGGCTGGGGCCACCAAGTGAGGTTAAAAAAGTGAAATAAAAAGATTATGTCTTCCAATGATTCTGGCACTCGGTATGCTCTTCCAGAAGATTCTTAAATCTTGATTTGTTCACTAAGGAACATACGTCCTCAGAAAGAGACACTGATGGATATCTCAAAATTGTAAAGCTTTATTTGAGAAATAGTGACAACAGGGTCCTTGATAAGTGTAAGAGAAGTCACAATGGAAGAGGGGATTGCATAAAAGTTGCATAGTCTTGACCTAAAGAGGATACCATTATGTAGAAAATACAGGGGTAGATCTGCTAATGATGAAAATCATCATGAGATATGAAAGGATAGTGCTTATATGGCTAGAAAAGTGTTGAGAATTTAGTAAAAAAATGAATACAATGTATGTCTTATTCATTCATGAGTCAAGGACAACAACATGGTTTTGGCATCACAGGAATATGTAAACATAGAGAAGAAATGCATACAATGTCCTTGACAACATAAATGGGCAGAAATGGTTGTGCACTTGATAGTAAAGTGGAATGTCAACAAATGTGAGTGGTGTTTCACTTGAGTCACCATGAGATAAAGTCACAAATCTATTTAATCTTGATATGTTGTTTGAATAGTTGTAGGGTATTGAAAGAGAAAATATTTTTACAGGATGACCTTTCTCACGTTTCTTGATGATGTCGAAGTATGTTAAGCTTATGGAGAGCATGTGGCCATCCATAAAAGCATTAAAGGATAGAAAAATCTTTTCATATGTTGGATTTGAATCTCCAGGAGATGTATTTCTGGAGCATAGATGAATGTGCTATTGAACAAGCCAATGAAGGGACTATTTTTGATGCTACACATCAACTAGAGATTGCTTTTGCAAAAAAATGAAAGCATAATCTTTGGAGAAAAATTGCATTATTTTCCAAATCTTTTAGTTTTTCAAGTTGTGAACATTTGAGATCATTGTTAATTGAGTTTTGTAAGATGTTGCTTTCTTTAGGAAGACACATTTGAAGTTGAAAATGTTATTACAAGATGCACAAAGTGAATTGGGTGCTAAGAATCCTTTTGTTGACATTTCACTTGGAAGTTGGAATTACTCAAGCAATTTTTTGCAATGAGAAGAGGGATCTAATGAATGAGGCAACACATCTTGAGCGGGCTTGAGGGCTATATTGTAAAGGTTGGTGCAAAGATTGTTGCACATGGGTTGACCATTGTGCTAGCTAAAAATGGTCAGTTCAATGTTGCAAAGGAAATTCTTACGTAGGTACAAGAAGCTACTATAGGAAGCATTTTTTTGATGCCTAATGTGTGAGTAAATTTAGCACATGTTTACTTTGTACAAGAGCAGTTTGCGCTTGTAGTGAAAATGTAGCAAAATTGTTTGTGGAAATCTTATTTTGATGCCACCACTCGATTTATATATATGGCTCAAACATATTATGACCAAAATAGTGGCACAATATAAATGAACAATAAGAGTAGTCATTTATCACCCTCAAATTACATGCTACGCCTTGATGTGGCATTAAAATGCAAAAGCTTCCAATTTTAACACTTCAAATGTAAAAACGCAACACATATGACTTTCAACAAGTAGTACCTAAATTAATGAATGCATTTTGTGTGTTCATTCAATCATCACATGTGGAATCCCGTGTACCCAAGATTTCAGTGATAAGAAGATAGGGTTGCTCATTGATTATTGTAAAGATTTGTGTGTTGCCACCATAGTTCAATGTGAAGAGTAGCAAAGTTGTCAAAAGCTAAAAGTAGCACACCAATTTTCCTTGGTTGATGAAGCAAAACAAAAAGATGATGAAGAATGAAGGATTTAGATGGTCTCCCCTATTTTTGATCACTCATCGCTGAAACACCTTAGCATCCCCATTAGATTTCTATGATGCATGATGATGTGATCCTCTATTCCCATCATTGTAAGGTGACTCCCTTGTTTCATTATTTCAGTGATGTGTGGTATCTCCTGCACCATATCACCCATCATAGTATGATAGATCCCCTTTCCTTTGGTTTTGTGATGCTCAATGATGGTTACTAATGGTGGTGTTGACCTCTTTGACATTGCTTGGTTAGTATGAGATTGATGTCAAAATGAAAAGCATCTTCATTCATATTTGCACGGTATAAGATATTGTTGCCTTGGTGTGCATTGATATCAAGTTTGGTTTCTTTACCTTGGTACATTTATGGAAGGCATGAGACATCATTGGTTTGATATTTGGCGACTATGAATTAGCATTGTTAGATTATTGATACTACATTAATTCATGAGACCTTGACTTAACATTTGGTGCACTTGAGGTTTAGACCAACATAAATCATTGGCCATTATGATTTTTTATTAAATTCGTGCAAAATAAGCAAACTTATGATGAAGAATTCCAACACAATAGTTTTTTATTTTTTCCCTAAAAGTTAGACATTTTGTAAAACATAAGGCAATGATTGAAGGCCAAGTTAGGGATTGAAGGAGATATAGAGAATGGTGGCTTGGTAGTTGGAAAATGATGAAAATGATTTCAAGGAGTTCACAGGAAGCATTTACAAAGTGACATCAACCTCATTTCTTGCAAGGTTGAAATGCAAAGTGGTAACTTGATTGTGTAAAACCTAGTTGTTTTGCTTTTGCATAAGCTTGTATAATTTGGAAATGGCCTTTTAGATTCAAGGTCAATGGTCTTTATTCTGCTATATTTACAAGGGAATTTAGTGTATTTAGTTTTTTCATTTGATTGAGGTAAAGTTACATTTCTTCATGGTCTTGGTTGATTTATGGTTGCATTGTGTATGGTTGTCAAGTTTGATTCAAAGTCTATCATTTCGACCTTGTTCAGTCTTGCACACACTCATTGTGTCCACATGGGTTTTGGTATTGGGAACATATGTAAGATTATTGTCTAAACTTGTGTATACCCGTTGCTAGGGCACAAGCTTTCAAAACATACTGTTGTTCCTAAAGTTTTATTAAGGGCTATGTGTTGCATTTGGTAGTAGCTAGGGCACGACCTTGTCACAAATACATTGATGTTTGTTAAGGTTTAAGTTTGTATAGAAGGTTTGTTTCTCTAGCATGTTGAATTATCATATGTGCTTCATTGTGCAAAACACTTTAAAGTTTCAAAGAGTATTATTGCATATTTTATTTTGGTTTAGCAGTTGGCTCAAAACAATAAAGAAGCCAATCCATGTGTTGTTATGCAGTTATGAAATATTGTATAGGAATATTTTGAAGGTAGATACATTCAATGTGTTTTTGATGAAGGAAAATGTGTTTTGAATGATATATAAAGTGACATTGTCACTTGAAATTGGTTTGATGTATTACACAATGATATCATACTTTGATAAGAGTCATTATTATGTTTATGTTGAAAGCTTTGATGAAAATAATGTTATGAAAGATGAAAAACACTTTAGGTGCTGGTTGTATTTACATATAGATTATTGAGTCTCCAATAAAAATGAGACAATCAAGAAATACTTTGTAATGAAACAAATATTTCACTCTATATTTTTATTTTTAGAATCATTTTGAT
>VDFB02058141.1:0-38497 GCA_007258455.2 Sequoia sempervirens
CAAATTAGGCAATCTTATCTTCTTAATTTTTCAAAAATCTTTATTTTCTAATTAATTTGTCTCATTTATTCTCCACCGTCGATCTGATTTTATTCTGACCGTTCGATTAAAGATTTTTCCCTAACCCTAATTAGGGATTCTTAGGTTTAATCTGGATCGTTCATTTCATCAATTTATCTCATCCGTCCATTCGAAATGGCCTTTTCTATAAAATGCCATCTTCTTCTCATTTTTGAGGAGACACATTTGGCGTAATTATTATAGGCATTTATTTACTCTCACATGTTCATGGTCATAGGCAATATTAGTATTTCAATTTTGGTATTATATTAGACATAAGCATTGGTTTGTAGACATAGTCATTTAGGCATATCAAATCCTTCAAATCTTGTTGTAGGGCTTAGGCATTTTAGATTGCTCAAAAGATGAATCTGAGGGCAACATTCTCCAGCAAGCAAGAAGGTATTACGAAAGGGAATCATGGAGGTATCAACAATCAGGTATAATTGTTCTTTAATTTACTTCCTTTGAGTTTCGTAAAATCTTTGGGTTTCGATTATTAGTCATTGTTTATTACTAACTCTCCAAATCCTTAGAAAACCCTTGATTACATTGGTGAACCCGACACTATTTTGCTTGTTTCCGTACGGTTTTTTGTTGTTTTCTATTGTTTTGTAGGTATAGGTACGGATCGATGCAACTATTTTTTTTAAAACATCATGACGCATTTGATGCGTCGCGACGTATCTACTGATAAAAGTGACGCAATCGACCTAACAAGCCACAATTGACATCTCGAATGACACATTTGATCTCCCGAGCTGCACTTGAAGACCCGAACGATGCATCTGCCCCGTCGAGCTGCATCTGTCTGGTAAAATTTTCTTTCAATTTTTCCATTTTGATTTTTAGATTTTCGGGTTTTTCTGTTTACTGGTTTTCTGGTTTTTTGTTTTTCTCTTTTTTTTTTTTCTATGTTCTTTAGTCCTACATGTTAATTAGATTAGATCTTTTGTGTTACTAATATTTTCTTGTAGCGTGTGGTGATCTTCTTTCGTGTGTCGAAGACCATTACATAAGAGACTACTAATATTCATTGTTTGCAGATTCACTTGTCAAAGAAGGAATAAATAAACTTTGTGTTTGTTTTCTTAGATTAGCAAACATTTGAGTTTGGTGCATATAAAATGAAATCATGTCTTTTATGCTTGATTGTGATTGTGGAATGGTAGGTGAGTATGCTCTTGCTTGGTGAAAACCTTGTGATCAGAAAACCATACCCATTCTTTTCTATTATTTACCTTGACTTGGTAAATCGGAGTATCCTCTCCCCTCGCGCTTTCAGGTGATCTTGGGTGTAAGAGAAATGGTTAAAAACTCTAGAAATTGGGCCTGCCTAGGGATTTCATCACCCCAACGTGACTCAAACTGGCAACGGAGCTAAAGCCAAGCTACCCCCAACCGGTATATAAATGTAAACCTTAAGGGAAAACCTAAGGTTGCGAGTGCGGATGTGTCATACGGACGGATTTATACTCCTTTAAACCCTATTGAGCTTAACCTCTTCAGGCTAGAGTGCCACCTTAATGGTGATTAATCTCTTACCCCATGTATGGCCACTCGAACGGGGGTCCTATACTAAAAACTCTTGTGTAGTAAGCCAAAATCCTTCTATTTGCTAGCGCAACATCGGTCGGTGTGAAGGCATCCACACCTTCGTAGTTTGTAGTAGAGGTGATCAGCTCGCCATGGGAGTTTCATGGGGGTTGGAAGTTTGGTTGGCCTAAGAAGAGAGTGCACTGTAAGGGGGAGCCCGTGCAGCCAAGCTTCTAAATTCATGCGCTATAGATATGCGGTTGTGTGGAATCTAGTGAATACTGTCATGGCCTAACCTAGGATCGTGCTTTTCTGATGTGTGTTTGGTTACTTTATAAAACGTTGTGTTTTTCAAGTGTTTTCTAGTTTTTACCATAGTTCAAAACAAAACAGTCATCAAACAGATCAAAACTTCCATCAAAACAACATGAAAATCACTTTGAAACCAAACTATGTCACATCTGTCGAACCGCAACTGATATTCTACAACATAACTGCTCTGATAAACCGCATTTGAGACTCAAAACACCACATATGTAGGCGTCACAATGCATCTATCAACTTAAAAGCCGCAATTGCAAAACAGAACCGCATTTGCTAAATTGTGACGCATTTTCCAAATTGTGATGCATTTGCCTGTCAAAATTTTAAACTTCACAATCGAAACCTGAGGTCTTCAAATTGTCAACCATTTGTCAAACTCTGTCACCAAGAAGACTATGTCAGAAACTAAAACTTTAAATTTCTCAAAGTCTTGTCTAAGCTTGCATTAGTCACCATAGGTTTCATACATCATTCCTTCTAGTTTCATACATTCAACATTACGTTGTCCCTAGGCCCATACTTGCATACTTAGGATTAGGAAAATCTTAAGCACATCTTTGCAAAAACATCGTTGTCGACATTAGACCCTCTTGGACTAAGTTATCAAACCTCCTTTAGTCATTGTCCTCTTTTGTGAGATTTCTTCCAACTCAAAAGTCTAGTTAGGAAGACTCACTAGTCATTTAGACCTAGTCAACTTGTCATTTCCAACGAAGTCCTTTAGCAGTCAAAATCGAAAACAAAGTTTGAGTTTAGAGGTACTTAGATAACCTTGTCTTACATTGCATAGAAATTGCATATCCTTATTCACAAAAAATCCAAAAACATTAGTCATTCTAGTTTTCATCTTGAACCTTAGACTTCACATAGTGTTATACTTGCATTTAGGCTGTCATTCCTATTTGAGCAATCTCATTTATGGTTGAAACCAGACTTCAAAAACAAAAGAGACAAATGGAAAACTTTAGACAAGACCCCTCATTTACTGTCAACAATCCTCCATATGACTCAAACTGGACCTTGTACGATCCATTTACCAATCTAGACAATCAACCTCCAACAACAATGCAATCCTCATCAAACAGTACATTCGAACTCTACTTGCAAAGAGATGAAAATGGTCAACTACTTCAGGAAAACAAAGAGGCATTGACACAAGACCCAGAGGTCTATCAGCTTGCTAAAACAATAGCTCATCAGGATAGAGACAGATTCGTAGCCATGCTCTTGAGTGAAGGAGCTAAGTTACCACCAGGATTTGATGCCAACATGCTAAATTTGACACTTCATGACCCTAATGCCAATAATGCACATAACATGTCACATAGTGGTCAACTTCTAAATACTATGAACAATACTTCCTATGGGACCACAACGACAGTACATACCATGCCCAACATCCCAAACATCTCCAACACAATAAATGCTACATCTATTGGGGGATCACAATCATCCACAATATCCACAACACTACCCCAATCGGATGGAACCACTCTAGGCTCCTCAACAATGTGGGAAAATTATTCCAATCCTCTTTCTACCACAACAGTAAATACCACGGGGGCATCATCAAGTCACCATAATCCCCCTTTGACAACTACATCTACTACCATGAACACAACTTAGACAAATCTGTTTAGCAGTAATTCACAAAATCCTTTGGGAGGAGCCACAAGACGTATCTTTATTAAAGGAAAACAACAAAATGTTAACACAACAACACAGTCAAATGTCATTGTCTCCCAAGGCACAAATACAAACATCCCCCTTGTACAAAACCAACAATTTACACAATGTGGCCAAATAACACAACCCATGACATCATTAATACACCATAACATTCATGGTCACAACATCCCCCAAATAACGACACACATGGCTAGGGGACATATCCCAACATACTCATCCAACATTCATACTCATCAACAGGCACCAAATCATAACTTCCAATACCAACAACACACATCATACGTACCACAACAATCCGTACCACCACAATATACCAACATTCACGCACACCAGACAGGAACACATGGTGTACCAGGCAACCCAACATACAGAAACGTAACCGACCCTACCATAGATTAACTCAAAGAAAGAATGAGAGATATGGAGAAAAATATGCAAAACATGTACATTTCAGGTAGGAAATCAGAAATATCATATGACCTGGATGTATACCCTTTTGACACGAACTTACGTATGCCTGCATTTCCACCAGGATACGTGTCACCCAACTTCACAAAATATAGAGGCAAGACAAATCCCATTGAACATGTTCATGAATTCGCAACCAACTGTATGGATATCGCCTACGAACCAACATACTTGATGAGACTTTTTTCCAAAAGTTTGGCAGGTCAAGCCCTTGAATGGTTTTCAATGCAAAAAGATATCCAAACATGGGATGAGCTCAAATGAAAATTCATAAGAAATTATGCGTACAACATTGACATGGATACCTCTATCACTAGCTTGTGCAATCTCATGCAAGAAGACTCTGGTGAGACATTTATTCCATTCTTTCAAAAATGGAGAAGCCTTGCTAGTCGATGTCACATTGACATTCTTGAAAGGGAAAAAGTCGACATGTTCGTCCAAACACTTCTAGGACCCCTAAAATTTGCTTTGCAAATACATTGTTGCACAAACTTCACAGAATTGGTTGAAAAGGGAGTCCAGATTGAGAAAGCCCTTATCGCAAAGGGAGAACTGAGATATGGTTCCAAAAACACAAACATCAATCCACCAACTGACAAAAAAAAATATTGGGTTAAGAATAAGCATGTTACAAATGATGGTGTTGTTGATGCCAAGACTGCAAACACTGTACGTCCCGTATTAGCCCTGAAGGGGGTTCAACAATAAAACAGACCAACAATGACATTGACACCCCCTCCCAATACTTTTTCAAACACCCAAAGTGGTCAAAATAGTCAAGGGCAATATCGTCAAATGAGACAATTTCCTAGGGGTAGCACATACACCCATTTGGGTGAACCCATTGAAGAAGTCCTTAAGAAATGCATCCAGCACGGGGTCATCACACTTTCGGAAATCAAACCATATGACCCAGGACAGTTCAAACCATCATGGTGGAATGACAATGCACTTTGTGAATACCATCGAGCCAAAGGACATACAACCTCTAACTGTCGACAACTGAAAAACCTAATTCAAGATCTTATTGAGAATCGCACAATCGAAGTAGGTGGATCACAATTCACCTCCAATATAGATCATACTATCCACAAGAATCCACTGCAAGATCATGGTTCTCATAATGTGTCCACGTCAGGTTCACAGAACCAAGCTAACTTCACCTGAGTCAAGTACGATCATTCTAGTGGACCAATTATAAACAGTGTCTGAACTGAAGATGGGTACATCAATACCGTTACGGTCAAGAGAGCACCCCAATGTAATGCTACTACTCGTAGTGGCAAGGTCACTATAGCTGGCCCACCTCCCCCTAGACAAGCCAAAATCATAATACCGGGCCCATCAGCTAAACAATCACAACCTGCTTCATCGATTAAATAGCCAAAGCCTATCTCAACCCCACAACAGTGGAAACCCAAGAGTCAGTTCAACCTCATTGACCAGCTAGGAAAGACTCCCGTGCAAATATCTATCCTTGAGCTACTTCATATCTCTCCTGCACACAAAGAAATCCTAGACAAAACTCTCCTAGAGTCATCGGTCCCTAAGGACATCGATGTCAATCAGTTTGAAACTATGGTGGGATATCTCACCATGCCACACCACGTCACCTTCTCGGATCAAGACTACTCATCACATAAAACCAACCACAATGACGCATTACACATAGAAACTTTTGTCCACAAGCACAAAGTTAGACGAGTTTTAGTAGATGGTGGAGTAGGGTTGAATATATGCTCCCTCAAATTGGTTAAGGCTCTTGGGTTCTCTAATGCGTGCGTAGATCCAACGAAAAGCATAGTGATCAAAGCATACGATGATGAGGAACGCTCTTCAAGGGGTTTTATCTCTCTCCCTATCAGAGTGGGACCGGTCATTGTAGACACAACCTGCCAAGTCCTAGATTTGGAACTACCATATAACATTTTACTTGGCCGTCCATGGATCCACACTTTAAAAGCTGTTCCATCAACATACCACCAATGCCTCAAGTTTCCTTTTGACGGTACAGAAGTCACCATATACGGAGACCCCGACCCTTTCCAATATTGTACCAATTTAAGGGGTATCTCTGAAAACTGAGTACCTATTAACTGAGAAGCACCTGGATCCTTGTCATCCAAGTACATCGACCCTTTTACACTCATGTCATCTTCCACATCTACTCCATCCACGTCTTCCTCCGTACCACCACCTTCCACCAACCCTAAGACTGAATCAACTGTCAAAATCTAGGACCTTGGCTGTGGAGAATTCAAACTGCACATAGCATATAGCATAACAACAATGCCTAGATCTCCCAAGGAGTATGGTCGGCCATGTTTCTGCATGGAACCTCAGGAAACCTTCATAGTCCCACTGAATACAGTTTTTATCAAGTGGGGAGACATGAGTGAGGAAGACCTTGCTGACATCACAAGATGGATCTATAAGGATACGGTCACATTACCCCCATTACCAATTCAAATATATGGCAAAGGTTATGACTTCATGAAGGCTAAAGGCTACGATGGTACTAGTGGCCTAGGAAAAGACAAAACAGGCCGAAGGGAACCAATAGAAACTTTTCAAATTTTGAAGTATCTTGGATTAGGGTTTGGATCACTTGCCAATGGCAATCGACGTATCTTTGGACTTTTAAATGAGCAAGTACATGCTTCTAATAGTGTCGAGACTACTAGGGAACCTCTCACCAAAACAAACTTCCACGAGTGGGAATTTGGCTCCGAACGATCCCTAAGTGACTGTTGTCTTGATGATTTGTTTGTCAAACCAGGGGAACTGACCTCTGAACAACGATTTTGGAAAACATTCAAAATTGAGCAGGCACCAAATAGTCAAAATCCTACTACCACTTCCCATGACACACAACAACCATCATCTGAACCCCGTTAGTCTAATCTATCTGAAGTGTCAGATGATATTGATAGCCAGGGCTCTAAAACCTTCACTCCTTATTATGACAATGAATATGACACTAGTGAAGGAGAATATTGGATAGAGTTCGATGTAGAGTTGGATGATGATAACCTCGTCTACAACATCAACGAATCCATCTACATGCTGTCTGCATCCTCATTCCAATTCACTAGCCTTGATGATGGCATCTCTTTAGTTTACCCTAAACTAGTCGATTGGGACCAACAAGGACCGCCAGTTCTGGACACATTCCAAAATGATGAAGCCATTGCCGAATTCATGGGATTACGAGAAGGCATACCCAGTGGGGACCACAAATCAAGATTTGCTATTGATTTAGACTACATGGAATACTTCGGCGAGACTGTTCAGTCCTCTAGTCACAAAAGTAAAAATAAAGTAAAAAATGAAACGTCTCTAGGTGAAAACTGAAAGGCACCTCTTGATGATAAAATAGTAAAAATAAAGGACGAATCTACGGGTAAAAACCTCTCTGAGGCGCCCAAAGATGGAGGACTGGACTTTCTCCCCGTGTAATAGGAGAAATTGGCCATGCTTATTGAGGACACAATAGAGGATAACATTTCAACTGCAGAAGACCCCAAGATGGTCCTATTTGCCGCATCATTGACTGATGAAGAGAAACCAGAATTTCATAAATTCTTTACAGAATGGAAGATCAACTTTGCATGGTCCTACACTGACATGCCAGGATTGGACCCCAAACTCATTCTACATCATCTGCCACTATTACCCAATGCTAAACCAGTCAAGCAGAAGTTGCGCAAAATGCATCCCCAAGTTGCTCTATTGGTCAAGGCTGAGTTAAAGAAATTATTGGATGCTAGATTCATAAGGTCTATAGATTATGCTGAATGGATTTCCAATCTAGTGCCGGTGACAAAGCCAAATGGGCTGATTCGAGTGTGTACGGACTTTCGGGATCTAAACAAGGCATGTCCAAAGGATGACTTTCCTTTGCCCAACATTGACATCATAGTAGACCTAACTACAGGACATGAGATGCTATCCCTCATGGATGGTTTCTCCGGTTATAATCAAATCCACATTGCTCTTGAGGATCAACACAAAATGACATTCACTTGCCCATGGGGTACATACTGTTGGAACGTCATGCCCTTCAGTCTCAAAAATGTAGGTGCCACATATCAAAGGGCTATGACCACGATCTTCCATGACATGGTGCACAATATAATGGAGGATTATGTAGATGACCTGTTGGCCAAATCAGCAACTAGGAAAGACCATTTAAGGGTACTCGACATAATTTTCAAGAGACTTGAAGAGTACAAAGTTTGGCTAAACCCTAAGAAGTGTGTTTTTGGGGTCACATCAAGAAAACTATTGGGATACATAGTTTCCTGAAGAGGCATAGAGGTCGATCCAGCAAAAGTCAAAGCAATTATAGACATGCCTCCGCCCACAGGGATCAGTGAACTCAGAACTCTGCAAGGCAGAGTACAATCTATTTGGCATTTCATAGCTCAATTGGTAGATAAGTGCCATTCATTCCAGTACCTGTTGCGCAAAAGTCTCCCCTTTGTATGGACGGATAAATGTCAAGAGGCCTTCCAGCAAATCAAAGATTACCTGCTATCAACACCAGTACTCATTCCGCCCATTCATGGAAAGCCGTTGATTCTATACATCTCCACTACTAGTTCAGCATTGGGGGCATTGCTGGCCCAAAATGATCACAAAGGAAAAGAAAGAGCAATCTATTACATCAGCCGCACACTGATAGGCTATGAGTTGAACTACACATACATTGAACGTGCATGCTTTGCTGTTGTCTTTGCATCCCAAAAACTAAGACACTATATGCTCAATCATCAGACACAACTGGTTTCCAAGATTGATCCATTGAAATATCTACTAAGTCAAGTAGCATTAACAGTCCGGTTGGAAAAATAGGTCATGATCCTAAGCGAGTATGACATACAGTATGTTGAGCGCAAAGCAATAAAAGGGAAAGTAATAGCAGATCAACTAGCAGATGCACTGATTCAAGCCACTTATCCATTAGTAACTAATTTTCCTAATGAGTCCATTTTTCATGCAGAACCGGCATCACCATGGAAACTGTATTTTGATGGGTCTCATACTGGTCATGGCTCAGGCGCTGGAATCTTGTTTATCACACCACAAGGGGATTCAATTCCTAAGTCATTTAGGATCACTTTCCCTTGTACAAATAACATTGCTGAATATGAAGCACTTGTCACAGGTCTCAAGTTGGCAATCAAATGGAAAATTCAGACATTGCTTGTATTCGGGGACTCCCAGCTCGTAATCAACCAGGTCAATGATGACTATGAAACAAAGGATGAGAAGTTGCTTCCCTACAAGAGGATGGTGGATAGTTTATTGATATACTTTCAATCGATTTCTTTTGAACAAATCCCTAGGGTATAGAACAAGGCAGCTGATGCAATGGCTACTATTAGTTCTCTCTTGGACATCCCTAAAAATGTGTCACAATTTGAGTTCTTAGTAGAGCAGCTTTTGATACCAACATATGATATCCCAGAATCATAAATGGTTTGTGAACTTGTTGGTCCCAACTCTCCTTGGTATCAAGACATTTACGATTACCTAAAGTCTCACACCCTTCCACCGAACCTGTCAAATAACCAACATAAGTCCTTCATTAGAAAATCTGCAAGGTATGCCATTGTCAGTGACACCCTATACCACCGTAGTTTCGATGATACCCTCCTTAGATGTTTTGACATCGATGAAGCATGTATGACCTTACGAGAAGTACACGATGGTATATGCAGATCTCATTCGAGTGGTCCTATGCTAGCTAAGAAACTGATGAGACTTGGGTATTATTGGCCGACAATGGAAAAAGATGCAATTGAATATGTCAGGACTTGTCACAAATGTCAAATACATAGTGACTTGGTCCATGCTCCAGCACAAGAACTCTGGCCCATCACTTCTCCTTGGCCCTTCGCTCAATGGGGACTTGACCTCGTGGGTAAGATTCATTCAACCTCATCCAACGGCCATAAATTTATTATTACTGCCACTGAGTATTTTACAAAGTGGATTGAAGCCATCCCATTGACATATATTATTGGCAAAAAAATATCAAAGTTCATTCTCAACTACATCATTTGCCGGTACGGCCTTCCACAGTCCATCATCACTGATAACGGACGTCTGTTCAAAAACCAAGACGTACGTGAGTTATGTGAATGATTCCATATCCAACACCACTTTTCATCTCCATACTACCCACAAGGAAACAGCCAAGCTGAGGCATCGAATAAAACCATAGTCAAGATTCTCAAAAAGACTGTCAATGACACTGACCGCAACTGGCACATACAACTTAACCCTGCTCTGTGGGCTTATCGAACTAGCATTCGTACACCTATAGGGGCCACCCCATTGGCCCTGGTCTTTGGCGCTAAAGCCATCTTACCCATTGAGGTCGAAATTTCTTCACTATGAGTCTCCTTGAAGGGTCTAACTAATGAAGAGGACTGCTGACAATCATGCCTGCATGAGCTGGAAATGCTGGAAGAAAGATGGCAAAACTCACTGAATCATCTCCAAGCATATCAGAACTACCTTTGTCACAGCTACAATAAAAAGGTTATGGTCAGAAAGTTTGACATTAGTGACCTAGTTATAATGCAGAACCCCAAGAACCAAGCAGACAGAGAAAGGCCAGGAAAATTTGAACCAAACTGGTTAGGTCCCTATATTATCATATCTTCTTTTGGTTCCACAGCTTATCAATTGGCAACTCCAGATGGGGAACAGTTGACATAACCCATCAACAGTTTACATCTCTGAAAGTTCTACGCATAGCATCAGAGTATGGAGCTGAAAGCCATAAAATACCAAAAAATTTGAAAAAAGGATAAAAATCGTCACCTTGATGAAAACCTAGCAAACAAGCATCTTGGTGACACCCAAAAAATAAAAAATAAAAAAAATCAACAAAATCATGAAAATAGTAAAGAGAAAAATGATTCATTCAATAGTGACAACTTGGAAAACAGGCACTTTGGACAAGTACCATGGTGAAAACCTTGCAAACAGGCGCCATGCATAATCAATCATTGCTCTACTAGCTACTGTCACTTGGTCTAACTTGGCCTAGGATGAAAGGTATTCCTGCTATTATTCTGCAAATCGCCATCACATCCTACCCTACCTGTCATAGTAGATAAATGATTGACATCAAGTCCTAACGACTGTCCGTCTACCAAGTTAGCAGCATCCGGTCCATATCACTTGTAAATGGCTAAGTCTTAGACCTGACTGGGGGAAAAATGTTTATCATGAAACTACAGTGGATGTCACACATGATCTTGACATTGGCAAATAGTCCTGATAAAAGACAAAAACATTGGCAAAAAGTCCTGAAGAAAAAATACAAAAACATTGGCAAAAAGTCCTAAAAAAAGACCAAAAACATCACAAAAAGTCCTGAAAAAAGATAAAAACATTGGCAAAAAGTCCTAAAAACAACCACAAACATCGCAAAATGTCCTGAAAAAAGACCTAAAAATCATAAAACGTCCTGAACAAAACTAAACAAAAACACTAGACTGTTTGAAAAGCACAAACATATGGGCATCTCTTGTCAAAGTCAATCATGTCAAATCAGTCTTCATCATCTGTCTGAACTATGTTGTCTCTGTGCATTTGCTACGTAGGCAAGACTCATACTTGAGTCCCCGAGACATTAGGTCAGTCATTTTAGGTTTATCAAAATAAAATCATGACGCAATCTTTGCTCACCAAGACAAAGTCATTGGTCGTGTTGAACTACGAGGTCTCTGAGTGTATGATGTAGGCAAGACCATCTATTGATGAGCCCCTGAGGCCGCACTAGGTCAGTCCATTAGGGTTTATGGAACTACACTGGCACACACACCAAAAGTCTTCAAACTCCTAAACCAAAGTAAAACAATCATTTGTTCAAACATGGCTAATCTCATCAACATGTCACTCATATCATCAAGGCAATATTGGCATATAGTCAAACACAAGTCAAACTCAGTCAAAACAAGTCAAACCATCATAAACCAGTCAAACTATCAAATTTTGATTAGTCTTTAGATGAGTCCTTCTGAACGATAACCTCTGTCATTTACGCCTTAGGATGTGTCCTTCCTAGGCATCGTCATCGTCATTCAACATCTTGAGTGATCCTCTTGATATTTAAAGATCACTCTTCATGACATCAGTATTCTTTAGATGTGTCCTTCTGAAGAACCAACTCTGTCATTTATGCCTCAGGATGTGTCCTTCCTAGGCATCGTCATTATTTTGAGGGACCTCTTACGACCATTAGGGATCAAATCCTCTAGTCATCAACATTATTCAGGATGTGTCCTTCCTAAATTCACCAAGTCTCGGCATTTTCCAAGGTCAATCAAAACTTTAAACATTTCGACATCTCAACATTATCAGACATGGCATCTTGGCATCAGAACAGTGGATATCTAGACACACTTGGCAAACACTTGACAATTATCTTTTGATCTTTTATCATGTTATTAGTTTTTCTGGGAGATCCCACTAAGCAGGATTTAGAGAAGCAGTGACGTAGCATAACAATTGATGTGCATGACTACTAGCTTCTCAGTGAGGTCCTGATTCTGGGATTTAGAAAAGCAATGACATATCATGATAGGGACTTTATTTTTTGGTATTTTGGCAATCATGTCACTAGTTTCTCAAGGATGTCCTAGAAACAGGATTTAGAGAAGCAGTGACGTTTCATGATCTGTCCTTATCTTTTTTTGCTTGTGGTTGATTATGACAATAAGACTAGGGCAATCACGCTCGTAGTATGAGTCATGATCATCCTTGTCTGTGACTATTTGTCTTAGGTAATGGTACTATTGATGGTGTTTTTTGCATAGCAACAACTCAGACAGAATACAATATTCTATCTCTCTTGAAAGATAATCTTCAACAATAAATTGCTGAAAATCACCCCAAGGTCTCTCAGGTGTCAGGTCATGACAATGCATAAAAAACTTAGATAATATGTGAAAATGCTGGTAATCACAAGGGGCCTTACAAATGAACAGTGTTGGAAGTGAATTTCATCAGATGCAACAATATGGTGATACTTTCAATCCTAAAACTAACCCAAATTCAAAATAAACAGCAAAAGAGATAAGGGTTTAGAGAGATTCTATTCTATTCTACTTCTAAGACTAACAATGCAAATGATAAAACACTTGAAATAGACCAATCCCGACAAAACCAATCTCTGCTTGACCAAGATTAATTTGCAATCTTTCAGAAATAGTGCAATCTCCTAAGGTTTTAAAGATTTTCAAATCGTGAACATTCACCCAAGACAACCCAATTGCAGTTGAAATGAATAAATCTCCACAATTGAACCATGCACAATGAATATAAAGGTCCAGGCTAACTTTGTAAAGCAACTAACAATCAGCTAGCTACAAAAAGTATGGACCAGGGATTGCTGCAGACACTTCAAACATTAAATCATAAACATCATTGAATTGGATTTAAATCTAAATCTAACAACCTTGAGCAATTTGAAAGATAGAATCATAAGAACCATGCAAGATAAGTCAACACAAAAGAGATCACCAGAGAATCACAATGTCTGCAATTGTATTGAATCACCAAATTTCAGCAACAATTCATGTGTTCCGTTACATCACTTGCTCAGAAATTGACTAACTTCTACCTCTACTCTATTGCTAAATTTGCTCTCTATCAAATATTCTCCTAATCTTTTTCTCTCTATCTCCCCTTACAAATGAGGCACAAAGGTCATTTATAGAGAACCCCTAAACACGTCAGCCTAATTAGATTTTACAATAATAGCTGGCCTCAAAATAGGTTGGCCTAATCAGATTTTACAATAATAACGGGCCCCAAAATAGGTTGGCCAGGAGGATTTCAAAATAGGACAAGATTTGCATTAAATGCATGAATATTATCCATGTCGGCCCACGATCTCCAGCAAGATCAGATTCACGTGTCTTCCAGAAAGTCCTCCAGCTGTAGACAGTTTTGGCACGGATTCTTAGGCAGGCCCCATTTTAAAAATTTAAATTGAACACTTCCAGATTTCCCTCCTTGACACGAATCCATATGCAAGTCCCCCTTTTAATATTTGTTTAGTCCTAAAAAATAGATATCATCATTAATAGCCCATATGTTCAAATTAAATTTGAATAAAATTTTGACCTTTAAGAAAAACTTACATTTTTAAAAGGAAACTTTTCCATTTTCAGAATTTTTTCCATTTTTGAAAATTTTTATTTTTAAATTTTATGTTTTTATCTCAAGAAATTTTCATTTTCAGCATCATTTTTAAAAAATTTCCACTTTTTGAAAAAATAATTATTTTCGAAAAAATTTCCATTTCGGGAAACCAGACCAGGGGAAAATCTGGGAAAATCCAGGTCAGGCGGACTCCAGACCAGAATCTGGAAAAAACCAGCTAGACAGGATTCTACTGAATAAGGCAAAAATTTCAACAACAGATCATCAAAATGAACCAAGAATGCATGAAACATCATGTAATATATTAAATTAAGCATGGGGTGTTGAGCATTTATCATCAAATTCATCAATTTAATCCAGTATTTCAATTTGCACAAAGCCTGGCAGAAAATCCAGAAAAATCCGGATGGACCGGATTTCCATGGACGGCATAAAATTCTGGACTCTGGCACCTACCCGGAAAATTGAAGAAATCCGAGAAAATCCGGGTTGGGCGAAAAATCCCGAATGTAGGCAAAAACCTAGAAAACTGAAGAAATCCAAAATTTTCATGGAAATCGGGAAAATCTGGACAGACCAAAAAATCCCAGATTGGGGTAAAAACCCGAATTTTGCACAAAACTTAGTTTTTTCATAGTGCAACCTGTGGAAATCACTTGGACAAGCAGGATGAACATCAAAGGACCTCCAAAGGCAATGAAATCAATAAAATTAAGAGGCCAAAAGACACCAAAAGCCAGAGCAAAAAGAGGGTCCCTACTTTCAGTGGGGCATGTGTGCAAAACTGCACAACAGGTACGACCTTGCACACCTTGATCTATGTCATATCATGGTGTTTGTGGGCCATTACAATAGTTTTCCCAATGATGATTAAGAGCAATAAATATTAAAAGTCCTACAGTAAAATTTTTAAGGATTTGGTCTAGGAATTAACATGCATTTTCATAGGGCTCATGTCTTCTCTTCTTCGATCTGGTCATCTCTCATCGGTCTCGTCATCTTCTCTCGTCCATCCCACGATGATATCCTGTGACATCCAAAAACATAAGTGCATACATGATCATATACATTGCATTAGGTCTATACATACATCATCCATGGCATTAAATCATATACATAAGCACAAGCATTGCATTAACACAATCATCAACATTGCATCTTTTACATCAATACATCATGCACATCATTAACATAATCATATAAATAAGCATTGCATCATCATGGCATCAAAAATCACAAATAGGCATCATAGGACATACATGGCATCATAAATTAAACATCATACATGTCATAATACATAAAGCAAAGAGCATCACATAACACATATAGGCCACATCAAAAATGCATCATCATATAGTATCATCTCAAAAAGGTATAATGTCACAGGATAATGTCATGAAATATCCCAAAAATGGAGCTCACAGGCTCAAAATCATATACATAGTGTGTCATAATATAAAATGCCCCTAGGGTAGACCCTCATCATCCCCTCGAGGTGAAGAATGTGGCCGAGGCAACTCTATCACAGGCGCTGAAACAATAGGTGGTCCTATAACAGCCCCTGTCTGTGAAGCTGTCAGAACTAAGAAGGCAGGTGTCATCTCAATAGTATAGAACACCTGTGTGGTCACTGCAGCTAGACTCTAGGAGATAGAAAGATCTGTAACTAGTGGATGTACCTGTCCTGATCTCTGCACAGAACCAATTGAACCATGGCTGTGACCTGGAGAGTGTCGGCGAGAATGATGTGACCTATGTCCGGATGTGTGACCTGTCGAAGTGGACCCTCTGACACTGGTGTGGCTCTTGGTACCACTGCCACTGCCTGACCTGTGTCCGCTACCTATCCTCATCTATGATCGAGACAAGGTAGGATCTCATCACTCTGGCAGCACTGCCTACTCATAGAGAGTCTGGTATTGCCCCAATCTCATGCTAACTCTGGCTAACTCCTGAGCCATGTCTCCCATAGGTCCTGTGCACAAGGTTGCAAACTTGGTGCACCACTGGGCTACATCCTGCTAGCGGATCACCGCCTGATCCCACTCTACTCGGGCTACCTCCAAAGCTAACTGTAGAGACCTGGCCTATACCAAGCTGGCGTCCAATCTCTGCTGAAGGTCTGCCACTCTCTGATCGGCTATAGCATCTAGTGGCAACCCTGAAGTGGACGGTATCTCCTCCTCCCCCTCCACCATCTGCCATCTGAGAAGTCTCTCGGCCTCACCTATGGCATCATCCTCCTCATCATCATCATCATCCTGCCCTGCCACCTCCTCCTCCTGCCCACCCACCTCCACCTCCATCTCTGGCATATCCTCATGCCTCTCTGCATCCACCTCCTCCTCTAGTGCCCTGACATCCACCTCCTCCTCTAATGCCCTGACATCCACCTCGACCTCCACCTCCTGTCCCCTCACCTCGGCCTCCTCCTCCTATCCACCCACCGCCCTCTCCCTCCTGTCTGGGCTACTCCTCACCCTCACCCTCCTCACCAACCTATGGGATGGCATCTAATACCGCCCTTGCCACTTGTGGGTGTACCCTCTGGACCTATCCTTTCCCATCTCGCTGTCGCCTCCGCCCATCTCCACCATCATCTCCTCCCCGGCCTCCGTCCCTGCCTCCGTCTCCACCCCTGCCTCCATCCCTGCCTCCATCATCCTCACCCCTCCCTCCATCTCCGCCCCTCCCTCCATCTATGTCCCTACCTCGGCCTCTCCCTCTACCTCCATCTCTACCTCTGCCACCTCATCTGACTCATGGCACTTGCAGAATAACTGACCGCCTGTCAACTGGTGTTGGCCCGTCAGGATCTGTCAAGGGAACTGGTCGGCGTGCCTGCCACCATAAATCATATGCCGGTGTTGTACTAGGATTTGCTGCTCCTCCTCTCCAACCCCAGGCCTGAGCTACCAGCCCATCTATCTACTGAGTCACAAATGCTACTGGGATGGCTGGCTCCCAAGCATACTCTCGGGAGGACCTAGCATACTCTGTTGTCCCTACGGGCACATCCTGCTGCTTGCCAAACTGTCTTAATACACACTGCAGTAGGTACATCTCAATGATCAAGGATGTCTATACTGTCCTGCCAATAAGATATCTGTACTATCTGTAAAAGCTGAGATGCTCATCCTCATCATCCCATGCCTCACAATTCCTGTACGGCCTCCAGATGAACATCACCATGGTATCGATCTGTTGCCACCACCACCCTGTCTCGCCCATATGGGTCTGCTGTAATGCACCGGCATAGTACTAAGAGTAGGGCATCCCCTCGGCTAGCTGCGGTCTGTCAATAGGAGGGTGGAATATGGCAATGTGCTCCCATGCCCAGATCATCATAAGAGTGGTCCCACAGGAGATACTCTCTCATCTCCTGTACATGACGTCGTGAAGCTGATGATAAAGCATCCCTAGCAGGCAAGAACCCCATGCATAAACTATCCTGTCTCGCCTCATGCTGACCAGGACGTCCTCCCAACTAATCAGAAATCCATGTCCTCGCCAGTCAAGAATCAGGATACCTGCGATCATTGTTGCCAAAAATGCATCGAAGCGACCGTAGTGCTCCTCTAGGAACTCCCATCGGATCTCATAGCCCTGAATCCCCAATCCAGCACCCTGATCTCGATAATAGGCGTAGAAGGTCTGCTCGCCATGCCACGGATCATAGACAATCCGCTCCCCTCGAATAGGAATCTGGAGAATCTGGTAGAAGTCCTCCAAGGTAATGGTAGCCTCAGCCATTGGCAGGTGGAAGGAATAGGTCTCAGAGTGCCATCACTTGCATAATGCAGTCAATAATCCCCTGTTCGCCCGAATGGCGGGCATGAACGTAGCATAGAATAAGCCTAGTTGCATCAATTGCCGTCGCTCTTATGGGCCTAACTGATCAGTAAATCGAAAGGTGATCGGTCTACTCTCCCTCATGTAGATAGGGGCAAGCTACCTCGACAAAAAGAAGAATACTGCATCAGCACTTTTGGTCAACCGACAACATCATGGAAAGCAACTAAGGGCATGAAAACATCAAAGCAAGTTGTATTAAAGAAACAGGCAAATGCGTCACAAACAAGCAATTGCGTCTCGAAAACACAACTGCGTCGTTCAAAACATCAAGTACGTCTTGACATGTCAATTGTGTCTCGATATAGCATTTGCGTCACTAAAACGAGAATGCATCGCAACATTGCTATTGCGACATAATCTAGCCATTGCGACATTCAACCCATCGATTGCATCTCAATTTGATAATTGCGGCACTCCAGAGGTCAAATGCGACTCGACATGTCACTTGCGTCGCATGAATTATCAAATGCGGCCCGAACCACCAGAGCAACCGCATTATAATAGGCACTTGCGTTGCGACGCATCAAATGCGTCGAACGCGAGGGCAATTGCGTCTTACGTGAATGCATATGCATCGCGACGTAGGCGTGACTACCCTAGAAAGCATTAAATAGCACGTAAAACGATAAAATGACAAAGTGTGTTTAAGGTGCATACCGCCGACTCTGAGCCCTCTGGCCATCTGAAGGTCCTCACGATCTCTCCGCGGTGCTCTGACACTAGAATAACCATCCTCGCTCCTGCACCTTTCGCTCTGAGCTCTCAAGTTTCGTAAGGTAAATAGTAAAAGTGAATTGACTTTACCCCCTTTGTCAACCTATTTATAAGGTCAAAATGGCATTTTCCAAACAAAGTCAATACTGGAGGCTCATTTGAACACCTTTGACTTCCTCATAAGTTGCTTTAAACATGTCAGAATCTGAAACCAACTACGCCGTTGTTTTTCTGGTCATCAAATTGATTTATCGGGACCCTTTGCAAATTTTTCAGGCACCGGCTCAAAATTTGAAAATTTCTTGAGGGGGCAATGATACTCCGTACCCTTGCTGGGGCATATTCTTGGCTTATTTTCTTTGTCACAATGCGACAAGTGACATTATGACAAAGAGGGGAAAAATGTAGACACCTAAAAATGACCTAGGCCTGCAAGCTTCATTTTTACCACTTTCGTCCTAGCATAATTGTGACATTTAATTATGTCCTTGGTCCACATTCGACTATTCATTAAATAATTCATAATTATTTAATTAATTCATGTCTTGGTTTTCTTCATGATTATTAAATAAATAAATTTCATTTATTTATTAAATACGTCGTTAACTGTCTAAGTCTTTCTTTAATTAAATAATTTTTTAATTTATTGAATTCCCTTTGTCATTTAATTCTTCTTGATTATTAAATAAATAAATTTCATTTATTTATTAAATACGCACTAACTGTCTTAATTAAATAAATTGATTAATTTATTTAATTAATTAATCTCATCTCCTAAATTAAATAATTAAATTTAATTATTTAATTGCTAATTAATATTCTTCTCATTTTAAATAAATTAAATTATTTAAAATGTCATGTCAATCTTAACTGTCAGTCCCTTTTTGATAAATAATCTGAAAAAGATTATTTATTATCTTTCAAAATCCATAATTTGAATTATTTTAATTCAAATTAGTAATTAATCTTCCAAAAATCAAGCAATCGGGCAAATTCTTGATTTTCCAAATATTATCTTTAGTCAGCATCTTATCTCTTTGATTTTTCGAATCTTGCAAATCAGGCAATCTTATCTTCTTGATTTTTTGAAAATCTTTATTTTCTAATTAATTTGTCTCATTTATTTTGACCGTTCAATTAAATATTTTTCCCTAACCCTAAATAGGGATTCTTAGGTTTAATCTGGATCGTTCATTTCATCAATTTATCTCGTCCATCCATTCGAAATGGCCTTTTCTATAAAATGCCATCTTCTTCTCATTTTTGAGGAGACACATTTGGCGTAATTATTATAGGCATTTATTTACTCTCACATGTTCATGGTCATAGGCAATATTAGTATTTCAATTTTGGTATTATATTAGACATAAGCATTGGTTTGTAGACATAGTCATTTAGGCATATCAAATCCTTCAAATCTTGTTGTAGGGCTTAGGCATTTTATATTGCTCAAAAGATGAATCTGAGGGCAACATTCTCCAGCAAGCAAGAAGGTATTACGAAAGGGAATCATGGAGGTATCAACAATTAGGTATAATTGTTCTTTAATTTACTTCCTTTGTGTTTTGTAAAATCTGTGGGTTTTGATTATTAGTCATTGTTTATTGCTAATGCTCCAAATCCTTAGAAAACCCTTGATTATAGTTCCAATACCTAAGAGGAGAACAATCATAAAGTTGTTGGAGAAGGTAAGCTCTGAGTTGGGGAAGGAAGAAGTTACCCCACCAGTGGTAAATGTTGAAAGTTCATATGAGAAGGCCAAGGTGTATACAAGGAGGTCTAGGACTGCTTCTCCTATGGATAGTGTGCCCAAGGTGGACCTCCCTTCGGTGGTTTCTCATGAGGAACATCATGATGATGTGCCTTCCACTCATGAATCTCAAAGCAAACCAATTGAATCCAAGGATGTTGAGGATCATCCAGATACTGGAGAAGAAGAATTCCATGAGGGTGATCTCCATAGTGTAGAAGTAGAAGTTGAAAGATAATGCAGTCTCCTTTGGTTGCATATGTGGAATCAACTGTTGGGACTGAGGAGTTTAAATCACCTCCAGTAGAAGAAGAAATAGTGAAGGTTCCCTAACCTATACATGAAGATGAGCATGCCAAAGAAAAAGAAGGTAAGACAGATGAAACTCCTGAGAAGCGAAATTTGAGTGAGGAAGTAGCTAAGGATCAATAGGAGGAGAGACTAGGTGAAGTGCAATTGGAATCCACTATTCTTGGTTGGTTGGACAAGGAGATAAAGAGAAAACAAGTTGTTGTGGAAGATAGTCCACCAAATGGATGCACTACTAGCCAAAATTGGAAAAGATAAAGGTAAAAAGAAGGTTAGGGTGATTTCAATGATTCAAAGGGATGAAGCTCATAACAAAGTTGTTCACATTGCCACCCATGCTTTAGATAAAAATAGAGATGATGTGGTTGGAAAGGATTACAATATTCAGACTTTCAATCTAGGGCCTACATCTATTGAACA
Organism: Sequoia sempervirens; assembly: GCA_007258455.2. NCBI lineage: Eukaryota > Viridiplantae > Streptophyta > Pinopsida > Cupressales > Cupressaceae > Sequoia > Sequoia sempervirens. Next base: position 21,320 of record VDFB02058141.1, read on the forward strand.
GGATATTGAGGATTATGAGGGGTCTAGTGCAGTCATCTTGGGTAGATTAAGAAAGGAAATAAAGACCAAGCATGATTTGAAGAAGGAAAATGAAAATATTAAGAAATTCTTGGAGGATTTGATGAAGCCCTTGCAGTCCATCAACCCTTCTACTTCTACTACAAATCCCTTGCCTAAGGAAACTATCATTGAGCTTGAAAGAATGAAAACCTCCACTCTTGCCACTACAAGTTGGTTGCAAGGGGTGAAAACTAAAGGAGATGATGCTATTAAGGACATTATTTCATCTAAAAAGGATGCTATGAGGGCTATTGATCGGTTGAAGGAGGTGTTGGCACATGATAGGGAAGATACAAATCTCCTTCTGCATAAAACTAGAACTATCATGGAATACACTAGGGATAGGTTGGTAAGTGATAAGATTCTTCCTTCCTCCAGGGCTGCTGAACCTTGGGAGTGGTTTGAGGCATTGCAAATTAGGTACAAAGTGTTGAAGAAAATTTACAAGCAAAGGAGGCAGATCGATGACAGCCTAACTGGGGTTTATAATGGTTGCATTATTTTCTATGAGATAGTGACAGGGAGAAGGAAGATCACACCCAGGTACTTGAGCTTGGAATAGTTGAGGAAGTGGTGGCATGATTTTTATGCCCCAACTAATGATGATTCAATTTATGAGCATTAGTTAGATAATGCAGCCACATACATTGCTATCATTGACAAATACCTATCTTATAAGGTGGATTAGGATAGGTAGGTAAAACAATCAAGGGAGGAGATTGCATCAATTGAAAGAAAACTTAGGGTTTTTCCTTTACCACCTATGGCCGACTTGGATGGGGTGCTCTTGAAAGTCCATGAAAGGCTGGATCGAAATAAAGACAAAGGGGAAGGCAATTAATGCCCAATTGCATCAAGATTTGTGCTTCCCCATCATCTCACCCTACATTGGTCTGAGCTACATTGGGAATCCTAGGCCGACCTGGGTATAGTTCATGCATTTATTGCATTCCTTTATTTCATTTTACTTTCTCTTAGCCAACTGGTGGTGCCTAATTAATATTGTGAAACTCTTGCTGGGTTGACTGGTTTTTGGGGGGATTCTATATATTGGGAATTTCGTCTCATTTGTAAGGGTTAGAAGATAGAAATAGAATAGAGCAAAAATAAAAAATAGTTAGAAGTGAATTAAGTAGGGCAAGATAGCAATTAGGTATTCTTAAGCAAATATTGTAACAAAAAGTTGGAATTGTTGCTACAGTGGACAATTTGAATGCAAGAAATGACATTGTGATTTGGTGCCATACTTGTATTCTCTTGTCTAGCATGGTTCTTGTTATTCCATCTTTAAAATTGTGTTGAGGAGGTTAATATTTAGATTAGATTCGATTCAATAACATTTGTGATTTGATACTTGAAGTGTTGCAGCAATCCCTTAGTCCATACTTTTTGCAACCAACTGATTGTTAGTTGCTTTGCAAAGTTAGCCTAGACATCATATTCGTTGTGCTTAGTTCAATTGTGAGGATTTGTTCATTTCTATTGTAATAAGGTTGTTTGAATGAATGTTCATGATTTTAAAATATTAACACCTTAGAAGATTGCACTGTTTTCTGTGACATTGCAGAGCCATCTGGGTCGAGTGGAAATTAGTTTTGAGGAATTGGTCCATTTCAGTGTTTATCATTTGCATTGTCAATCTTAGGAGTGGTATTAGATTTAGAAATCTCTTTAAATACCTAATCTTTTGTTATTTATTTATCATTGAGTCAGATTTTGAATTGAAGTATCATTACATTGTTAGATCTGATAAATTGAGATTTAGTATTTTGCTTGTAGTAAGGTCCCACTGTGATTACCAACATTTTAAAATTTGTCACTAGGTTGTTCGAGCATTATCAAGACCTGACATTAGAGACCTTGGGGTTATCTCTTGAGGCTTGCTGATAGAGATTTACCTTTTAATGGAGATAGGATTTCACATTCTTTCTGAGTTGTTGTTGTGTAGAAAATATCATCAACAAATACCAAGATTTTGCTAGGGAGTTTACTGACGAATATGTTGTAGAGCCTTTGTATTCACAATCATATTTCTAGAGAAGAGATCTATCTCAACAACACAATCACAATCATCCTCTTGAGTTTGAGTATCTACCACAACCTTCCATTGAGTATCCAACACATCCCGGTCATATCCTTCAGTGATCTTAATTAGGCTACTTGATATACTTATCATTCTTCGAAAACAAAGATCAAAATCTTTAAAGTGTACCTTTCAAACAAATTTTTGATTATTGATTCAACTTCCCCAATAGGATTTTGATATCCTTTATCATTGGAAGCCACAATCAAGAATTAAGAACATATTTTGATCATATCATAATATTTTCATCTTATCAGATCAAAACATCATCATTTGTGCACTTATCAAATTGTGATCTAAGTCTAGAAGAACATTTCAAAAATCATATGCCTATTTTTACAAGATCTCAATACAATAAGCTGAAAGAGGATATTCAACAAGAAGATCATACCCAAAGAACTCAAGAAGAAGGTGAGAATAGTAATCCCCTTTATAGTGTGATTCAAGATCCCCTCTTTAATGACAACATGGCTGAAAGAGAAGAAAATGCATTCCACAAATACAGGGATATGAGCAAAACTCATGTAGATAGTGATGATGAATAGTATGAAGAACATCTTAGAGAGGCTGAGCAAGCTCCCAAATTTCACAAAGCCTTAGAAAATATTTTGGAGCATAATAAAGAAAAATATTTCTTATATCTAGCTGACAAAGGAGCTAAATTGCCTCATGATTTTGATACTGAAAACATAAAGAGTAATCTTGATGAAACACCCTTTTCTGATATTAGTACCTTGTCTCAATAGATTAAAGCAATACAAGGACAAATTAAAGATCTACAAGGGGGAGCCACAACAAAGAAATACACTCTTGATGACATCTGTCCTTATCCTTTTGACCGACGTCTCAACATGATCCCGTTTCCCAAACATTGTGAAATCCCAAAGTTTCATCATTACAATGGGAAATTGGATCCAATCTATCATATTAGGGACTTCCGAAATATGAATTTAGAGTTTTCTCATGAGGACACATACTTGATGCGTTTGTTTCCTAGAAGTCTTAGAGGCCAATCTATGGAATGGCTATCGAAAATCACACCGCCTATCAAGACATTTGAGGAATTGATTAATGAGTTCATATCACAATATTCCTACAACATACGACATCAAATAACCATGATTGATCTATGCAAGGCTAAACAAAAACCTGGTGAACCATTTATTACATTTCTACAGAGATGGAGAAGATTGTTTGCTAGATATCCATGCCATGTTCCTGAAAAGGAAAATATCACCACTTTCATAAAAAACTTAGATCAAGATATGAGCTATTGCCTTAATCTTCATTGTCCTCCCTCTTTTCAGAAATTGATTGAAAATGCCATCACCATTGAGAGTGCCTTGGTCTAGAGAGGAATCATAAAACTTGATAAGGACAATCCTAGATTGTCAAATCATCATAATGAAAAATCTAAGTTTTGGAATCACAAAAAAAACATAGGAAATGATGGTGTTGTAGATGCAAATCATGTCTCAACTAAGCCATTTGTTCTTAGTGCTCCAAGTACTCCTTGCAACAATAACTATAACAATGTCAACTCGGTCACAAATCAAGGAAACAATCCTCCTCTGAGGAATAACATGAATCAAACTTCTACTTCCAACCAAGGGAATGCCAAAAATCAAGGTTACCATGGAAATGATAACAAAAAAAATACCTTAGGCAATACCTCAAACAAAAAAACACAACGATCTTCATTCTTATCTAACAAAAAAACTTTTACTCCATTGGGTCAATCCTTAGAATCTACATTCAAAGAATTGATGGCTAAAAATGCTTACTTTTCCACCTCAATGCAATTTTGAACCTAGTGTGAAGCCTCCATCATGGAATGATGCATACTATTGTGATTATCATCGATGCAAGGGCCATCACACAAATAATTGTCAAGCCTTGCAAAATAAAGTCCAAGACTTAATAAAAAATGGCACCATCACAATAGAAGGACACCAACAATCAAACGAAGACCACCAAGCATTTCAAAACCCTTTTCCCAACTATCAAAAGGGTGAGTCTTCTAGAAAAAGTGTGAATCATATCAATGATCATATAATAAATCATATCTACACTGATGATGAGCAGGTCAATGTTATAAAAGTTAAGGAAAAGATGGAATATAGAGAAGTCAATGCAACAACAAGAGCACAAGCTAAAGTTGTCTTAAAGGGCACTTCTTCAAAAACCATTGTGCCCCTACCTCAACATCAATATGACTTAGTCAATCATCTTGGAAAAACTCCTACTCAGATTTCTATCTTGGAACTCCTTAAGCTTTCCCCAGCACACAAGGAAATTCTAGAAAAGGCCCTCATTGAAACAACTGTATCTACTGATCTAGATGTGGATTGATTTCAAGCCATGGTGGGACACTTGTCCTCATCCACATGCCTCTCATTCTTCAAAAAATATGACATTTCCATGACACATTCCCATAATTCTTCACTATACTTAAAAGTCACGATCCACAAGTTTTGTGTCAGATGTGTACTAATAGATGGAGGTGCTGGTTTGAACATATGTACTATGAAGTTAGTTCAAGATTTAGGATTTTCTGAGGACTCCATTGATCCCAAAAGAAAGGCTACTATTAAAGCCTATGATGATGAGGAAAGAGCATCCAATGGTTTAATCATGCTACCAGTCAGAGTGGGACTTGTTATCAAAAATACTTTTTGTCAAGTGTTAGATTATGATCTTGCATACATCTTGTTGGGTCATCCTTAGATCCATGAAATGCAAGCTATCCCATCCACATATAATCAATGTCTTAAATTTCCTTATGATAGACAGGAGATCACAATACCAGCTGATAATTCAAATAGTCAAACTTGTGCTAACATCAAAGCTAGTCAAGATACTTTGGTTCCCAACAATCGAGAAGCTCCTACTAATACTTCTCTCAAAGTTGATATGCAAATTAGTCAGTTAACCAAAAGCTTTGACAAGCAACTATGGTTCAAGGAAAATGGATTAGGAGAGTACTCTCTCTATCTTTCTAATCAACCTATATCGCCTCGGTCACATGGACAACCCTCTATTGCACAACAACAAATATTTGTAGCATCCACATCAACGCAACCACCAACAAAGCCAAATACAAAGTTTAACGGATGATTTATCAAAGAAAAATTCCCTATGGAAGATTCTGAGGATAGAGAAGTTTTAAGTTGGCTCTATAAAAATGAAGATGAAATAGTTCTTAATATCAAACTACCAACTGATCAATATGGTAAAGGATATTCAATCATGCAAAAGATGGGCTACGATGGTAATGGTCCTATCGAAAAGAGAAAAGAAGGAGTAGTTGAGCCTATTCACCTTCCAGGACTTGCTGCAAAAGATAAAACAAGACTAGGATATGATACCAACTCAAAATAAGTAATATCTAAGAAGTTGCATGATATTGTTCTCACATTGCACGAAGGGTCAGATACAAGGGAATCTTGTTTGACAACAATTCAAAATTTTGTGGATAATAATTCTGACATAGATTCTGGTGAATATGAATGGGATACCATCCACAATGATGAGTTCTGGGGGGACAAAAAGGTTGATGTGGTACACAAGTACACCCCAACTCTAATCGAAGGTGAAGGGTCAGTGTCCCAACCGCAAGAATCTAAACTACAAGGTGACTATGATTATAGTGATACCGAGTCAGATTTAATCAAACAAGATTATTGTGATAACAATACCATCATTGATTTGCCTCATACCTTAGATCCTATAGAAAACTCCGTTATGACCTTAACCATAGCTGATCTCATGCAACCCAATGACCTGCTACCACTGATCCATCCCAATCTCATTGAATGGGATTCACCTAGACCTATCGATCTACCTATGTTCCTAGGTGACAAATCTATCATGAACTTCCTTTCCACAGATGACACAAATGATTGTTCGACTAGCTATTTTTGGCATAGAGTCTTTAATCAGGAGAGTTTCAAGTATCCTACCTAAAAAAAAAAAGTAAAAAAGAAAGATCTAATGGTGAAAACTAGAATCTAGCAGTATTAGATCAAGCAAAAGATAAAATAAAGAGTGTATCAGATGGTGAAATATTTTTTAAGGCACCTAATGATGGGATATTTGACACTCTCCTGGAACATTATCATGAGTGATCACCTATCTTGATTGAGCCTACAAAAGTAGTTAATCTTGAAACTTCAGAAAACCAAAGATTCTATAGTTAGATGCATTAATGATAGATAAGGAAGTACTTGAATTCATGGAATTTCTCTAAAAAAATCAAGTCAACTTTGCCTGGTCTTACATAGACATGCCAGGTCTTGATCTTGATCTTATAATGCATCACTTGTCCATCAAACCAGGAGTTAGACCGGTGAAACAAAAACTCAGAAAGATGCATGGTGTAGGAGCACCTAGGAAACACTAGGTAATTAGGAAGTATAGGATGAATTTTTGTTTTGATGTGTTACCATTGAGATAGAGTTAGAGGTTTAAGAGTATGTCTTTCTTAGTATAGATTAATAGGTTAAGGAGTGGAAAGGGTGGATGAGTTTAGAAACTCATTTTACTGACATGTCCGACCAAGGGGAGGCATAACTACTCTTGTTAACCTATATAGGGTGTGCCTCGACCTGAGAGTAGGGTTGGAATTTTTTTTGCATTATTGGAAACTTATGAATACAAGACAAGACAGTGATAGATTGGTGTAAATTTTCTAGTTTTTTGTTTTTGCTTGAAATTATGTGTTAATGGAGTGATTCTGACACTGTGTAACGTGTAGGAAGTAGTGCATTTCTCTTCCAAACATTGTGTGGAATAGTAGGTAGCTTGTTTATTCATTTCAAGCGATCTTGTGTAATTAGTTTGTTTCTTTTAGTTGTTGTTCTGACTGGCAGAATATGAAAAATGGAGGTTTAGTTCACATTTCCACTGTACCTAGTGTATGGGCTTTTGGGGATTGTGGATAGACTCCATTATTATAAATATGGTAGGGTTAGGAGTATTTAGTAGATAGGGAATCACTGTGAGAGTCTTCTCCTAGGCGAGCTAAGAAGAGTCCGGCTTGGGAAGACAAAAAGTGCAGAGCACTTGGGTTGTAGGGGTGTTCATCTCCTAGAAAAACATGGTGTGAAGAGGGCATACATGAGCCTTGACAAGGTATTGAATGTAGGAGGGAGCTCCATCTAACCATCTGGTGTTAGTAATCTCTAACAGTTGCAGGAAGGACAAGAAAATGGTGTAAAAAGACCTAATTATTGCCAAATTGTGGTTTAGGTCTACGTACGATCACTTGAGGGTTAAGACCTTTAAAATCTTCAAGTGGTAGGCATAAGGACCAAGAAGCCAAAGGAAAGATTTTTTGTTCTTTGGGAAAGTTAGGAGAGACAACCTGTTTTCTTAGAAGTGGAGACCTAATTGGGGCTCCTAGGCTAGTAGCCTTTTTAACCCTAAATGAGGGTTTGGTGGAAGCGATGAAAAGATGGAGTTAGGTGGATCTTTCTAAGACTTAACAAGGTGGAATGAAGTTAGTAGAAGCATCTCCACACCCTTGCAAAATTGATCTTTAATTCTTGGGGAATGTTAGTCTTTAGGGTAGATTAAGGGCTAAGGAAGAGTTAGTGATATTGCACCAAGATTGACTTGGTAGGTTGAATTATGATGGTAGTGGGGTTGGCCAAGAGAACCAAGGGTACCTAAACATGAGGAAGGTCCTAAAGGTTAAGGTGGTGAAGACACCAAGGAGGTATTGCAAGCAAGACCCAGAGCAGGAATCAATGAGTGATTCCTCCAACCCCTCCCTATCAGATTGGTATCAGAGCAAGCAAAAGATTTGGGATTGACTATTGTATGTTTGAGGTTGAGTCTAGTGGCTCCACTATCATGGTGACAAATGTAGAATTGGACAATATGGTTGAAGAACAGGAGGAAGACAATAGGCTATTGAGGGAAAGAATAGAACAACTTGAGCAAGCATTGAATGATGTGTAGTTCGAAGGAAGGGTACCAAAGAAAGAAGAGGTAGTAGAGGAAGAAAAGACCCATGAACCTGACCCTATTTTGAAAGAAGAACCTTTCTTGAAGGCATTGAAGGCTTTGAATGGAAAATAAATTGAAGGCATACCACTATTTAGTGGGAAAATGGAAGCTGTTCTAGTCATGGATTGGATAGAGGGAATGGAAAACCATTTTGAATGTGATGGATTCACTGAAGCACAGAAGGTAAAGGTGGCCAAATCAAGATTGAGAGATTTTGCCTTGACATGGTGGAAGTTCATTCAGACAAAGAGGGAAAAGGAAGGAAAGAAGCCTATTTCTACTTGGAAGGGAATGGTTGCCAAAGTGAGAGAAGCATACATGCCTGATGATTATGAAATTCAGTTGCACAAGAAAAGATAGAGTTTGAGACAAAGAGACCAAGATGTGAATTCCTACACTGAGGAGTTCCAAAAACTTTGCATGAGATCTAATGTTTTAGAGGATAAGAATCTTAAGGTGGCTAGGTATCTTAATGGCTTGAAGTGGAACATTCAAGAGGAGATGACTCTTCTAAGTCCCAAGACAGTACACCAATGCTACCAATTGGCTATAAAGATTGAGGAAAGAAGCAAGGGGAAACAAAATTAAGCTTCTAAGAGCAGAGGAAAAGGTAGAGATCAAAGAGGAAATAGAGGAGGATACCAAAGTAGAGGGACTGAACAAAGAAATCAGGGAGAGTCTAAACTCACAGAACATGGAGGTGAAACAACTTCTAGAGGAGGCTATGGAAGAGGTAGAGGACCTCAAGGAGGTTCAAATAGAGGAAGAGGAGCAGGTAGAAGTAACTCATACTTTGCTAGTATGAAGTGTTACAACTGTGGTCAAGTAGGTCATCCAGCTTATAGGTGCCCAGAGAAAGCATCTTCATCAAATACCGAGATGAGAGTGGCATATGCACAAGAGGACACCATGAGTGTCAAGTCACCAGAGGTTAATCACATAGAATTAGAAATGGGGGAGAACCTGATGTTTAGTAGGGTTATAATCAAACAACCAGTCAAAGAAGAGCCAAAGCAAAGGAGAGCCTTATTCAGGGCAAGATGCAAAATACTTGGGAAAGTATGCAAGGTTATTGTGGATTCAGGTTCAAATGATAACATCATCTCTGAGGAGACAGTAAGGAAGTTGAAATTAGAGAAAATACCCCACACTAATCCCTACAAGGTGACATGGTTGAACAAAGGACAGAGTGTTCTTATCAATGAGAAAACAACGGTGGAGTTCTCCATTGGAGGGTATAAGGAAAAGTTGTTTTGTGATGTGTTACCCATGGATGCATGCCATCTTCTATTGGGTAGACCATGGCAGTATGACATAGGTGCCATCTATGATGGAAAGGAAAATACTATCTCATTCAAAAAGGATGGAAGACATTCAAGTTGCAGTCACTGTCAGATGAGGAAGAAGGATAGTCAAAGACCCTAGTGTCTTATTAAGTAGTGGCAAGGAGTTCCTTAACACTCTACATCAAGGAGGTGAAGGATATGTGGTTATGGTGCAACCCAAGGAAGAAGACAAAGCAAAGAAAATAGTCATACCCAGAGCAGTCCAAAAGTTGCTTGAGAAGTATAAGGACATAGTGAGTGATGGTGCACCAGCAACCTTACCTCCAAAGAGAGCCATTATCCATCAGATTGACTTCATACTAGGAGCTTAATTTCCAAACAAAGCAACATACAAGCTTACACCAGATCAGAACCTAGAGGTAGCTAGACAAGTGCAGGAGTTGTTAGATCAAGGATTAATTAGAAAGAGCATCAGTCCATGTGCAGTACTAGTGGTCTTAGCAACCAAGAAAGGTGGTAAGTGGAGGTTATGCACTGATTCAAGAGCAATAAATAGAATCACAATCAGGTATAGGTTCCCTATTCCTAGGATTGAGGACTTGATGGATTGTCTTGGAGGAGCTCAGTATTTCACCAAGTTGGATCTCAAAAGTGGTTACCATCAAATCAAAATTAAAGATGGGGATGAGTGGAAAACAACCTTTAAGAAAAATGATGGGTTGTATGAGTGGAGAGTTATTCCATTTGGCCTCTCTAATTCCCCTAGCACATTCATGAGGCTCATGAATGAAGTGCTCAAAGACTTTATAGGGATATTTGTGGTGGTATATCTTGATAATATACTCATCTTTAGTAAGACAGCATAAGAACACCTAAAGCATGTGGAGTTGGTTCTTAGAAGATTGCAAGAAGAGAAGTTAGCCATCAACCTAGAGAAATGTGAGTTCTTCAAACAAGAGCTTGTGTATTTGGGGTTTGTAGTATCCCAAGGATCATTGAAGATCGATCCAAGCAAGGTGGAAGCTATCCTAAACTAGCCTACACCAACCACCGGGACAGAGGTAAGAAGTTTTCATGGATTGCCTTAGTTTTATAGGAAGTTTATAAGAAACTTTAGTGGCATATGTGCACTAGTCCTAGATATAATCAAAGGTGGCTTAAAGACAGTTTAAGTGGACTCAAGAAGCTGAAAAAGGTTTTGAGAAACTAAAACAAGAAGTGGCAACTCAACCTATTCTTTTATTACCTATTTTTGACAAGTTGTTTACTGTGGAATGTGATGCTAGTGGAATTGCAGTAGGAGGAGTGCTAAGCCAAGAAGGCAGGCCTATAGATTTCTTTAGTGAAAAGCTCAACAAAGCTAAGACAAAGTATTCTACCTATGACTTGGAACTATATGCTCTAGTACAGTCACTTAGGAAGTGGAGGCATTATCTCCTACCCAAAGAGTTTGTGGTGTTTACTGATAACCAGGCACTTAGCTACATCAACACACAGGAAAATTTGAGTAATAGGCATTTGAAATGGATGGAATACCTCCAAGCTTTCACTTTCACCATCAAGCACAAGAAGGGATAGTTGAACAAGGTGGCAGATGCACTAAGTAGGAGGTTGCTGACAGTGCAAGAAATACAGATAAAGAGCATTGGGATAGAGAGTTTCAAAGATCTCTATGGTGAAGATGAAGACTTCTCAGAGGCATACAAGGTATGTTCTAACTTTGAGAATCACTTTCATAGTCAATACTCAGAGTATACATTGCAAAGTGGACTTTTGTTCAAGGGAAATTAGTTATGTGTTCCAAAAGGTTATATGAGAGAGAATCTCATCTAGGAGAAGCACAATGGTAGTCTTAATGGTCATTTTGGCATCAACAAGACAATGGAACTAGTGCAAACATTCTACTATTGGCCCTAGTTGCCAAGGGATGTTAGGAGGTATGTGGAGAAGTGTGTAGTTTGTATGAAATCTAAAAGGGGAGCTAGTAATGTAGGTTTGTATCAACCTCTACCCATTCCCAATAGACCATGGGAGTGTGTTAACATGGATTTTGTTGTAGGACTCCCTAAGACTAAGACAAGGTTTGATAGTGTCTATGTGGTGGTAGATAGATTCAGCAAGATGAGTCACTTTATCCCTTGCAAGACCACACATGATGCTAGCTACATTGCTCACCTTTTCTTCAAGGAAATTGTAAGGATCCATGGATTGCCTTTGAGCATTGTATCGGACAGGGATGTGAAGTTCATGAGTCATTTTTGGAAGACTCTATGGAGAAAATTAGGTACCAACCTGTCTTTTGGATCAGCTTACCATCCTTAGACCGATGGAAAATTGAGTTGGTTAATAGAGTGTTAGGTAACCTTCTCAGATGCCTAACCAAGGAGTATGGAAAAACATGGGACTTGGTCATATCATAGGTTGAATATGCCTACAATGATAGTGTGAATCAGATCACAGGAAGAAGTCCTTTTGAAATAGTGTATGGGATGCACCCAAGAGGTGTGTGTGAGCTCAGGGATCTAGGAGCTATGGAGAATAGGAGTGGACATGCAGAGGATTTCTCTCAAACCATGAAGGAGATTCAGGAGCAGGTGAAGAAGATAGTCACCAAGGCTACTCAAAAGTTGAAAGAGAAGGTGGATTTATCTAGAAAGGATCTACAGTTTGTAGTAGGAGACTATGTTATGGTCCACCTCAACAAATCTAGGTTGCAGAAGGGGATATCAACCAAGTTGTAGATGAAAAGAGTGGGACCATGCAAGGTATTAGCCAAATATGGAAAGAATTCCTACAAGGTGGAACTACTGCAAATTTAGGGATTTCACCAGTGTTCAATGTAGTGATTTGATCAGCTATAAGGGAACACTCAATGACATGGATCAGAATAGTAGGGATATCTACAACATAGCCTTACCTACTCAAGACAAGCTTCAGGCAGAAAGGATCTTGGAGTCAAGGGTGAAGAAATCTACAAGGCATAAAGTGTACATGGAGCACCTCATCAAGTGGAAGGACAATCTAGAGTTTGAGGCTATATGGGTAGATGAAGCTCAGTTTTAGAAGTAGGGCATTGATGTGTCCCTGATCTCTCCTCACATTCCCTAGTGCTTGTGCAGAGAGGGGGAGAAAGGTGCAGGAGCACCTAGGAAACACTAGGCAATTAGGAAGTCTAGGATGAATTTTTGTTTTGATTTGTTACCATGAAGGTCATGTTGACCATTGAGATAGAGTCAGAGGTTTAAGAGTATGTCTTGCTTAGTAGTGATTAGTAGGTTAAGGAGTGGAAATGGTGGATGAGTTTAGAAACTCATTTTATTGATGAGTTTAAAAATTCATTTTACTAGAAATTGGAAAAAGTTGCAAAATGATGCATTTTGCAACTTTGCCACATTGTAACTGACATGTCCGACCAAGGGGAGGAATAACTACTCTTGTTAACCTATATAGGGTGTGCCTCGACCTGAGAGTAGGGTTGGAAGTTTTTCTACATTATTGGAAACACTAGGCAATTAGGAAGTCTAGGATGAATTTTTGTTTGATGTGTTACCATGAAGGTCATGTTGACCATTGAGATAGAGTTAGAGGTTTAAGAGTATGTATTTCTCAGTAGTGATCAGTAGGTTAAGGAGTGGAAAGGGTGGATGAGTTTAGAAACTCATTTTACTGATGAGTTTAAAAATTCATTTTACTAGAAATTGGCAAAAGTTGCAAAATGGTGCATTTTGCAACTTTGCCACATTGTAACTGACATGTCCAACCAAGGGGAGGAATAACTAATCTTGTTAACCTATATAGGGTGTGCCTCGACTTGAGAGCAGGGTTGGAATTTTTTTTGCATTATTGAAAACTTATGAATAAGAAGACAGTGATAAATTGGTGAATTTTTTTTGGTTTTTTGTTTTTGCTTGAAATTGTGTGTTAATGGAGTGATCCTGACACTGTGTAACATGTAGGAAGTAGTGCATTTATCTTCCAGGCATTGTTTGGAATAGTAGGTAGCTAGTTTATTCATTTCAAGTGATCTTGTGTAATTAGTTTGTTTCTTTTAGTTGCTGTTCTGACTGGCAGACTGTGAAAAATGGAGGTTTAGTTCACATTTCCACTATACCTAGTGTATGGGATTTTGGAGATTGTGGCTAGACTCCATGATTGTAAATATAGTAGGGTTAGGAGTCTTTAGTAGACAGGGAATCACTGTGATAGTCTTCTACTAGGCAAGCTAAGAAGAGTCTGGCTTGGGAAGACAAGAAGTGCAGAGCACTTGGGTTGTAGGGGTGTTCATCTCCTAGAAAAACATGGTGTGGAGAGGTCAGACATGAGCCTTGACAAGGTATTGAATTTAGGAGGGAGCTCCATCTAACCATCTGGTGTTAGTAATCTGTAGCAGTTGCAGGAAGGACAGGAAAATGGCTTAAAAAGACCTAATTCTTGCCAAATTGTGGTTTAGGTCTACATACGGTCAGTTGAGGGTTAAGACCTTTAAAATCTTCAAGTGGTAGGCATAAGGACCAAGAATCCAAAGGAAATATTCTATGTTCTTTGGGAAAGTTAGGAGAGACAACCTATTTTCTCAGAAGTGGAGACCTAATTGGGGCTCCTAGGCTAGTAGCCTTTTTAACCCTAAATGAGGGTTTGGTGGAAGCGATGAAAAGATGGAGTTAGGTGGATCTTTCTAAGCTTTAACAAGGTGGAATGAAGTCAGTAGAAGCATCTCCACACCCTTCCAAAACTAAGCTTTAGTTCTTGGGGAATGTTAGTGTTTAGGGTAGATTAAGGGCTAAGGAAGAGTTAGTGATATTGCACCAAGATTGACTTGGTAGGTTGAATTGTGATGGTAGTGGGGTTAACTAGGAGAACCAGGGGTACCTAAACATGAGGAAGGTCCTAAAGGTTAAGGTGGTGAAGTAAGACACCAAGGAGGTCTTGCGAGCAAGACCCAGAGTAGGAATCAGTGAGTGATTCCTCCAACCCCTCCCTATCAATGCATCCTCATGTTGCACTACTGGTTGAAGAACTCTAAAAACACCTTGATGTGGGATTTATAAAATCAATCGACTATGCAGAATGGATCTCCAACATCGTTCTAGTGTCCAAGCCTGACAAAAGTGTCAGAGTGTGCATAGATTTCAGAGATCTTAATAAGGCATGTCCTAAGGATGACTTCTCGCTTCCAAGCATTGATACTATAGTTGATCTGACAGGTGGCCATGCCATGTATTCACTAATGGATGGTTTCTCTAGTTACAACCAAATAAAGATTGCACTTGAAGACCAAGATAAAACAATGTTTACATGTCCATGGGGAACTTACTATTGGAATTTCATGCCTTTTGGTCTAAAGAACACCGGGGCTGCTTACCAAAGAGCTATGACTACAATTTTTTATGACATGATGCACACATTCATGGAAGATTATGTAGATGACATATTTGAAAAGTCATACACAAGAGAAGGACATCTCAAAGTGTTATCCAAAATATTTGCAAGGTTGGAAAAGTTCAAAGTTCACCTCAACCCCAAGAAATGTGTTTTTTGGGTCACATCTGGGAAGCTTTTGGGATACATAGTGTCAACAAAATAATTGAAGTAGATCTTGCCAAGGTGCAAGCAATCATGGAAATGCCTTCACCAAGGAATATTAGTCAGTTGAGGTCATTACAAGGATGACTTCAATCTATACAAAGGTTCATTGCACAGTTGGTCAATAAAAGCCTACCTTTCACACATCTATTGCATAAGAATGTTCCTTTCAAATGGGATGATAAGTGTGAATTGGACTTTCAACAGATCAAACAATACCTAATGAACCCACCAGTTCTAGTACCACCAAATCCATACAAACCTCTACTGTTATATATTTCCATGATAGAGACATCTTTGGGGGAATTATTAGCACAAGATGACTTTATAGGAAAGGAACATGTCATTTATTACATCAGTCGAACACTAATAGGTCATGAACTCAACTACACTTTCATTGAGAAGGTTTTTCTAGTAGTAGTCTTTGCCTCATAGAAATTTTGACACTACATGTTAACTCATACAATCAATCTTGTTGCAAATATTGATCCACTCAAGTATCTATTAAGCAAAGCTACATTGATAGGATGACTAGCAAAATGGGTTATGATCCTAAGCAAGTTTGACATTCATTATGTTGATCACAAAGAAATCAAAGGACAAGTTATCACTGATCAACTAGCTAAAGCACCACTACAAGCAGAGCGTCCCATGCACATTGACTTTCCAGATGTTGATGTCTTCACGGCAGAATCAAACAACCTTTGTCTTTATACTTTGATGGTTCTTTCACTCAACACAGATCAGGGGCAGGCATACTCTTTGTCACCCCTCAAGGAAATACCATTCCTTGATCATAGAGGCTAATGTTTCCATGCAATAACAACATAGCTGAATATGAAGCTTTAATCACTAGACTCAAGATAGCATTGGAATGGAGGATCATAGAACTACAAGTTTATGGTGACTCATAGTTAGTCATTAATCAAATCAATGATGATTATCAGACCAAAGATGAAAAAATATTTCCATATAAGTAAATGGTTGATGATTTCAAGAAGTACTTCATAAATATCAAGTTCATACAGATTCCAAGACTTGATAACAAAGTAGCTAATGCTATGGCCACAATTGCATCATTGCTACAACTCCCAAAAAAATCATGCTTGCTATGAATTTTTGGTGCAACAATCATTTACACCTGAAAGCCAAATCATTTTCCACTTAGTAGGATATAATTCACCTTGGTATGGTAAGATTTATGCCTACCTAAAAGACAATATCTTATTACCTGACTCATCCCGTAAGCAAAAGCACAATTTCATTCGCCAATCCTCTTGCTATACTCTTATCGCTGACACCCTTTATCACCGGGGTCTTGATGGTACTTTACTTTGATTTATTGAACCTAATGAATCTGACAAGGCTTTACAAAAATTTCATGGTGGCATTTGTGGTACTCATTCAAGTGGACTGACCTTATCCAAGAAATTGATTAGGATGGGTTACTACTGGCTGACTATGGAGAGGGAATCATTCACCTTTGTGAAGAAATGCTCAAAATGCTAGATTCATGGGAATCTCATCCATGCTCCTCCACAAGAACTTCAACCATTCATGCCAACTTGGCCATTCTCTCAATGGGGGTTAGATCTAGTTGGCAAGATTCATCCCTCATCATCAAACGAACACAAGTTTATCATCCTAGTGACAGAGTACTTTACCAAGTGGATTGAGGCAATACCTCTAAGGTTACCGACAAACAAATCTCGTCGTTCATACTCAATTATCTCATTTTTTGGTATGACATTCCCAACTCCATTATCATAGATAATGGATGACCATTCAAGAATCAGGACATTGAAGAACTTTTTGAAAGATTCCATATCCAACAATGATATTCAACACCTTATTATCCACAAGGGAATGGCCAAGTAGAGGCCTCGAACAAAATAATACTGAAAATGTTGAAAAAGACTATGAATGATGGAGGGAAAGATTAGCACTTTCAGCTTAATCCTGCATTATGGGCCTACAAAACTAGCATTCGAATGCCAACAGGTGTAACACCATTTGCTCTTGTCTATGGAGCAGAAGCCATTTTTCCACTAGAGGTTGATATTCCATCAATAAGGGTATCCTTAAAGGGTCTCACAACAAATGATGAATACAGAGTTTCTCGACTGCAAGAACTGGAACTCCTTGATGAGAAGA
>VDFB02058142.1:0-20843 GCA_007258455.2 Sequoia sempervirens
TCTCATTTCCAAGGGAGGTAGCTCATGTTGATTAAAAGTAATGTCTATGTTTAAAACCAAATTCATTCCTTGAATTAGAGATGCTACATCAATTTCATTTGTATTAGAGGGAATGACAACTTGTTGCAAGGCTGTTTGAAGCATAGTATGATTGTTAGGTGAATTTTGAATTAGGTCCCATAGGGATATCTTTGTAGGAGTATTATTAAGTTGTTCAAAAAGACCATACTCCTTCCCAGTATGTGAAGGAAAATGAGAAGCAGTAGGAAATATGGGATTAGGAAAAGGTAAGAATGTTGGAGTTGTTTGTCTTGGTTGTGGATTGTTTCGAGTATCATATGTGTGAGAAATGGTATTATAACTTGATTGCTTCAAAACATTATTCCTAGGTGGCTCAAGGATGGAATGGGTTTGTTTTGAGATTTTTTTGAAGGTGAGTATAGGATGAGTTGAGGTTGAATCACATTAATTTCTCTTTCTTTTGGTTTGTTATAACAAGCCTTAGTGGATGATCCTTGCGAGATGAAATCCTCAAGGGCTTCATCTAACATGTCAAAGTCATCACTACTAAAGGGCTTGATGGTTAGGTTAAGTTGGAAAAAGAGATTTGACATACTCAAATAACTATACTTTCTCCAAGTGGTTCATCAATTTTATAGGTTTTTTTGGTTTTGTTTTCTAATGAATGCCAAATGTAATGTAATCTAATTGAACTATGAACTAATCCTAGGAATGAAAAGTACAAAAATGTAATTTTTATCCACACTCGAAATGAATCTAAATTAAGCTAGATCTAATTAAATGCCTAAAATAGAAAATTAATAAAATGAAACATAAATCTAACAATAGCAATTGAAAACACAAAAATAGGGTTTTTAGTGTTGTAAAATGTAATTTCAGATCTGATACGAGACTAAATCGCCTAGAGGGACATATGAGTCCTAGTTATGGTTTTTTAGGAATTTAAATGATGATAAACATTCAACACAGAATACCCAGAAATCAGGAAAAGCCACTTGTACTGGGACTAAATCGCCCATAGGGGCGTATGAGTCCCAGATTAGGACCTTTTTGCACAAATTTCAAAAAATTCTGATTGAATGTTAAGTTCTCTAGTTTGAATGATGCCTAGACTAAATATAATTGTAGATTTTAAGTGAATTTCAATTATGCAAGAGGTAAAAATGCAACCTATACGCACTTTCACTAACGCAAGATTTTAAAACCCTGAATGTAAATTAACTAATGCAAAACCTAATGTAAAGTTAATGCAAGCTACATCTAGGGCTATGATGCACTCCAAATTAGAAATAAAGGTGTTCTAAAGGCTAGGTTCACCAAAATAAAAAGTAGAAAATTTTTGTTCTATGTTTGGGGGATAGAACAACCAATTTTCTACACATTTCATTCAAGGAAACCCTAGAGATCTCAATCCAAGGATAGAATGAGGGAAAGATATTTGCAATAAGGTATCCTAAGGTGTGATTAAAAACTAAGAGGGGGTTCACCACCATGCTAGGGCTTGAAAAGAATAGTAATATGCAATACTTAATGATAAAACTTAATGATATGTAAAACTTAAATAAATGACCTAGAAAGGAGTTCAAATCAAAATAGTAAATTGAGAAAGTATAGAGGTGCGCCTGGAAACTTGAATGTGCTTAGAAAAAAGTGAAAAATGCTAAAAATGTTGACTTTAATCCTCACTAGGACTCATACGCCAGGCTAGGCAATTTAGTCCCAGATCAGGTTTTCTGGTAATGACAAGTTTGAATCCTCTGAAATTCAAGAAAACTGGTATACTAGGACTCATACGCCACAAGTGGCATATCAATCCCATTTTTCTTTTTAGAAAGTTAAGATCTGAATCTATCCTTCTATCTTTGCTCTTTCTTCCAAACCTAGTTTCCAAATCTAAACTTGTAAAAATACCTACAAAATAAAATATTGTCTTAATTTTCTTATGAGGGGTTTTCCTTAGTCAAACCCCAACTTCAGTAATTAAACCTTGATATAAATGATAAATCTTTAAAGTAAATGTGAATGGAAGCCCTAATCTTAATTGCGTATAAAATTAGGAGATCTAAAATGCAATGAAACCCTATTATAATGTGCTAGAATAAGATGCAAATGAAATATAGAGATGATGAATCACTTATGGGGATCTCTAATCACCTTAATAAGTCACAATAATGGATGTACCTTCTTTTAGGAAGAAAGTATAATGATAATGGAGGATGGAATCACTTAGGAAACAAGTCATAAGGCTTGGCTTGATGGTTAGTTGCATCTCCCCAGTGTAGAATTCATCATGATTCACCATAGGCAACCATCATCATCCTTGACAATGTTAGATCTTGAATGAAAGTGAGCTTGAAGACCTACAAAAACACTATAATGTTGTTCCAAGGCTTCAACTTTGTTTGCTACTTGCTCTTGAATGCTCTTGTAAAAGTATGTTTGAGTTCATGTGAATACTTAAAACTTGAATTGATCTTCTAGATGAAAATAATTCAATTTGAAACCTTGTTTATATAGGAACTTCACCTAATTTACCATTTATTAGATCTCAAATGTTGACATCAACCAAAAAATTGAATTAAAAACCTTAATTTCCCACTGAAACTCTAAAAAGGCCACACAAGACCCATATGCCACTTGTGGCATATGGGTCCCAACTAGGGGGGCTCATACACCCAAGGTGGTGTATGAATCCGACCCTAATTTTTGGGGTGAGTAAATGTTGGGTTGTTAGAAAATTGAATTCCTTTGTTGATTTTGAGAGGATTTCAACTGAAATAAGCCTTGAGATCTGAAATAAAAGGTCTTAGGGGGGCTATTATTGATTATTTAAAGGGTCATAAATGCAAGGGTACTAACATAGGTCCAAATTAAGTGTGAAATTGTACCATCTTCAAGAAGAGCATACAATTTTCTACACTACAGGGTGATAGCTTGATTTTATAGAAATTGATATTGAATGGTTGGTGAAGATTAAGAGGTGGTGAAATATGATCAATGGTGGAGATTTATTGAGATGAAGAGGTGGACGAGTTAACTCAATTGCATGGTAAGTTAATTGAACTAAATATGGAGTTAAGTATTGCATGAAAGATGAACTAGAAGAAAGTGTGAGTTACCTTTTTGCATGAAAAGAGAAGTGGAAGAAGGTGTTAGTTCACTTATTTGCATGAGGGAATAATAATCAATTATCATTTCATCTACAAGTGAGGCTAAATAAATAAAATAAAGAATTTTATGTATTTAGAGAATGGATAAAGATAGATATATTGAATAATTAAAATAATTACTTAATTTAGAAGATGGTGCATGAATAATTAAGTAATTATTTAATTATAGTTGAAAAATGATGATGAATAATTAAATAAATAATTATTTATTTGATTAAATTAGAAGAATAAATAATAATTAGTGATGCAATTAAATAAATGAAATTTATTTAATTCATAAAAAGAAGAAAAAAATTAATAGTGAATTATCTAAACAATATAATATTATTTAATTAATAGAAGAATGTGAAATAAAAGAATAATTAAATAATTAAAAATTATCTAATTATGAGAAAAAGATGTAGATTAATGAAAAAATGGTGTTCGCAAGTTTGGGACATTTTTCAATTTCTACAATACTTAGACAAGTAGAAAGGAACAAACCTTCTCTCAAGGTGTGATCTCAAGTTTAAGCAAGGTCCCACACTTGAGAGATCATTCTCATTGTACATTTAAAATTTTGGTTCAATAAGGGTACATTTTAGGTGACAATTTTTTGGCACACTTGGTGAGACCATTTTAATGAGCCTTGCATTATTCTACTAAGAGGATTGGTGCTATTTTTAGAATTTTTAGTCATTGCACACATTTTACATGCACTTGATGACTCTAAAGTCTCTTGGTTTTAGGATCAAGTTGATAATTCATTCCAAAGATACAAACAAGATCATCCTATGAAGGTAAGTGTTCTAGTTCTTAGAGTTACCTTTATCTTCATCTAGAAATAAAAATTGTAATTGGCATCCCACACCATTCTCAAGAGAATATCCAAGAGTGCAATCTATAGTTGCTCCTAGTAGCTTCTCCTAGCCCAAAATAAGATTATTCCATAATCCTTCTATGGATATCACTATAAATCAAGTCTTTGTCAACTTTATGTCATATCCCTTCCAAATTTCTAATGAAAATTTATATATATATATATAACAAAAAGCAATATCTAAACAATAAATTTTTTCTTATACTTCAAATAAAATGCATGAAATTAGCTAATTGATATATGAAATTGTACATAACCGACTTGCATGAATGAAACAAAATCCAACAATATATTCTACACAACATGATCTAAATATATTCTACACAAATCAAACACTCTGTATTTAACATGATCTAAATATATTCACAATCTCCTAGATGTATTTTCATCCATAAAAGATTGAACACAACATGCCCAACAATACCTAGAATAACATGGATGATCATTGCAATGAAAATGTTTCGTATCATATATGCAATTCTTCAAAATATTTAACTTAGCTATCCAAGACCCAAATCTTTCTGAGGACCACATTTGAGTTTCACATGCTACCTACGTCAACATTTTGAGCCTTGTAAACTGACTCACTACAATATTACACACCATACCACATGCTATCACTATTCCATAGGTTGGCCTTACTAAATAACTCCACCATCATCCTTTTTAGCTTGGTAGGTGTCAAGTCATACCCTTGATCCCATCTTTGGCACATGTTGAGAAATATCCCTAACCCTCAATCTTGGAACATGCTAGGAAATATCCTTGACTACCAACCTTTGATTTGTAAAGGTGATGTATGACAAGTCCTCTCTCCTCAAGATTTCTTGCCCTCAATATTCTTAAATTATAGATAGTTTTTCTCCATTGAGTGATAATGATAATGTTAGAGGGATTTTTAGTAAAAAAATAATACCATTGGTAATGTTGATATGGTATTTATTATAAAATATTTATTGATTGTTATGGTTCTTAAAATTAATTAATTATTATTAGTGATAAATTTAAGAAACCCATTAAAAAAAAGATATAAAATCCTAGTGAATCTTTCATTTTTTTAGGAAAAAATATTAATTTCTATTGGAAAATCTTTCTTGTTTTTTGAAAAAAATATTAATTTTATTAGTGATTTTTTTACATCACTAAAATTTTGTAGAAAAATTTGGCGAATCTTGAAAAAAATAGGAAAATGCATTAATTGTGATGGAAAATCCATCCAATCTAAAAATAATTCTCATGGAAAAGTAGGGGCTTGAGGGTTGAAATCTTGGATGGGTTTAAGGGGTAGACTATAATATTTACTTGCCACCATTGTTGTAAAATATAATATAATGGCCCTCATTGTATTATGCAAGGTAAAATGTACCCATGATCTATAATTCTCATGGAGCTTGAAATTAATTTTGGATCATTGATCTAATGACCCTTGTTGTACACTATGTGGTAAAATGTACCAATGATCTATAATTCTCATGAGACTCAAAATTGTGGGCCCCATGAGCATTATAGATCGCAGGTACATCTTACCTTGTGGAATATAACAAGGGTCATTAGATAATATTTCAAATCAATGGTAGAAACTAAAGATTAGAAATATGGTCCTAAAGCAACTAATAATTATGATACACTATTGGTGAATTAATATAGATTTATACTATAATTTATAAAATTTAGGTGAATCTAATCTAATCATGTATCGAATATTGTGGAAAGTTTTTAAGTTACAATTTTCAATAAAAATAAATTCCTTGGTGATTTAAATAAGACTATAATAAAATTTTGTAAAATTGTGGTGATTCAAGTCATGTTATAGCTCAAACAATTAGCCAATTTTGGATTCCCAAATTTCAACTATTAGTCAATTGGTGAATATTAGCCACTAAAAAAATCACTAATTATTATTTCAATTATAGATGGTTGTATTGAATCAATTGAAAAATATGTGGTTGGATTTGTCACTAGTGAAGACCAAAGAATTGGTAAATATCAATATCACCATTGTGTAATAAAATATATTAAGATTATATTTTATATTTTAAGACTTAATCATTGTTATTTTGATTATAGATGGTAGGAAATCATTTGATGTTTGCATTGACAACTTGCAAAATTTCACTAATTATTTAAATTCACTACTCCAAAATTTACTAGTTCTTAAGAGAAAAACTTGGGAATTTAATTTTCATTTATTTTTCATTATGTAAAACTCCATTTGGGAAAAAAATAGAGAGAGAAAAAGAGATCTATTGTTTGAATTGAAATCTTTCTTGATAGATTCAAGGGCTTGAATTGTCATGAATAATTATGTGTCTTGATTGTGGATTTGAGAGCATATACTCTTTTCTTTTTATCATTTATTCACTCATTTTTTTTGGTTATTTTCTTTTAAAATGAATAGAAATAAAATATTTGGAAATCTCAATGTAATAATTAGTCATGTTTACTTGGTGGAAGCTATCGTTTCCTTATTTCAATTTGTAGATTAGAATTTTATTTTATTTTATTATGTATGTTTAGTTCATTAATTATATTACAATTATAATACTAAAAATCTTCATTGATAATTTTTTGTTAATGTCTTGATATAAAAATTGAGGTATTACAATACCTATAATATTTTTACTTCTTTATCTTTTAGTGGCTACTTTAATAACAAAAAATACCATCCATTCTATTTAATAACATTTAAAAAAAAAAATGTCTTGTATAGAGGTAGCACATACAATTCATAACTCATATAGAGAAACAATCTAGTTAAAAGTTAAGGTTAATACCTTTGTTGTTCATGTAAAAATTAAACTACATTTTTTCAATCAATTCATTGATTCCCTCCTTATTTTTGTTTCTCAGCTAAACATGTATCACAACCAAAAGTTGAATCTACCTCAATTCTCCAATTTCAAATATTCATGTAACAATCATGTTCAAATTAAAATATCTACTTTCTATATTATTTCTAATCTTTGGTTAAGGGGAAAATAAAATAGAATCCCTCTTTGTTAATGAAACAAAATGATGTAAAATCAGTTTTAGAACACTCAATAATTATAAACTTTGAACAAAGACTATCTTAGAGTAAAATTAATATTCCTGAAAGGAAATTCAAAACATATAATAAACCAATAAGTTCGTCATTGTGTTTACAATTGCTTGACTAAAGAGGTTCAAATACTTCACTACTTGCAATAGAAAAGAATGGTTGACTAGGTGTGAGTTGGATCACCGAAGCTTAGAAAATAGCCTTGAACCTACTTTCAAGAATTGTGTCCTCAACATTTTATGTAAATATGCTAAAGGTACATTGAATTGTAAACCCAGATGCATGGAGGACCACCATCATAATTCTATTGCATCAATAAACCATTATCAATTTACACTTATTGCTTTCTACAGTAGGCTTCTCTTTGGCTCCCTTAAAAAAAATACATTTCTATTGATTCCTACATGTGCTTCACTCTTCCCTAACCTACAACAAGAAACACCTTCATATACATTTTCATATTTTTCTTACTAGGATAATGCCACTCATAATACCTCCAATACACACTTAGTTCATTGGAATATAATGAGTGTTTTCTAAAGATATAATGACATTGATTAAGGAAGCACAAGAGCATCAATGTATCTCTTTTTTTTTCTTCCTCAAATAGATCATAGATAAATTCAATTCAAAGGGAAATGGTCTTATTGTTTCACCTTACCAAGTCTTAGGCTTCAAATAGGTTGATATCTCATGGCTCAAGTCTAGTAGATTCTTCAACAAAGTCAACCTAGATACCATTACTTATTTTTTGTAAAAATGACTCCTCACACCCTCTTCTTCCTTTTCCAACATCAATCCCCTATAATGAAATTCCTCTTTCCTTAATGCTTTGATAGATGGTGATTTATGCAATGATGGATGTCCATATTGTCTTCTCCTTCCACCAACTTATATCAAATCACTTTTAATATTGTCTATTTTACATGCCTCATTAATTTGACCCTCCCTCCACCCCGCCGAATCCCCTCACCCACTCTATCGACCCTTTTTTTAGAATTTGAAACATCTCTTTATTTTTATCACATATCCTTACCAAGAATTACATTTAATTAAATTAAAATTATGTAAAAATATATTATATGATGTGTACCATTTCAATTTAAAATAAAAATTAATTAAATGTTGTATTTAAATAAAAATAGTATTTGATGGAAAATAATAATAAATAGAATGTGTCAATTGTAACAAGCTAAAAATGTAGTTCTAAATTCTCCAGGCCTTCTTTCGACATGACTCTTCACTTTGACAAGAAAAGTTCTAAATGTAATTCTTGATGGGTCTTGCTTGGGGGCTGATTTTTTTGGCTGGCTACAGGCTGTCCTTTTTGCAGCTTTGTTTTTGTTTTGTAAAGGGCTTCAAGTCCCTTCAAAACCTGTTTTTTCCTTAATAAAAATAAGCTAAAAATGTAGTTTGAAATTTTATATTATATTATTATTAATGACGTATATATTTATTTTAAGAATTTATCATTGTTTTTATATCCAATAGATTCTAAATTTTCATTATCCAAAGTATTTGGTATATATTAGTTGACAAGGATTTATTCATTAGATTGTTAAACAAAAATATGATATCCAATACACAAAAGTGTGCATAAATACATTTGTTTTATAATCAATTATTCTATAGAATAAATATTATGATCTAAAATTAAATTAAAAAACACTTCTATTAAAGAATAATTAGAAAATACAATTAATTTGCAATTGATATATGAAAAAAACTTCCGAATATTCACATTAACATTTTTTTAAAGATTTTACATCATACTTATCTTTTAGAAAATATTTATTAATATTTCGAGAACTGTAATCACACAATTTATACATAGTTATTGAATGGGCTATTAAAAGTTTGTAAAGAATCATTGTACAATACTATAGAAATAATAGATAATAATGGTGATCTCCTAATCAAAAAACAATCAAATATGCAAAAGCCCCAAATTGTCTTGATAGAAGAAAAGGTAGGAGATCTATTATATAGATTTTCAAATTATAGGTGATCATTATGACACACAACCATATTCACCAATATCACAACTACATTATTAATTACTTATAAGAAAGTCAAGAAAGGAAGCCCAATGAGCATTATTATTGTCATGATGACCATTAGCACAAAGGAAAGTTTCAAGATATGTAGAAGTTCACATTGCACAAGTTCATTCCCACATATTATAAGTTAAATCAGCAGCATTTAAGGTCAATTCTGCATGCATGAGATTGATACATCAAATTTTTAGAACCCCAATTTAGATATCATCATTATACTTTCAATATATACAAAAATTATGATTCTAAATCACAATTCAAAAATTATAAGTGAAATAACAAACCATTTTTCAACTATCAAAATCAACATAATATATTTATTTCTATTATTTTCAAATACAATGAGATCTGCAACGGTTCGTTGCAAATTCAAAAGAGAAAGAAAAAGCCTAAATTAACTGCCTGGCTCCAAATTCGAACAGGAAATATCCGAAATTAAAGAATTGTCTGACAATAATTTGATTTGGTCAGAGACGTTACCGTTGGAAATTTGGAACGGACCAAATCAGATTTACTGATCCTGAATCTGAACCTATGAAGTATGAAGGACTCTAAACAGAGTAGGAATTAAAAACTCTGAACCTAATCTCATGTACTACCTCTAATTTACCTTGCAACATTGATTAAAGCAAAATTCTGTAACTGATTAAATCTCAATCTGCTATGAGCTTCACTCTTTGGGTGAAACATCAACCTGTTGATTTCCATTGATCCCCACTCAGGCCTGCTGTCAAAAGGGCCCATTCCAAATTTCTGATCATAATGGTCAGGAAAAGGATAGGTAAGACGCTGAAAGCAAGAGCCATTTGAATCTTGTTGTTCATCATCAGCATCAAGGGGAGCGGGCATGTTCAAATCCAGAAGGCAGAGAGTTTTAACAGAGGGAATCTGCTGGTGCTCAATCGAAGAAAGACTGGAAGTAGCTTCCACTGTAGAAAGACAAGTCCTGTGGCACCTTCTGTGACCACCCAAGGCTTGCCCACATGAAAATACTTTTTAACAAAAAGGGAATTTGTGGACTTTAGCTCTTTTAATGGATCCCTGATTGTTTGACCACCTGACACAGCCCTCGAGGAAAATCAAATTTGTGTTTATACCACAGCATCCAATTAAAAAAAATGCGGAATATTGAAATCATATCAACGACAAATCAAATTACTATCCACAGCAGCTAATTAAAATGCAGAATATTGAAATCATATCAACCTTGTACCCACGCAAATCGCTAAGGCTTAAAAGGTGTGGGCCTCCGAAATGGTGACACGTATGCCGTGGGGACCATGATTAAGTTATATTTAAGTGGAACTGGAAGGTCCCGCCAAGCCTAACAGACGCAATGAACTCTTTCCATCCGGCACGTGGGCCCTACATGAGACGCCTGATTCCGCGTGGTCCCCACATTTTTTTTATTATCAAGACACTTCGAATTATTTTAATAGGGTTCATATACAAATTTGAGAGATCTTTTACATCTACTCTCAATATTACTAATAATAGATTAAGGATGATCCAGGTGGATATAGAAAACCTAAAAATTTCACAGTCTCAGAATTTGTCCAAATCAGCATCATCAAAAATAGCTCGTCAACATCATCCTAACACAACTTGAACGGGCTCAAAAGGAGTTTGTATGCAGAAGTTATGTACAGTCAAAGGTCCGATCAAATAGGCAAATCTAGTGGCCAGGAAAAAGGCAGAAAATTGATTGTCTCAAAACGAGGAAAAAATGACACCAAGTTGTAGGCTAGCCTCAATAACACACTTATCAGAGTGTATTGGTTTTGATCCAACGATTCGATCATGTTTTGTGGGATATGAGCTAAAGCCTAAGCTACATGAAGATTAATGATATTAGCAAGGTGTTCTCACACATGAATAAAATGTTGGTTGATGTCAAGAAGTAGAAAAAGACCATTACACAACAACAAGAAATGGTTGAAGAGGCCTATTTTTGTGATCAAAAGTTGAAGACACAGAGAATGCAATTTGAAGAGGGTCTTGAACGGGAGATAATTGCTAGGGAAGGGAAAATGAAGCTTTTGTTTGCTTGGGTGCAGAGTAGTCAAGTTTACTCAAATTATCATCACCAACTAACAAAAGGAGTTTCAAACGAGGCAGCTTGAAAGGAGTTAAAAAAAAAAGAGTTTTTGTAGAAGAAGAGAAGAACTGTGACCAAGACAGTTCATTCACTATGGAGGAGACTAAAATTCCAAATTTGTTGCAAATGGCTTTGGAGGAGTATCGATTAACACAAAGAAAAACTCTCTAAGATGGTGAAACTGTTTCAGAACAAGAAGAAGACATTAGTGAGTTGTTGATTGATAACCATCGACAAGAAAATGGAGCATTAGAACTGGACGAGCATAAAATTGGATCTGACATCATTGTTTAAGGTATGAGCTTAGATGTTTTCGAGCATCTCATGGATGAGAAAGCTAATGTTGAGCTTTTTGAAAAGGTGTGCATATATATAGTTGAATAATTTTGTTCAATGTTGGATGATAAAGAGCCAAACCTGTTAGAAGTTGTCACTCATGATGAATTAGAACAATAGGTTGACAAGCTTGAATGAGTATTGAAACAATAGGAGGAATGTGAATTTGAGGAGGAATCCATTCTTTTAAATCAAGAGGCTCTTCATGAACCTAATTTGCAAGGTCCTAAGTTCTGGTTGGAGGAGCTTCCATTCTATTGTGTAGAGGAGCTTGAGACTATTACATCATTAGTTGAACTTTTTCCTTCTTTCATTGAAGATGAAAACAATGAATTGGAATGTCTTTCTTTGAGTGATAATGAGAATTATAAGCAACTTCCTTTTTGGTGTATAAAAGAGCTAGAGGTTAATGTATAGATTAAAAGTGTGTTGGAGGAATTCATCTCATTGTTCTCCATTGAAGGAATGAGTGTTCATTTGAGAAAGCATGAGCATATTGAGGAAGTTACCACTTTTCCACCAAGTCAGCCATAGGGATTAGACCTTTCCAACCAACAAGGTGATAAAATGGCATTCCATGAGCAAGAGATCAACAAGGAAAGCTCAAGCTTTTCCCTTACAAGGGCCTGCCCTATTAGATACTTAGTCAGTATGGAGTCGAATGCAACACCAATAATCAATCTTGAACATGCACATGAAGGTACATCAAAAGATGGTATCCAAGATGCAATGGTAGCTAAACAAGAGTCTGTTCAACTCACTTATCCTCTTTTAAGTAACATTACATATGATCTATTTGAGGGTAGTGAATCTCTTTATCTTTTTCAAGAGGTACTGCATCAACTTGTTGAACATACTTTTGTGTTTCATACATATGTTCTTAGCTACCATCATGCATGCAAATCAATACATATTGAGAAGAAAAGGTAGCTATTTTAGTCTTCCTATAAATGGTTTTGTTTAAGTAGTTTTTTCTTCTTGGTTAGGGTAGGTTAGAATAGGTTTACCTGCAAGTTTCAATTCCCTAAGTGTTGTTCCAACATAGTTTAGTAGTTTTCATGTTTTTAATAAGTTTCCAAGGTAATCTGATCCATTTCAAATGAGTTACAACCATGTACAAAGTTGTACTAGGTTTGTTTCTAGGTTTTCTAAGTGACTCCATGCCTAATGGACAAGCCTAGGCAATTGGTTTTCTTGTTTAGTAAGCAAACATACAGTAGATGTCACCATCAATGTTACCTAAATTTCACTAATAGATCATCCAAGTAGAGCTCTTAGATTTCAAACTAATAAAAGGTAAATTTTAAATTTTTCCTTCATTACATTCAATTTCATAAATGAAATAATCCAAAAAGATTGTCTTTACAAATTACTACATCCATACAAGTGCATGTAACATAAGAAAGATTTACACAAATATTTTCTAAATGTAATAGTAATCTTTATTGAATGTAGAAATGTACATAT
This sequence comes from Sequoia sempervirens, assembly GCA_007258455.2. Classification (NCBI taxonomy): domain Eukaryota; kingdom Viridiplantae; phylum Streptophyta; class Pinopsida; order Cupressales; family Cupressaceae; genus Sequoia; species Sequoia sempervirens. Next base: position 13,049 of record VDFB02058142.1, read on the forward strand.
AATCTCACAAAAGTCGTGAGATTAACTTTACTTATTCAATGCAAATGAAGAAAAGTATATACATGAATAAGTAAAAGTAATATGCATATAAGGAAGGAAACTAGTCATTTCCTAAGAATGACTAGTCTAGGATGTGTCATCTTGTCCCGCTGCTACCCCAAGCTGCTTGTGTCCTTCCTAGCTCCATACCGCTCCTAGTCCTGCATCTGGAAAAATAAATGGTATTAGAGCAATTCTCTAAGCAACGAAAGGTTTCAAACCTTACATGAACAAAAACCTATCCATATATAAATTGATCTTCAAATGCATTAAATAAGTAGGCATACTTTAGGTTTCCTGGAGAACCGTTAAGGTCATCTAACACACCTAAAACATGCCATGTTTTTCTAACTTGTTTGCTTCATGTGCAGATACAAGAAAAACAATGTTACTTTTTATCAAATTTCAGCACGTGGGATAAATGTGGCTCCCAGAAGGATTGAGCCCAACGTATTTGCAGTTTGTCTTATGATCAAATTAACTTGTTAAGTTTTCAATGACAATGTAATGCTATTGAACATACACTTTACTGTTCATTATAGTGAATTTCTTGTATCCACTGATGCAAACAATGATGTATGCTCAATGGATTAACAAAGATTTTAATAAAAACTAAACAATAATTTGATCTAGAATATGGTAAAATATTTTAAGGTAGTATGCTTTTTCAAAAGGTTTAGTCATTTGATCAACATGACAAACAATTCTCTTCAAGAAATGTGTAACAATGATGTAAAGGACAACTATTATGTGATTATGTCTTTTTAGGTTTGTCATACATTCAATGCAAGACATCATACAATGTACAAGTAAATGATGATTAAGACATTATCAAGAATGCAAGACAGTCCTTAAACATAAGAGGAAAGAGGAAAATCAATGCAACATGTTCATTCTCAAATAATGAAAAGAAAATTTTATTTGCACAATATAATCACTCAAATTCAGTTTCAAGCTTAATATACATGTTTAAATCATGCTGGCACCAATCATAGAGTAGAAGCCCAAAATAGTAAATAAAGAACAACCTTGTGATTTTGCAAAGGAAATGGGGTCATGCTTTAAAACCCTCGATTCTTCATAGTTTTCATGGAATAACATACGTTTATGCCATGAGAACAGAGGCAAAATCTCAGCCTGTATTCAAGGATGAGCTCATGATTACTAAACCATGGCTACAAGATCTTAGAAATAAGCATGGATCAAGCTATTAAAAAATCATCAAAACTCTCAACCGAGGTATTAAGAACTCTAAAACATGTGAGTAACCTAGTGAATGGCCGTGGCCATTAAGAAATCTAAAGCTTAGAAATGAGAAAATAAATAGGGTTTGGCCATGACCATGAGAGGAAGAACAAAGACCGAGCTAGGGATATATCAAACAAGGAAAAAAATTGATAGATTTCATGCAGTGGAGGCTTGGTTTTGAGTTTGTATAAATCTTCAAGTACCTGTAGCATCAAAACCTATAGCTTGAGGTTGTATAAATCTTCAAATTTTTTTAAAAAATGGGGTCATGCAGTCATGGGTACCTACAGAATGCGTGGGATATTTCCATGGCTTAACAAAGGGGCTTGATAAATCTTACAAATCCATAAACCCAAGTAGAAGAATCGACCAGAGATGTGTAGTGAAAGGCACAGGAATAAATTTTTTAGATAACCCTAATGTTCTACACAAAAGCTAGCTATAGAGCTCAAATTTGAGCCCTTCTCATATTCAAAAAATGAATTAAATGATAGAAAGATACAATTTACAAAATGCTTTTGTCGAGCTTGTTTGTAATGATATTTCCTTTTGGTGCATAGAAGATGTGTTAGAAATGCCTCTGTAGTTGCAAATCCACCATGGAAAGCCTACAATAGAACTCTACTGAAACCCTCATTTTCGGCCTTAGCTTCTTCTTGAAGTGTCGAAGGCACAAATGAAAATAAAACTTTATTTGTTTACCTTTGTTTAGGGTTGAAACCCTAATTACATGTCGTTTTAGCTTTGGGCATTTTCTGCCTAAGTGTTTAAAAGATACATTGCAAGTTAATACCCTGTGGGCTAAGGCGTATACCTTGGTGATTTACTTTCGCTGTAAGTCTTTCAAAATACTTATGTTTATTGCTTTTATTTTTTGCATATTTGGAAATTGTGAAATACTAAGTCTTAATGATATTTTATAAATCATTTTGACTTAAGTATTCTTTTAAAATGCAAAAAAATGATAGTAGGTTTTCAATGCATGCAAAGAGGGAGAAGTGAGGATATGCTTCTATTTATGACTTGAAGAGCATCTAGGGAGGTTATTTTCAGTTTGCAAACATGAGGAGGGAGTCTAGGAGTATTTATTTTTCTTTTTGGAGCTTTTGGAGCAAATTTAGGCATGTTGACTCAGCTTAGAGAATTTTTGGGATACTTTTATGGTTTGACAAAGTCAAGCTTGACTTTTTCCACCTTTTGGAGCACATTTGGATTGTATCTAGTGGCTATATTTATGAGTTTATTGTTGTATCTGATGGGCATAGAGCTTCTAGGTCCTATTTTGGTGGATCCTAGTTGGAGATAGATATAGTCAATTTTGTAACTCATTCTTGAGTTAGTTCTTACATGATACTTTTCTATTTTGTGACTTTTGGAGTCCTTTGTAGAAGAGAGACTACATTTTGTAGCTCATGAGAGACATGTATATCAGTATTTCACCTTTGAAATCAATGAGTATAAGTAATTTACCTTTTCAATCTCTCTGTTAAATTGTGTGCATTTGTATAATTGATGAAACTACTTGTGAAACTGTATGATTCCTTGTGGTTATGTTTTATCCTAACATTTTTCTATAGAGAAATATGTATTTTTGTAGGTTGTGAGGGGTATGTGTAGGATCATGATGAACCAAAAAGTGGCAATGGGGAAAAAATTACATTTTTCATCGACCCAAAATGCGAAAATGCCAAGTTAACTTTTTTGTGGCTTGGGTATCAGTACACACCTCTAAAGCAATGCCCAAACCAAGATTTCCATATTGGATATCTGATTTGAGGAAAAAATATATATATATATATATACACATATTTTGGTCCTATTAAAATCATTTTACACATTCAAAAACAAGTCGCAGTGAGGAGGTTCTTCGCATAACAGATATCCGATTTAGCCAATATCCGTTTTGAAAAGGTTAGATTTTAGATTTTTCTTTTCTTTGATCAAATTTTGAATTAGATTTGTATAATCTCAGTTAGTTTTTTATGGATTTTTTTTCAAAATAGGGTTTTTGATTGAATTTTTATGAAAAAATTGAGTTTACAATGGATTTTGATTAAAAATGAATGTTTTTTGTGGATTTTGATTAAAAATGAATGTTTTTTGTGGATTTTGATTTAAAAATAGTGTTGTTTATGTATTTGTATTAAAATTTAGAGAATTTTATAGATTTTTGTTAAAAAGTAGGGTTTTTTTTATTTTTTTTTTAAACTAGGGTATTCTTACAATATTTTCATTTATATTGTTTAATTTCAATTAGATTAATTAGTTTTTAACTTTAATCAGGAATTATGGTTGCTGAGAATGAAAATGCACAAATTCCAAATGATCCACAAGCTGAGAATGAAAATGCACAATTTTCAAATGCTCCACCACCTCCACAACCATCAATTGAAGAATTAATTGGTGAAAAATTGCAGCAATTGAGGGGCATTTCTGAAGTTTATATGAGAATCCCTTGATTATCTAAGATGTCAAACACATTGAAGGAAATAACTAAAAATATAGAAATCCTCTCCACCCAACATAATGCCTTTCATTTGTGGCGAGAAGACATGAGGGAATATTATGCATGTGGATTGTCTTATGATGATCAAGTGAAAGATCTTAGAATAACCAAAGCCCAAAGAGCCTCTTTATTTGTTAACCCCTGCACTAGTTTTCTAGTTAATGTTAATAAACCAAAAAAATCTATAAAATGGTGCACGCATAGGGACATTGTAGATAACTTTTGGGATCATTGGTGTATGGTTTTTGATAAACCACTGAACAAAAATTGTGATATATCATTTTACTTTATTAAAAAATTATATGTTGAGTTTTTGTTAGGGCATCATGTCAATTACTTTGACATTAAACCCTTCCAGGGAGTTGGTGGAGGTATGCCCCAAGATAGACTAGGGGCAGTTAGAGTAGTCTGACGCCCATACATTCCCCCTCCTCCCCTTCCTCTGCCACCTCTAGTATATCATCCATATATTATGCAAGATGCAACCACACATACTATCCAGGCTATTCACTCTTTGAGTGGTCTTTTGGTTTTGCATGCTTCTACAGTAGCTCAACCACATTCTGGTGATGTTGGTAATAGCTCGAGTGTTGCTGCATCATCCTCGTTAGGTCCACATATTTGTGTGCCACATACTTGCTTTAGGTGCCACTAGATATGCTTGGGTCCTCTTGTACAACCCACTGAGCATCCCTTGGACACTTCTGATTATGACCTCCATGATGTGGAAATTATAGATTAGACGCAAGGGAGTGGAGTGCACCCTACAGAGTCCTCTCCTGCTAGAGAGAGGGACATTGGAATAGTGACACATGTAAGATTTAAGTTGTAAATTCACAACTTGCATTTGTTTTTAAATGAATATTAATAAGAGATAGTATAATGTACTAATATTTATTTACATGGTCTATTTAACAGTTGATGTCTGAGGAGGAGCTCGCACAGGTGACTAATAGCACCCTTAGGGCCATTTCATTTGGCCTTGACACACACATAGTATACATTTTCGAACTCACTTGTTCACAATTTTTTATTATATACTTGCTTGTCATTTGAATTGTCATTAATAAAATTATATAATAACTTATATGTTTATCTTATTTTCCTCTTGTAGGAAATACCTAGTGCGAGCGAGGTGCAACGTTGTCCAGATTATGGAAGTGCAATGTTAGATAAGGGGAAGGTAATTGAACTCAAATTCGATTGAATTAAGAATTTTAATCTATCTTATATTGATTATACATACATCAACATAGATTGGTAGTTTCATATGTACTTGTCATTTTTATGTACAGGAAGTTATGAGATATACATTGTTGTTGACAAGTGCGAGCAAGGTGCAACCTTATCTAGATTATGGAAGTGTAATGTTAGATAAGGAGAAGGTAATTGAACTCAAATTCAATTGAATTAAGATTTTTAAGATCTTATATTGATTATACATACATTGACATAGATTGGTAGTTTCATATGTACTTGTCATTTTTATATACAGGCAGTTATGAGCTATACGTCATTGTTGACAAGTGTCACAATGCCTGAAGGAGTACGTATTGGAACACCTGAAGGAGTAGGTGTTGAAACACCTCAAGGAGGTGTTGAAACATCTAAAGGAGATAAAGAAAAATACCAACCTAAGGAGGTATGTGTTTATTTTATTTTGTGTTTGGTATTTATATGTTCCTATTATCGACAATTGTATGCTAACTTGGATCAATTTTATGTTTTTGTTCACATATATAGATTGACATTACAAAAGTTGGTTTGGTCAGTTCTTTAAGAGGGGTATATTCTAGGACTCCTGACCCTTTGAAGAGACAAATATTTTAGGTAATCAAGATTACAATTTTAGAGTTCAATTATAATTCAATGTATATTGATTTTGATGTTAATTGTTCAATTTTAAATCATATAGTATAACTAATCTCAATTGTGGTTTGAATTTTTCTTGTGCAGCTACCTTCAGAGCCAACGAGTGCTACAAAGAGGCTCCATTTTGATGATCCACCAATAGTTTAGGATGAGATAGACATTTTGGCATGTAAATTTTGAATAGACATCAAGATGGCATATGCCACATTTTGTAAAACTTTGTTTGAGTTAGCGTTGATGCCATTTTTGTATATGGAGATACACTCAAGATTATTGGATAATTTGATATATAGAAGTTGACAATCGAAATTTAATTTCTTCCTCATGTGCATGATTAAACTCTTTGAAAATTTAATCAAGTGAGCAATGGTTAAATATCAATGTACAAGAGCATAAAAAAGAATGGTTGTATAAGGTAGTTTATATTCATATCGTTGATTACATTGCATTGCACATCTTTCAAACTCAAAGCATTACTTCACATTGCATAACTAACAACTAGGTGCTGATAGATAAAAAAATTTCAATCACAATATAGTTTTTACAAAGTCAACCTAAGCAGTTATGTAATTAATTCACATTACATAACTAATAACTAGGAGCAACTATCAATTGCATTTTCTTGTCATGGAATTTTATGAGACCACATTTCTTTGAGGCATTTTTTCAAACAGTTCATTGCCTTGTCTATGCCACCACATTTTTCATACATGTGTACCAAAGCTTTTTATCAAATGGTTCATTGGCTTGCTGTTATGGCTAAAAGCCTAAAAAATGTTCTTTCAAACAAGCTATGGATTGATGTAGAGTGGGGGTGAAAAGATATGTGAAAACTACCCTTGACTCCTTTGGACCAAATTTGAGAACCAATAACTTACCACTGTCCTAGGCTAGTGAATTAGCCCTCTTTCACAAAGTGAGTACCCTTTAAACACTTGATCTTCAAAATAACACCCCAAACAATCTTGAGTTGTGTCATAAAACAACAAATTCTAAGATTATTCTACACCTATAGGTCCTTTAGTAGGATGTCACATGAAACTCTCTGTTTACCATGCAAATGCATAGGGTTTATTGAAAGTCCCACTTGCACAACTCCCCTAACCATGAAACTAACTCATAAACCTCTATTATGACCCTAATATGCTTAAACATTAAAGAGATCCCCCCACTCTCATTGATTTTAACAAACCCTAGACTAAAAGCTTCATTTTCATGCTATTTAAGCAATGATTTTCTTAGGACAACAACTCCAAGACTCACAAATCATTTTCCCTTTCTTAAATGGACCTGCACATATTCAAATCATATTGTACACATCCTCTCCACCAAGCCACATGAAAGGTATAGTAGGTGGAGGGCTTCAATAATTCATAATTTACTAAAAAATGCAAAATCTGGGTTCACTACCCGCCTTGAGAAAACTTGGCACAAAACTCACAGAAAATGAAAAGAAAGCACTCAAAAAAAATTTAAAGGGGTCTCAGGCCTACTGTCCCCTCATTCCACATGCTATGCATTTGTTTACTTGTTGTGTAGTGGTCGAACAATGGAGAAAACACTTTTTTTTTGTGCAGAAACCATAGTTTTTGCAAAGTAAATCAATATGATCTTATTGATTCTTCACAAAATTACATTCATCAATCCCAAAAATGACTTCCTCAACCTTTTTTAAGACTCTCCCCCACACAAAACAACTGACCAACTCCCAATAAATGACTTACAAACTAAGTGACTTACAAACTAAGTTACCTATTTAGGTTTGGGGGTTCAGTTTGCTAGTTCGGCTAAAAATTTTTTGGGGGTGGTTCGATTTGTTTTGGGTTCATTAGTAATTATATATATATATATATATATATATATATATATATATATGCAACCTAGAAGCATGAATTAGGATTAGACTATCACATAACATCATATAAACAACAAAACCTCCATAAACTTGAATTTCATTTAAAACATGCATGATAAATATTCATCATTGAAACTTGAATTGTGGTAGCCTAACATACATAGTCTATTGATGCCAGGGTTCAATTTGTATGATTTTGAAAAAAGAAGCCAACTGAGTAGAGTTATTGGCATTCTTCAGAAATCATAATAATTTGTTTAGTACACTATCCATTT
>VDFB02058143.1:9269-74627 GCA_007258455.2 Sequoia sempervirens
TTTTTACATGGGATAAATGATCCATAAATATCTATACATACATGAGCCTAGAGGTAGAATAATACATAGTCTACATCATATGATACATAGAAATTCCCCTCTAGGAAAAACTCCCATCCTCTGACTGGACGAGTGATCTCAGTACTAAGGGAGGAGGACCTATTGATGGCTATCCTACTAGTGGTTATGATGGCAATAGTTGTGTTAGTGATGGGCCCATTACTGATGGAGTCTTAGATCTCACTAACCATGAACCCCCTGACCGACTCTCTGTAGCAAAGCTAGGTGTTTGATAGTCTTTAGGAACATATGTCTCATACAGGTTCCTATAATTCATCACCTCCTATTTTGACCTATTATCTTTGCCATAGCATGTACCATAGGCCCCTCTTTCATATCCTTAATCCTCCTCATACATTTCTCTTCTTATTGTTTCCTTGACACCACTACATCCCTCGCTAAGGTCCTCTAAGGTTTCACTCCATATTCACTTTTATTTGGAACCAAAGACATTTTTCTTATCGTGAGCGAGAATTACTAGATGAAAGGAATATCAATGCACTAAACCATTTACAAGCTTACCAAAATCACCTTCGTCATACTTATAACAAGAAGATCAAGACACAAAGTTTAAAATACGTGACCTGGTTCTGAAGGAAAATTACAAGAATCAACAAGACCATGACAAGTGTGGTAAATTTAAGGCTAACTAATTGGTTCCTTTTATCATCATAGCAAGCTATAGATCAGGAGCCTAAGAAATTACAACACCTAAATGTGAACCTCTAGAAAATCCCACCAATTGCAATCATCTCAAAGAAAAAATATGCCCAACCATCAGGGTATCCCAATGAAAAGTAATTTCAGCTATTGACATACCATGGCTTGATAATTGTTACTGTTTATTGTTGCCGATCCTACCTAATACCATAATAAAATTTTCTCCTCATAAGTAATGATCATATACCTATCTAGGGGAATATTCCTTGACCTAGTCAATGCAGTCATTGGATTGGATCCTTATTGTCTTGAGAGAAAAACTCAGACTTCCACAATTCCACATTTACACACTTTCTATAATAAATTCATCAATCACAAAAACATAATAAATAAGAATATCAAATAGACTCCATCCCATCCATAATAATCCATTTCCACCTAGGCTTAAATCTCAAATAAAAATACACAACAAACAAAAATATCAAGCTTTTATGATAATCACAAACTAAGACCATTACTGATTTTAACCTATAGATTACCTAATCATTTGATCTATCATCCCAATCCATTCCTTAATGGATGCATCCTTCCTATAATAGCCATAATCCAGCATAAACATACTCTTTTTCTCAAGATATATGATGGTTGTTGATTTATTTTATCATTTGGTATTTTCTTTTTTTTATTAATCTTTTTATCTCCTTCCAATGCTTACTCAATGCCACCTCAATCTTTCAATATCTTAGTGTGCTTATAAAATCATAGAATGGTGCATGGTCATTTTTTTGTATGTTATGTTTGTGGGATATTTTTGTAACATTACCAAGGAAAATAATTACCTTGTGTATGTTAAATGGCTTCTTGCATAAATAATTATCATTTTTATGTAAGTTCATTTAATACCTTTTGTGCACTAGAACTATCATGTTCTAATTCTTATTTTCTCACATAGATGCAACAAGATTCTAATATTTCTAGTATGAATAAGGAAAACCATTTTGTTTGTAGAGTCAAATCCCATCAAAGCATACAAAATCACCTTGGTTCATAATACCTTGGTACATAATATCTATTTTTATATCAAAATAAGGATTTGTCTTTACATGTTTCAAGAAAAACCTAAAGCATATCACCTTTCCATTCCATATTACCTATCCACCCTATTACCTACTTATAGATTTTACTATTCAATATTTGATCAAAAAATAAATTCATTCTTCATCCTGTATTCCACCTTATTTCTTCTTTCATACTAACTCATCCCCATCCCATCCTAATACTCATTTTGTATATGTAATATGACATAGAAATAGAATCACCAATTAATATCCCACTACATCCATCATATTTCATACATACATGATAATAATCATAATTTATAACATTATTGCATCATAATCATATCATTTCCATTGCATATGCACCATCATTTCACCACGTCATATACATCATATAATCATCATATGAATCACATATAAATCATCAACATGAAACATCGTAATAGACTCATCACATGTGCACCACCAAAGTAAGGTCTAATCTCATAGATACATCAAGAAATAATGTAATAATAAATCAAAATAATGTTTTTGCATGGGATAAATGAGCCATATATATCCATACATACATGATCCTATAGGTATAATAATACATAGTCTACATCATATGATATAAAGAAATTCCCCTCTAGGAAAAACTCTTGCCCTCTGACTAATCAAGTGATTTTGTTACTAAGGGAGGAGGACCTTTTGATTGATATCCTACTAATGGCTATGATGGAAATAGTTGTGTTGTTTATGGCTCCATAATTGATGGATTCCTATATTTCACTAACTATGAACCCCTTGATTGACTCTATGTAGCAAAGATAGGTGTCTGATAGTCTTTAGGAACATATGTCTCATAAATGTTCTTGTAATACATCACCTCCTATGTTCACCTAGTACCTTTTCCATAGCATGTGCTATAGTCCCCTCTTTCATATACCTAATCCTCCTCATATATGCCTTTTCTTATTTTTGTCTTAACACCACTGCATCCCTCGCTAAGGTCCTCTAAGCCAGCTAAATCTAAATAATATACCACTCAACATGATCCTAATATCTCTCAAATAGAGCTTGATATTTCTCATATAAAGTGGTAGCTAGCTACATGTTCAATCCATCCACATATATATCTCCTCCTCCTCCCACATTTCCCATCTAGGTCCTACCCTCTCCTTGATCTCCTCTATCTCCACCATCACCACCCTCTCCTTGATCTCCCACATCTCTACCATCACCACCCCTCCTTGTCCCTCCATATTCACATCAACTCTCACCCCTCATCCTCCCTTGTCATCCCCATCTTTGACTCCACCTTCATCTACCTCTACCTCCTCGACCCTCTATTGCTATCTCTTGTAAAAAAAAAAAATAGCTCATACTCTAGGATCAACTACCAAACCAAAATATCTTCCACAAGAGAGAAATGGCAAGAATAGCTTGCTATCATTAAGGATGCAATATTGATTGATTTAATATGAAATTTTCATGAGATTACTTTCTTATAAAGACAAGGTTGACAAATAGAATTAGACAAGATCATGGCATGTCTTAATATTGTACAATGAGACAACTACCTCAAGTAATATTAAATGACCTGGGATATAAGAATTAAATGAAATGATAACATAAGTAAGATCACATGACAATTAAGACTTCTAGAAGTGTTTCCTAGGACCTAAGTAAACTTTAACATGTGAATAGGACCTACTAGGTGAACTAGATAGGTAAAATACCCAATTCACACTACCACCCCCCTTAAGTGCAACTTAGGGAGAAGCATATTATTATTCAAATGATGAAAAAAATAAAGATGATTATGGGTCCTAGAAACTAGGCCATGTCAGGTACACAATTACAAAGAAAAATCTCACAAAAAAATAAAAGGAAAAAACCATTGGGATAAAAATCCTCTCCAAAGGAGAGAAAAGATATAGTTAATTTCCCCCCCATAAGATGGAAATAAGAGACTATATGCCCCCCCACATTGAGATAAATTTCTACAAAGAAAAATTGGAAGCACACAATGGATTAAAATATATAACCTTAATCATAGAAATAAAGGACAAGATGAGTCTAATGTTGAAAACACTTGGAACTCTTTGGAGAAACTTTAAAATCATAATAAAGCAACATAAGCAAAGATCCAATATTATCCAAAGAAAAAGTCATTATCTTTGCATCTTCATTGAATGCCTCTTGTCTTCTTCCACTCAAGACTCCTTTTAAGTCATCTGAAAGTTGACTTTCAATTTCACTTAGACTGGTATTAAAAGTAACAATGTACTTTACAATGGCCTCTTCAATTGTGGCTTTATTCTCATTGTTTTCATTTGGATACATTTGTGTAGTTTCTTCCAGCTGACCAAAATTTACAATACTATTAAACAAAGCTTCTAGTTTTAGAGGGTTGTGCTCCCTTACCATGGATTATTTTTCATTCTTCTTGATTTTTCTCTTTCCTTTAGGAGACTTTTCTCCTTCACTAGATGTATTTTCTCTCTTTTGAATGAAAAAGGCCTTCTAATTTTCTACTTCTTCTTCACTCTATATCAATAATGTCAATCTTAGCTTTCTTTGTATTGGTCTCTTCTCTGAGAGCTTGTGACATTCTCTTCTTTCAGACCAACTTAGGTCCTTCCTCTTCTTCTTCACCATTATAGTCTGCATACCTCTCTCTTGTAGCTTTCTCTTTTGTTCCTCTCTATAGAGGCTTCTACTATAAAACAAGTGCATTGGGTGTAGCTTTCTTCTACATACCAACTACAGACTTTGTTTCAAAGGCTTTCAGAATAGATGGAAAGGGAGTAGAAGTACCAATGGACCTTCTAATGCTTGGTGCACCCTACAAATCTATAGATGGTACTTTGATATTCTTTTCTTGGAAGAACCAACAATCTCTTCCAATTTTGCCTTCATTTTCTCTACATTTATCTTTATTTTATTTTCTTTGTGCTTCAAATGCATTTGAATAGATATCTCCTCATAAGATCCAAACCTATCTACAATAGGGTCTCTTGGTTTTCTCAACATAAGATATACAAGAACTATGATTACATCTTCTTCCACTTTATAACCCATTTCTAGAATCTAGACTGTTATAGGTTTCCCGGCTTCCATAATGCATTCATCCTTAGTAACCATAAAGTTTATATCCTTCTTGTAGTTTTCAACAACACTCCTAGGAATCCTTTCTTTTCTTGAATATTCTCTTGAAATTTCTTAAATAAACCCCATAATCTGCTATCCTAATTTTCTATGATTCCAAACCTTCTTAAGTGATCTCTAATTTGAATTGCAACAAGAATACCATCTAGCCATACAACACTTTTTACACTAGGAAATTCTCTAAGAAATTAAAACAAAAAACATTTGATAAGAGTACCATATTGGAATGGGTATCAAGACCCTTTTGTCTTAAAAAGATTATCCATCAACTATTGTCTCAGGAGCTCACATAGATCTATGTCCAAACTTTCTTTCACCATCTAGTGAGCAGTGTGAATAGTAGTTTCTAACATTGATTTTTCTCTATTGGTGTAGTAAATACTGTAACCTATCATCATGGATTCATATTTAACTATCGAATCATCTATATCTTTCACTATGAGGGAACACTTATCAAATTTTGCTCTGGTGAGCTTCATAACCAACTCATTCTTCACAACCTTCACTAACATAATGGGTCCTTCAGAGCAAAAACTAGTAATTGCCTTGATAGCTTGATTATTGATTAAATGTGAAATATCCAACCACATAAAATTTTCATGGATGCGACTTAGTGCATACTTAACCCATGCATTCTCATAATAGAAGTTCAAAAAATTGTTCCATACATCCAACTTCTTCTTTATCAGGCTTTCAAATTCTAGTTTCAACTCAAAAACATCTCTGGTGAGCTCATTAACCCAACATTCTCCCAACTTCAAGTGATGATATTCTTCCATTTTCACATGAATGTAAATTATCACATCCTTAGTATGCATTACACCATACAAAACTCTCGAAAACATGCCTTCTGGATTTGTTTCCATGGATTTAAACATCAATTAGGTCTTGGCCACTCCAAGACATCAATTAATTGATGAGTAAACATTATGAACCACTTTTGAAACTAGGCTTTTATCAAGAAATGATAAATACCTTTGAATTCTTTTGTCGGTAGGGTTTCACACAATAACTTCAAATCTCTCCAAGTCACCTCTATTCTAATCTTCACTCTTCAAAATCTTGATTGTGAATTAAAATTTTATATGTGATAACAAATATAAAACCCATTTCCAAAGACCTAAAGTGCATTCATTGTAGTGAATAATGTTAGGTCAAAAATTTGAAAAACCCTAACTATGTAGTCATAGTCACCTTCAATCACTTTGCAAATCTTTGCAATAGGAAGTTTCATACTGGAAATACCATTATTAGTTCTTCCATGTTGATTGAAACATATACCAGTGTGTTGAGAACTTCAGCACCACAACTTTGACAGGGGATTAAGGATATCCTATTAAAAATCCCCCTAATCTAGAGCTCTTCAATTAGTTTCCAGAGGAAAAATTTGCACCAAGGATTCATCCTTCACTTCACTTTCTTCTTTCTTCTTCTAGATCTTCTTCATCTTATTCTTTATTTCAACTGGATCAACCTTCTTCTCTACCAGATCATTCTTCTCCACTAGATTAGCCTTCTTTTTTAAAACATAGGGTCTCACATTTTTTCTTCTACAAAATTTTTGTGTCCTAGTTTATTGCATTTGTGACATTCGATGCCTTTTTGAACAAGCTTACTTCCACCCATTCTAGATCTACATTCATTAGCCTTATGCCCAAATCCATTACATGCATAACAATAGCCATTGAAATATTAAAACATCATGCCATTATAGCCATTCATTATTTTTTTTCTACATTCACTAGCTCTATGAACAAATCTATTGCATGTATAGCACTAATTGGGAAATGATTGAACATTCTGATTCATTCCGCTTCTACATTCTACAACTTTATGAACTCAAACTTATTGCATTAATAACAATAACCATTAAAATATGGGTACCTTTATGCATTTGGTTGTCTAATAGGTGGTCTCTTGATGTCTTTCTTCTGGTTCTAGATCTATCTAACATTTCCCTTCTTGTCATCTTTCTTTTTAGCATTATTTGGATTCTGATCTACCTTTGAACTTTCACCTTTCTAAAACCCGAATCCTTCTTTGTCCTTAGAACCCTTATGTCCAACAATCATCTCATCAAGTAGTGAGGAAATATTCTTGAATTTTTCTTCTTGAATCCTTGCTTTGTCCAAATCTGATCTCAAATTAACAATCTCTTGTTCAAGCTTTGAACATTCTATAGATTTATCTTTCAGTTTGACATTCAAGCAGTCTTCAACTCTTTTACCTTCTTCAACTTGAACTTTCAGATTGGTGATAGTCTCATTGGATTTCTTAAGCTTCTCATTTGTTTCCTTGATTCTATTTGTAGCTTTCTTGAGTTTCTCTCTCAACTTCCTAATGTATTCATCTATATCACTAAGATCCTTTTTCAAATCTTTGTTCTTAGCTTTTTCTTTATCCAAATCATCAAGAGCTAATTGATTTTTCCTTCCATGTCCACCATGCAATCTTCTACTATAAATACTTCAAGGATAATCTCTTCCAAAGGAGTAGGATATTTCCTTGTATTCATGTGTTCAACTCTAATAACTACCTCAACAGTCAAGCCAATTAAAGGAACCAAGCTCTAATACCAATTTTTGAACACTCAAAATACTGAGAGGGTGGGTGATCAATATTCTTAATAACTTAAAAATTCATTCAATGCATCACATTAATATTGAAATAATCGAAGGAACATAGAAATCAAGTATCACATCAAAGAACACAAGAACACCATATTTACATGGAAAAACCAAGGTTAGTATTAGCTCACAATATAGATATTGTAATTGGTTACAAATTTTGATACAATTGGTGGACTCATTGTCCAAGGACTCACTGTCAAAAAGAAAGAAATGTTCATTATCAGTGGCTCACTACCAAAGGGATCACTACCCAGAATAGAAAGAGATAGAAGAAAGGTGCTCACTACCATATATGGACAACTAATAATGCATCTAATCTATGTTGAATATATAGTTCCACTGAAGCTCATAATACTAATTTAACATACTTAATTCTTCACCTCAAAAAGAATTCACACTTCTCTTCTTTGAAACTCGCACACACTTAATTGTCTTGCATCTCAATTACTACTTCACATAAGGAATTAACCTTGTATATATGTTGTAACCAACCAAAACATCACTTAGGTCGGCCCAAAACATGTACCTTACAACACTTCATCCTGTTAGATCAAAACTCAATCATACATGCCTCGCAAAGGGAACCAAAGCATATAACACATTAAGATAGGTTGGCATGACCTATAATTATTCCCATAATTCCACTCCAAACTCTACTTAAATCTCCTCACAACCCAAAATACTTAGTTCAGCACCACTAGTGAAGTAACAATAGAACGAACCATTTGTTCACTCACAACTTGAAGCGCGAACAACCAGAAAAAATTCCACTTGGAGAAACCATACTACATGCATCCTCAAATACTTCTACAAATATTCATATCAAAACATTCATCTATAGGGGAATGCAAAGCATTCCAATCATACACTCCATTATAGGTACATTGTTATTTCTAGACCAATACTTTGTCACTATTATCTTTGATTGTGAAAGACATCAGATCATGAAACTTTGTATTTAGAATCTTCCAACATAACCATCATTTCCTCAAAAGAGCATAACCAAATTATTCATGGTAAAGCAACACAGACCAAAATATTGGTTCTTTGATCACTAATAAACTATACTCTAGACTTAAGCAAATATCTAAATCTTCTCCAGGCCAACACTTTTGCATCTATAAATAGTTTATCATCAATAACAATCACTATATACTATTATGCTCATCAATCTTCATCATTCTCCCTACTCAACTATCTCTTCACACTATACATCAATGACAACATCTATAGCATACACAAGCTTCCATCAATCTCCATATCCAACCATCTCCATACTGTTGACATCAATGATAACACTTGTAGCATACTTGCAACACAATATTCATAAGGAAATAATATATAGGGTATTTTGAAAGTCAAGAGTCCTAAATGATATTGATATCTCTCAATTTCAAGCTCTTATAGGTCACCTATCCTCAAACCATCATCTTATATTTATTCAAAATAGCATACCATTTATAGGTCCATCTCACAACTTCACCCTATATATTGAAGTCTATATTGCTAAACATAAAATAAACAGGGTGATGTTTTTGATTGATTAAGCTGGGAAAAAGGGCCTTGACCTAAATATAAATTACAACAAGAATAGCACAGCCAATGGTGAGAAACAACAAAAAATAGGAAGCTCACCAGACTTCCCAATTCCCTAGCCAAAAAGCTTAACCAATCCCTTTTCTATCAAACATTTTAGTTCTATCAAAGGGATAAAAAAACCTAAGGCTATCAGTAGTAGCATCCCTGCTTAACCATCTATAGTGCTTATAGATAATCATCATATAGTTCCTACTTAGAATATACATAACATTAAAAAGATTAAAGTTTCGACCTCAATGGCCATAACCAGTATCAACAGACCAAAACATAGGAAAAGTAAACATAAAATAACCAAAGAAACCAGCACAATCGAGCAACCAGGCTATGCATCTTCAATCAGCTTCCAAGTTTTGACTAGGTCTTCAACAGTACCATTCACCGTGGCCTTCCGCTCCATCTTATCTGCAAGGTCCTCACCATCACCCACTGCCTTCTTCTTCTACTATTTCTTAATTTTTCCCATCCCCGAGATAGTGGCCATAATGACTTTCTTCATCACAGCATCCACTACCATGTACACATTCTTGATAGCTTCTTCCAGGGTATGAATCTTATGGGCATTTCCTTTTGTTTGTACACATTTCTCCAACACTTTCAGTTTGTCCTCAATTATTCCATTTATCAGATTTTCCAGGGCTTGGACTCTACCTTCCTCCACTTTCTCAAGAATCTTCTGCTCCAGAATTTTCATTCTCTCCTCCATACTATTAAATCTCCCATTCACATCCTCAACATCTTCATTTTCCTCTCTATTAATATCCCCTGCTCCGTCTTTTTTTGCTTCCTCCTCATCCTAAACCATTTCCCACTGTGACTCCTCCCTTTCCTCATCACCCTTACCTCCTTCACTTTCCACCCTCAAATCCTCTTCTTTAGTCAACTCATCCCCTAGGCTATCTAGAATTTCTTCGGTTGAGGAATCAATTTCCTTGTCTTCTTGTTTCTCAACACTTTCTGGAGGACTTTGGAGTTTTTCCTCCAGGGTTTGATCATTTTTCTTCTTCTCATTTCCTTTAGATGCCGCCATTTCCAATATTTTAGACCTTCTACCATCCTGGTGAAAGCCCTCCATCTTGTTATCATCGGGGATAGTTATGGTGTCCACTTCTTCACCTAATTCCCTCAATATCAACCTTCTCCTTTTTTTGGTTCCCAACTCCATCAAGACATCTTTTCATTTTTTAGGAGTGACCGCAAGTAACTCCTTCCACATGGCCATTTCAAGGGTAAAATATTTCATCACTACAAAGAAGACATTATGGTATGGAGGAGGAAGCTTAACCCTAGAATAACCATTTTGAAACCTTTTAGGTTTTTCTTTCCCTTAGAAAAACTTTTCAAAGTAATCCTAATATTTACCATTACTAACCTTGGCAATTTTCATGCCTTCATACGCCAAGCCCGTTGTGTCTGCAATCAACTTAGCATCCACTTTGAATTGACACCCTCCCAGAGTAACCTCTCCATCTCTCCATGAATTGGTGAACTTGTAGTTGAGCCTCTTATTATACCCCTCCATAGCAGCAAAATAATGGGTGAAACCCGCCTGCTCGAACAGACTCCAGAGCTCCTCATTATTGCGAAGCAAGTCAAATTTTTGTTGTTCAGTCCGCTTCCTAGGACCGCCCATATTGATTGAACTATGGAAATTTTTGGGAACAATCAAGAACTCACTCCATTTACCTTCTATGTCCTCTACACTTGCCACTGGTATTTCCACACTCTCAGTTCGAATGGAAACTCTATGATTATACATTTAAAAATTAAATGGATTAGGGTTTTTTCTATTTTTCATAAGCGATTCACACTTGCCACTTTTTCGCTGACGATCATTATTATGCATGGGAACTCTGCCTCCCTTCCGAGTAATAATTTCCTTTGTTTTATTTCACCTTTTTTTATTGTTACCAATAACTCTCCATCTGTCACATCGGAGATCTATTCCTCGATTACACCACATGCCAATTAATTCTCAATTTAAATTTTCTCTCTCCCGGTACTCATCCTCGCCATCTGGGTGACCATTCCCACGCTTGTAAATCCTTTTATCGAGGTTTAATGATCTTTTTGAATTATTCCTATGGCATCTCCCACTCAACATGCCAGCACGCATCCATGGGGACCACCTCCTAATTATCCTTAGCATCCCATTACTCATTTTCATAATAAAGCAATCCCCCTCCATTAGTCTTTATTTAAATATTTTTCTCCAAGTCTATCTTTAGCAAGGATTTCCTTTATTTGATTCGGCAAGTCCTTGAAGTCCCACATTATTAAATTTTCTTCATTAACCCCAATATTGGCCATCGCATCTGCCATTTTATTTCCTTCCCTTAAGGTATGGAAAATTTTAACACTCTAAATTTCTTGCAAAATGCTCTTACAGTCTTCCAACGTATCTTTAATTTCCCATGGTATATTAGCCTTACTATTGAAGTAGTCTATTATCAACTTCGAATCACCTTCCACAATGATCTTATTATATCCCCTTTCCCTGAGGAGTCTGACTCCTATCCAAACAACTGAAGCCTCAACAAAGTTATTGGTTTTTGTTCCTAAACCTTTGCTAAACCCAATCAGATAAGCTCCTTTATCATCTCTTATCACTCCACCAGCAACAGCCCTTCCTGGATTACATTTTGAGCATCCATCAAAATTACATTTCACCCATCCTAGATCTGGGGGAATCCAAATTGTGCTTCTTCTCATAATTTGTTTTAACCAGTTAACATTATTTAAGTCATGAGAGAGTTCCCATTGTTGTTTTATGCTTAATTCCTACCGAGTTGGATGTTTCTTAGCCTGGTTATACTTACAACTTTCCATATTTTCCTGAATTTTCTTTTTCACAATTAAGCATAGCTCCTTACTAGTTCTAGTTGTTGTTAGAAACCAAGATCAAACATGCAAACCAGAAAAGCCTTCCACAGAAGAGAAAAATAGAAAAAGAAAGATCTTTGCATGAAGATTTGCAAATAATATTATTCAGGAATTCATAATTACATGAGATTATTTGCTTTATAAAAGCAATGTATGCAAAACCCTAATCTTATCTTGAGCAACAAGATAGCTTAACAAGATAAGGATGACAACAATAAACCTAGGAATTAAATTATTACCTAAGTAAACTTATGCAAGTGTAATTAAATAATTAATTACACCAACACCCCCCCATAAGTGCAACTTAGGGAGACTAAAAAAGCATGCACCTAAAACTAACATGAATGCAAGAAAGCATGAATGGGTCCCAACAACAAGTCCTGATCAGGTACCCATGTACAAATGAAATGAATGAAGTAGAGAAGAAAACCTAGTGGGACAAAACCCCCCTACAATGAGATGACCTACTGCAAAGAAGCGCTAGAAGAACACTGTGGAGTAACATTGGAACCGAAATCCGAAAAGCAAGGAAACATAATTCTATTTACAAGAAACCAAATGAGAGTCACTAAAGGACTCAGGAGGAATCATAATAATGCAACAACAGACTCGATGCCATGGAACACTGGAAAACTCACAAACTGGAACAACCCTGGAATCTTTGAAGCAATAGTAGATAAAATGATGCCCCCCATAAGAGGGAATGATATGATGAAAGAATCTAGAAGCTATGTATCTCGATGTTGATGCCAAACTTGTGACTAAAACTCTTCCATAGGAATAAGTACCATGAATATTCTAGAACATTAACCAAAAATTTAGTGCCCTCAAACTAAGATGTGACCCAATGCAAATCATTAACCATAGGCTCTCAATCTGAAGTGTGAACAGATGTGAATCTGATATGTGTCAAGCTAGAGCAAGATGTGGCCAAAAGAAACTAAGAAACTAGATACAACCCATGTGAGTTGTCATCAATAATCAAGATGAGATCAAAGTGCAACTACACTCTAATAAAATTATTATATAAGAAACCCCCCTAATGGAACTTTATATTAGTTCATTTATTACAATACCCAATAATTGCAAAAGGAGAGAATGCAAAACATGCATAAACTAGAGAGAAAAAGCAAACCTAGTGCAAGAAAACAAGAATGAGTGCATGTACAAACAAAAGTTCACAAATACCTCTTTGATAAAAATGGACCTCAGATATGTGTAGAGGACTAAACCAGCTTTCCAATGCCGCAAGAATGGTGAAAAAAGGATCACCGAGTCAAAAGATATGCCCTCTGAAGCAAAAAAACTTCATCTGAGTTCAAAGACCTACAAAATATAATTGAAGAAAAATCTGGAAAAAATACCTTCACCATTAGATTGGGCTTGGAACCAACTTTCCAATAGTATCTCGTTTGTGCAAAAATGACACCGTATGAGAAAGTTATGCCTGTTTTTGTGAAAGTTTCTCCAAAAGGCCCAATAACGCCTGCACTCAGCCCAGGGGACTTAAAAAATTTCGGCCCCTGGTCCTGTGCACGACCAGGGGCTAGCGGGCTGGGGGCTGGGGCGGAGCCCCTGGTCATCCATATGACCAACGAGTTCTTCAGGAGGAGCCCGGGGGCTAGCGCGGGCCCTTGGTCCCTAATAGGACCGCGGCCCGGTGTAATTGCCCGCGAGGGCTGAGCGCAGAGTGCCCATGGTGGAGGAGGTGGTGCCGCCGGGATAGGTGGACCTCTGGTGGCTGCATGATGGTCAGTGGGTGGCCACTTGGCGGTGCTCACATTTTCAACGGGAGGCATTTTTTTTTGCACAAAAATCAATATTTTTTTAATTTTTTTAATTTTTTTTTGCCTTGAACTACATGTTGGGGAGGCCATACGGGCTCCTAGGAAAATATTTTTGCCTTCCGAACCAACTTCACCAAAATCGATGAAACAAAGGGTGATCTTAGGGTTTTTGGCCGCTACGAACACAATGGTGACCTCCGTTTGTGCCCGAAATGCTCCAAAAAATCACCCAGCTTCAAACCCTCATGGATCTGGCAAATGATGACCAAAATTAGTAAATATAAAAGCCAATCTTGACTTTTTCTAGTGCTCTGAATCCAATGGAAAAACCCGATTTGATCCAAGATGCTGCATGAATAAACTCAAGGCATGATACCCTCGAGGAATCCTGAATGACTCTGCAATGATTTTCTCCAAAAATATGAGAAGGGGCTACATATCAAGGCTTTGATACCATGTTAGAAACCAAGATCAGACATGTAAAACAAAAAATCCTTCCATAGAAGAGAAAAATAGAAAAAGCAAGAGATTTGCATGAAGATGTGCAAATAATATTATTCAAGAATTCATAATTACATGAGATGATTTTCTTTATAAAAGCAATGTATGCAAAACCCTAATCTTATCTTTAGCAACAAGATAGCTCAACAAGATAAGGATGACAACAATAAACCTAGGAATTAAAATATTACCTAAGTAAACTTATGCAAGTGCAATTAAATAATTAATTACACCAACAGTTATCTCCCTAAACACTCTGTTATTCCTCTCCATCCATAATCCCCAAACCAAAAATGGTGGAGTTTGTCCCCACAGATCACAAATTATATTGTGGGAATAAGGGAAAAAGTTCCATCCTTCAACAAACAGTTGAATACTATCAGGAAAAACCCACTCCACTTTTAGAGTATTAAGAGAAAAACCCCAAACATCACGGGCATGGAAGCATTGAAAAAACAAATGCATAATATTGTCCTCTTCTTCATTGCTAGACTACACCTATTCACAAGGTACCGGCCTCTTTTCTTAAGATTATCAATCGTGAGGATCTTACCATGTATAAATTTCCACCAGAAGAAATTAATTTTCAGAATGAGGTTCTTCCTCCATACCTTAAGCCAGTCAAAAGAGCCCAGGATCATGGTCGGCTACATCATTGACTCATAAGCAGATTTGACTAAAAAACTACCTCTAGAAGTTTTTTTCCAAATCCACCCATCCGAAATGCTTCTTGAAAACAGATCAAGATTTCAATTTGTCTCATAAATTTGTCAATTGCATCATCCCAATCCTATTGTCTATTTCGTCTAACAACAACATTATTAAGAGTCTTTGAATTTTTTTCCATCTGGGTTGTCCTCCATCCCACTCAAGGTAATTATAAACTTTTTTCCCAATTTCTCTTTTCAATCTTCCTCTAATCAATTGAAGATTATCTGAGGCCGACAAAGGGGTCAAAGTAGACCAGGGATCATCCCAAAAATCAGTGTTGGATACTGTATTTGATTTAAATATTTGTACTTTGAAGTTTATATAGCATCTAGGATATACAAAATATTCCTTAGATCAACAGATGATCACTATCAAGGATTATAGTGATGTAAAACATGAGTTCATTGGGAAAATAATTCTACCAAATGAATTTAGGATAGTTAATCAATAAGCCTTATTATATTTCATTGATCTTGATCTCCCATATAATATTCTCATTATGCATCCTTGGATCCACACAATATAATTTCTACTGTCCATTTTTAATCAATGTATCAAATTTCTTCTCTTGAGAATGGAAAAATACATCCTCACTAATCCTTAACCTTGTTTATATTATATAATGTTTGAAGGATTATTTTGAAAATCTAATCATCCCCTACTGCTAAAGTTACCTCAACTCCTAAACCCAAAAAATCATCATCCTAAATAGATCCTAATAATCTTGTGTCCAAATCAACCAATCTACAACCATAATCCCACATTAAGAATATTGACAAAGGTTGTCGACAATATGAGATATAATATACTTTTAATAAATGAAAATTTTCTCTATTACCTTGCTCTCATGGTAATCTTAACATGAATAAATATAATATAAAGGTTTCAATTCAATATGGTTACACTACCTTCATACAATATGTAGTTTCCGTTTAGATGAAATCATTGTAGACTCAATTTTTTTGGACCTATAAGAAAATTCCTATTTTAGAAATTATTATTATCCTATAGAAAATAAGATATTTAAGAACTTGAAATATAAAGAAAAATTCCTTAGAATTCATTAACAAGTAATTATTGAACATATATATGTGTGTGTGTGTGTGTGTGTTGTTTGTTTGTAGGATAATGTAGCAACTAGGGGATTAGGATGCATGCCCTATGATGAGTAATCTAACAATACAAGTGAAACTTACATGATCATTTGAGATAGTTCCATTGACATTGAAAATATTACGACAACAAAATTATATTGCCCCTATGAATACCTTTCCATAATTCACCTTTATGATGTAAATGCTACATTTTCCATTAACCTTGACCTAAAATATCCTAACCTTATTGATTAGGATGAACAAGATTAAGTATTATTTTAAAAAAAAGGAGGAATTTCTAGAGTTTATAGTACTTCAAGGTAACATTCCACCAAGGGACCACAAGAACTTTTTGAATTCAAACTTTATACATCTTCCTACCTTTGGGAAAATCAATCTCTTTAGTAAAAAATAAAAAAAGTTAACAAAGAAAATTTGAAAATCTAGAAAATCTAGAAAAAGAAGATGTATACATTGGTGAAAAATCCTTTGGGTAATTGATGGATTAGTAGCTCAACATTCACCTTTAAGCCATGTAGTGGGAAGATAGATCTCCATCCTTGATTGAAAAATCTTAGAATTCAAGTTGGACATAGAAGAATATTGAAAGATCACCCAAATCACAATGACTTGAGATCCTAAAGAGAAGGATATTATCACTACTATACTCAAAGAGTCTATAGAAATATTTTCCTAGTCATATTCTAATATGTCTAGGTTAGACCCATCACTAATGGTTCCCTATCTTGTTGTGCACCTTTATTCCAAACTAGTAAAATATAAGTTGAGAAGAATTGATTCCAAGACATTTTTCCTTGAAAAAGAAGTTACAAAAAATTCTAGAGGTTGGTTTAGTGAACATCCAAGAAATTACTCAAACTATATCTCAAACATTGTTCCCACGAGTAATAAATATAAAGGTATTTATGTATGCATGATTTTGTAACCTTAACAAGACATTCCCAAAATAAGATTTTCTCATTCCTAATGTTGACATGAAAACCAATCTTACAATAGGATATAAAAAAAATTCACTCCTGGATATCCTTTCTATCTACAACTAAATTAAAAGTACATGAGGAAAATAATTAAATAGATCTCATTACTCCTTGGGAAACATTTTATTATCAAATTATTCCTTTGGTTTGAACAATGTCAAGGCTACCTATCAATGATAAATAACAAAAATATTACATGATATTCTTAATAATATTGTTGAAGATTAAGTAGATGTTTATTAGGAAAGTGAAAAACTAGAACAAAAAATCCTATAATATTTCATTATGTCATTCAAAGAATCAAAGAATGTAAGGTCCACCTTAATCCTTAAAAGTGTGTTTTTGGTGTAGAGTTAGAAAACTATTGAGCTTCATAATTTGCAAAGGAGTTATAGAAATTGATCTTGACAAATTCAAAGTAATCATAGAGATGCATCAACCATATAACCTCAAGAAACTCTTTTTCTTCAAGGAAAACTCTAGGCCATATGTAGATTCATTTATTAACTTGTAGATAAATGCCAATAATTCTAACATATCATGAAGAAAAGTGTGGGCTATCTTTAGGATGAGTCATATCAACAATATTTTGATCAAATTAAGTAATACCTTGTCAATCCACTAGTTATCATAGTACCAATATCAAACAAACATTTGATCATTTATATTTTAGCTACATATGTTGATTTGGGAAATCTTCTAGCATAACATGATGAACAAGGATGAAAAATACTTGTCTACTATATAAGCCAAACCTTGGTAGGATATGAAATTAATTGTACACCTATGGAGGGCATGTTTAATCATTTTCTTTGCATTCCACGAGTTAAATAACCATATTCTTAATGATCAACCATTACAAACTTGATCCTCTTAAATCCCTTTTATCCAAAACATTCCTAACAAGATAAATGGATAAGTGGTTTGCGATTCTCATTGTGATTGATATCTCTAAAATTATGATATGGGACACACACTTACAATCATAATTACCTAGTTTTTGAATGGGGACAAACACATCCAATAAAAAATAAATTATTTTGAGGATTAAGTCCTTGTTTTCATGTATGTAGCCATCATTATAGATCATTTTCACTTTGATAAAAATAATAGAAGATGGTTACAATTGCCACCTAGAAACCAATATTGGATTTAGTCATTTTGGCACAAAATTGTCACTAGTAACTTATGAGTGGTAATTGAATGTCCTCCAACCTCCAATAGTTTTGCTACTTAGAAAATTTGTCTTTGATGCTTAGTTTGAGAATTCCCACTCTAATGTGAACTTATCTTCTACAAACCATTAGAGTGTCAGGTACTATTGATCATGCACTCCAAATACACATTTAAATTTTGAAAAGATAGGATATGAGGTTGTCAAATACCACTAATAATACACCTTTAATTTTTCACTGAATCCAATACTTGAAAAATATAATGATAAAAATATACGCTATTTTCCTATGGCCTATTATTGAAATATCACATGTTTTGATTTTTGTATAAAATAATGTGTATCATGGCCTTCAAGAACTTTGTACCATCAATCATGCACTGGAAATACACATGTACATTTTTACAAGACACGTTACAAGGTTGTCAAATACTATTGATAATACACCATTATTTTTTTACTAAAACCAATACTTCAAATTATAATAGTAAAAATATATACTATTTTCCTATGGCCTATTATTGAAGTATCACAAAAGTGTTTTAAGTTT
Source organism: Sequoia sempervirens (assembly GCA_007258455.2). Classification (NCBI taxonomy): domain Eukaryota; kingdom Viridiplantae; phylum Streptophyta; class Pinopsida; order Cupressales; family Cupressaceae; genus Sequoia; species Sequoia sempervirens. The sequence goes on from VDFB02058143.1 coordinate 28,125, forward strand.
TTGTAAAAAATATTGTATCATGGCCTTCAAGAAATTTGTGTATCCTTACACTTTCTATGAGTATTTATCTCCCCACTATGCCCCAATATGCACATAGGATGAGATTAATCCAAAATTGGGAATTCTTTGTTGAGAACCAAGAATGAATCAAAGCCATGTAGCTAGTAAAATTTTCATGACCTAAATATGCAAGGTAGTAGCTTTTCAATTGATTAAGTTTGGGTTGGAATTTATATAAAACTTGTTGGCATATGGAGCCTGATCATGCTCTGTGATAATATTTTTAGTAAAGTAACCAATTTAATAAATTTGATTGAAAAATAGTTTGTTAATTGTCTAAAACAAATTGTTTGTAAAATAGTTTTATAACTATAAAAAATGTGTTGTTTCTTGGTTGATTTGTGAATGTGGAAGATGAAGAGTCAGGGGGTGAGAATGTGTATGAATATGCAACAACACATTGTGTTGTAGCATTGAGGAAAAAAATATGAGCACATACATGTTGTAGACACCTAAATTTGACTAACATATTTCTTCCAAAACATCATCATTCTCCATCATTAAGTATCATTAATCCGTCTTTTTCATTTAATTAAATCATTTCATTATTTAATTAAATTATCTATTTCATCACTTTTCCTCTATATTGATTAAATAATTAGCATTATTTAATTGATCTACTAATTATTCCTCTTTCCTAGATTAATTAAAAAAATTATTATTATTTAATTAATTTGTTTCCCATTTCCCACTTCTCAAATTAAATAATTGTTTTTAATTGTTTAATTTATCCAACTATTTCTCTCAACATTATCCTCTTCTAAAATAAATAAAATTAATTATTTTATTTATTTCCATTTTTGCATATGTAATTAGTAATTAAATACCCATGCATTTTCACCTCATTAGTTGACTGAGACTTACTATCAATCTACTCCTTAATCAATTCTACTTCACTCCCACTCACTTCGAGTTCACTGAGAAATCATTTTTTTCTACTAACTATCAATCTTAGGTATCACTCCAGTCAATCCTCTTAATTAATCCATATGATTAGTTAGCTACAATCAAGATATCAAATAACTCCTCATCAACTCTGAGCCATTGATCTTCTTAGTCTCTCATCCAATCTCAACTGTTGATTGATATCAAGAAATCTATAAAACAAACCCATCATTCATCAATTATCTCTCTCATCATGGAAAATAAACTATATTTTAAAGTGCTTTATGCTATAAAATCTTAGAGAAAAATAACACTACACCTTCTCTCCAAAGTGCAAAGAGGAGAACAATGAAGCTCAGGAAAGAGGTCACTCACGTTTATAGTATTTATATTTTGTGATTTAATTTATGCTTCATTGGTGTGATCCTTTATCGAATTTGATTGTGAATTGTTGTTGTTTGTTATTTATCATTCAAGTTCATATCATTTTCTAGGTCATACATACAACGTTATAGATAGTGATGTGAGTTTATGTAGCTAGTATTTTTTGGATATAATAAAATATTGGATGGTTATTTATGGATATATCCCATATTGGGTTAACCACATTAAAATATTTGTGTTATGTGTAATTTATCTCATTATTTTATGATCTACATTTATAATTGGTTATTTAATTGCTCCATCCTATTGGTAAAGCTTAACAATTGGTATCAAAGAAGATTTGTTTGGTCATTTGATAGAAGAGATTCAAGTTTGAGTGGGAGCAATGTATGAAGAAAGAAAATCAATGGTCAAAAAGTTTAGTGGTAAGAATTATTAGTTATAGAAAATGTAGATGAAAGCTTACTTGTATCAAAAAGATTTGTGGTGGTCATTGCAAGGGAAAGTAAAGAAACCATCATCAATGTTAGATGAAGAATGGGAAATTCTAGATAGAAAGGCATTGGGAAGTATTCAGTTGTGCTTGGCATCGATTGTGATGCTTAATATATCCAAAGTTAAAATAATAGATGAATTGATGTAAATTTTGGAAAGATTATATGAAAATCCCTCAGCTTAAAGTAAGGTTTTTTTAATGAAGTTCTTATTTAATATGAAAATAGTTGAAGGGGGTTTTGTAACAAACCATTAAATGAATTTTCATCAGTTAATTAACTTTTGTAAATATTAGTTTTGCTAAAGCATTTTGAGCTCTCTTAATTTTGTTTATAATCATTTTTTAGGTCATACACACAGCTATAGATAGTGATGTGAGTGTATGTAGCTAGTATTTTATTGGATATTATAAAATATTGGATGGTTATTTTATGGATATATCCCATATTGGGTTAACCACATTAAAATATGTGTGTTTTATGTAAACTCATTTCATTATTTTTGTTATCTACATTTATAATTGGTTATTTCTTTTAGGTAAAAGGCATAACACCTATATATAATATATTAATATATAAAAGGAAGATACAAAAGAAAATCCAGGAAACATCATCTAGCAATAAATAGAGAAAGATCTATAAAGGCTACAAACTAATCCCATTCAATGTGAATAGGAGAGCAAAAGTCAGATGCTAGAGACAATTTGAAATAAGGTTTCTTCCATTCCTACACAAGTTTACAATGTTTGTCCATAGAATCCATCTCTAAAGATGAAGTTTTACTTCATGGAATGTCTAGATTCCAATCCTTTGCATGATTCTTTTATTCCACACCTTTCTCATGAGCCCCAGGCCTGTTTGATTTCTGATCTTGTGGAAGAGTGATAAGCTTCACACCATATTTTGTTGTTGGAACCACAAATGAAGTATATTTTAGCCCAAGTGGAGAGGAATTTTTCTGATCTTGCTAAAAGGGGACATCCTTCACATCCGATTTTGCTGAAAGATCCACTGCTAAAGTAGAAGAGTCGATTACTTTCTACCCAGTTGGAGGAGGCTTTGAGAGGACATATTTCCACCATGAAGGATGTTTTTTAATTGATTTATTTTTCATGTGACATGTTGCAACCATATGACCTGTTTCAAAACATCTCTTGCACTGGAAGGGAATACCTTCATAATCCAACAATTGAGTCCAGGAATGACCAACAACATTTAGGATTATATTAGCAGGAAGTTCCCTGGAGAGATCCAAGTGCACTAAAATTCGACCGAAAGTAGTATGAGAAAAATCTGTATTTTTCTTATCTACATACAAGAAAGAGCCTAAAAAATTACCAATAGATTTGAAACAAGAATGGATCCAAAATTGAATCGGAAAATTTGGAAGTTGAACCCAAACTGACATGATGTTGAAAGATTCAGAAGAAGGGTTGAAGGCTAGGTGCCAAGGTTTGAGAAAAAGATAGTATTGATTCCAAGACCAATGGTGATAAAATAAAATGGAGTTCCTTTCTTTGGTGGAATCAAAAGATGCAATAAAAAATCCCTGAGCATTGAGAAATTTTTTTGGAGCATTTTGTAATAAGGGGGGCTAGTTTTCCTTTATCTAGGTGTTTAAATCTGACACAGATGGCCAAAATTGATGAAAATAACATATTAAAGCATGATAAGAGAAATGTTTTTCTTCTTGCAGCACTTCATCCCCAAACTCTGGAATAGGGGATGCCTCCACACATTTGAGGGCTTTAAATCCCAAACCCATGCATCCTCTTGAATTAGAAACATTAAAAGATATGAGGCACCTAAGAATTTTCACATACCTTTGATTTGAAAGAAGCATCAAAGATTTCAATGGGGACTCTAGATTTTGAGTAACTCTTTGACTTGAAAGAACCTTCATTGCTTTCACTAGGAACTCCAAATGTAGAGTCTTTGAGAATATCAAATCCACTACATAGATCATTTGCATCAGCTGAGATAATAGTTGTAAAAGATGGATTTGCTTCATTTTTGACTGGTACTTAGGGTCACTTTGAAGATGAAAATCTACCCAATGAATCATCAGGCTTAGGAACCATAAATACTAGAAAAAATATCCAAGGTCACAGATTGATGCAGGGGCATGTTAATCCATTGGTTTGTGCTGCTGAAGAAGAAAGAAATGATGCAGAGCTAGAGGATTCAACAACATATCTCACAAACCTTCAACAATAATTTAAAGCAATCTTTGTATAACACATGCTATTAGACATTCTATATCACATTGGAAACATAACTATGGCAGCCCACAATTTAATGCAACGAAAATTCATTAATAACTTCCAAAAAAAATAAAAATGATGCCAATCAATCTAGTGAGATTGAGTAAAACATAGTTATAGAACTTTCCTCCAACTGTTATGAAGATCCAACGGCGGAAAAGAAAGTTATTGCATTTTTCACAAAATTGCAAACCTTAGGTAGGGTTCAGACTTGCCCTCACAAAAATGGTCATAAATTATTCAAATATTAATGAAATTTGATGAGAATTGAAGAAAATGAAAGTAGATTTACATGGAAACAAAATCCAATTGGTTTTAGATCCAAAATATAGACTTTACAATCTGTACCATCACATTTTTCAGACTGTAAATTCTGCACAGTATTGTTAGAATAGGGCAGTCTCACCAAAATAGTCATATCTCCCACAAAACTCAATAAAATTCAATGAGAAAAAAATAATTGGAAACTAAAAATAGAGATATTTCCATCCATATATGATACTCCATTATTTGAGTCCATACTAGGCTGTACAAAGCACAACTTCATCCTGGAAACAATCTAAAAATCAGAAAATGCAGACAAAGTTTGAAGTTGCCATTCATCCAACTTCAAAAATAATGTCTCCAACCCCGAATTCGAGTTTTGGAGGGTGTATTTATACATTTGCATCCACCTTTTGATTGGTTTATTGAAAAAACACCTTAATGACACTTTTTGACAAGTTGCTTGACAACTTTCTTGAGCAACTTTTACAATTTTTATAATATAGAGCAACTTTAAACATTATTTGACAAAAGACTTAAAAATATGATTTCCTAAGACTCAAACACCTCTAAAATGGTTTGATAGACCTTATTATAAGACCCAATACACAAAATATAGAAACTATTTACAAATGGCCGCATGGAGGAAAGAAATCAAATAGGTGCTCCTACACCAAACTCTCGGGGGGAAAATAATTCAAGCCCCTTTGAATTGTCTTCTTCTTGATCTTCCAGTTCCTTTGCACTTTTTCCTTTGTCTTTTCAACCATCTTTGGTCCTTTCTTCCTCTTCATCTTACACCATCTCTTCTCCATCATCTTCTCAACTTCTACGCTCCAAAAATCCATTTCTTGTGTATAAACATCAGTAGCATCATCTATATCATCATTCTCATCATTAGAGTACCATATATAACCTACATCATATCCTTGAAAATATGAATATATCTCATTAGCAAACAAATATGCAACATTGTCATTATCAAAAACATCTTGAGGATTAGTACCAACCTTATCAACAACCTCAACAACCTTCTCTACTTGTTCATCAACAATTGCATCAACTACTTGATTACCAACAACCATATCATTAATATCAACACCATATGTTTATCAGCAAACAAAGAAGTTTGTTCATCTTCAAACACAATTGGAATATCACTTTGCTCAACAAAGTTTACCTCTACCTCATGTGTTGTTGTCCTTGCTTGTCTTTTTATTCTTTTTGCTATCTCTTGAATGGGCCATGTAACTCTTTTCTTGATATTGAAGTGCCAACTTGTTACTTGTTTGATCCACTGTTCCATCCTCATCATGGACTCTACATAAAAATCATTGAACTCTGCTTCTCTTCTCCTCATCTCTTGCTTTAACTCAGGTATATCTTTTTCAATCATCTCTTGTATCTTCCTTTCCTCCTCTACCTACAAACATCTTCTCAACAAATCCATCTCCACAAGCAAGTATCTCCTTGCTTCCACTTCACTTTGCCTCACCTAGGCAATCGGGTTTTATCCTCAACCTGCAAAACACACAGACTAACACAAACTCTTTCTCTACCCATAACTTACTAGGCTTTGATACCAATTTGATGCAGAGCTAAGAGGATTCAACAACATATCTCACAAACCTTCAACAATAATTCGAATAAAGCTTTGTATAACACATGCTATTTGACATTTTATATCACATTGGAAACATAACTATGGCAGCCCACAATATAATGCAACAAATAGTCATTAGTAACTTCCACAAAAAAAAAAAATGATTCCTATCGATCCAGTGAGATTGAAGAAAACATGGTTATAAACCTTTCCTCGAATTTTTATGAAGATCCAACGGTGGAAAAGAAAGTTATTGCATTTTTCCCAAAACTGCAAACCCTGGGTAGGGTTCAAACCTTCCCTCACAAAAATGGTCATAACTTATTCAAATATTAATTAAATTTGATGAGACTTGAAGAAAATTAAAGTAGATTCACATGGAAAAAACATCCAATTGGTTCCAGATCCAAAATATAGACTTTACAATCTATACCATCATATTTTTTCAAACTGTAAATTCTGCACAATATTGTTAGAATAGGGAAGTATCACCAAAATAGTCATATCTCCCACAAAACTCAATAAAATTCAATGAGACAAAAATAATTAGAAACTAGAAACAGAGATATTTCCATCCATATATGATACTCCATTATTTGAGTCCATACCAGGCCATACAAAGTACAACTTCAGCCTGGAAACAATGTAAAAATCAGAAAATGCACACAAAATTTGAAGCTGCATTCATCCAACTTCAAAAATAATGTCTCCAACCCCCAATTCGAGTTTTGGAGGGTGTATTTATAAATTTCCAACCAAAACCAACTATCTTCAACCACCTTTTGATTGGTTTATTGACAAAACACCTTAATGACACTTTTTGACAAGTTGCTTGACAACTTTCTTCAGCAACTTTTACAATTTTTATAATCTGGAGCAACTTTAAACATTATTTGACAAATGACTTAAAATATGACTTACTAAGACTTAGACACCTCTAAAATGGTTTGATAAACCTTATTATAAGACCCAATACACAAAATAGAGAAACTATTTACAAATGGCCGCATGGAGGCAAGAAATCAAACAGGTGCTCCTGCACCAAACTCCTGAGGGGAAAAGAATTCAAGCCCCTTTGAATTTTCTTCTTCTTGATCTTCCATTTCCTTTGCACTTTTTCATTTGTCTTTTCAACCTTCTTTGGTCCTTTCTTCCTCTTCGTCTTACACCATCTCTTCTCCATCATCTTCTCAACTTCTACGCTCCAAAACTCCATTTCTTGTGTATAAACATCAGTAGCCTCATCTATATCATCATTCTTATCATTAGAGTACCATATATAACTTACATCATATCCTTGAAAATCTGCATATATCTCATTAGCAAAAAAATATACAACATTATCATTATCAACCTTATTATCAACAACCTCAACAACCTTCTCTACTTGTTCATCAACAATTGCATAAACTACTTGATTACCAAGAACCATATCATTAATATCAACACCAATATGTTTATCAACAAACAAAGAAGTTTGTTCATCTTCAAACACAATTGGAATATCACTTTGCTCAAAAAAGTTTACCTCTACCTCATGTTCTGCTGTCCTTTCTTGTCTTTTTCTTCTTTTTTCTATCTCTTAAATGGGCCATGTAACTCTTTTCTTGATATTGAAGTGCCAACTTGTCATCCACTGTTCCATCCTCATCATGGACTCTGCATAAAAATCATTGAACTCTGCTTCTCTTCTCCTCATCTCTTGCTTTAACTCAGGTATATCTTTGTCAATCATCTCTTGTCTCTTCCTTTCCTCCTCTTCCTGGAAACATCTTCTCAACAAATCCATCTCCACAATCAAGTATCTCCTTGCTTCCACTTCACTTTGCCTCACCTAAGAAATCAATTTTTATCCTCAACCTGCACAGCACACACACTAACACAAACTTTTTCTCTACCCAGACCTTACTGGGCTCTGATACCAATTTTATGTAGAGCTAGTTATATTCAACAACATATCTCACAAACCTTCAACAATAATTCAAAGAAATCTTTGTATAACACATGCTATTAGACATTCTATATCACATTGGAAACATAATTATGGCAACCCACAATTTAATGCAACGAACAGTCATTAATAACTTCCAAAAAAAATAAAATGATGCCAATATATCTAGTGAGATTGAATAAAACATAGTTATAGACCTTTCCTCGAATTTTTATGAAGATCCAACAGTGGAAAAGAAAGTTATTGCATTTTTCCCAAAACTGCAAACCCTGGGTAGGGTTCAAACCTGCCCTCACCAAAAAGGTCATAACTTATTCAAATATTAATGAAATTTGATGAGACTTGAAGAAAATGAAAGTAGATTCACATGGAAAAAAAATACTATTGGTTTTAGATCCAAAATATAGAATTTACAATCCGTACCATCACATTTTTCAGACTGTAAATTATGCACAATATTGTTAGAATAGGGCAGTCTCACTAAAATATTCATATCTTCCACAAAACTCAATAAAATTTAATGAGACAAAAATAATTAGAAACTAGAAACAGAGATCTTTCCATCCATATATGATACTCTATTATTTGAGTCCATACCAGGCTATACAAGGCACAACTTCAGCCTGGAAACAATGTAAAAATCAGAAAATACACACAAAATTTGAGGTTGCCATTCATCCAACTTAAAAAATAATGTCTCCAACCCCCAATTCGAGTTTTGGAGGGTGTATTTATACATTTCCAACCAAAACCAACTATTTTCAACCACCTTTTGATTGGTTTATTGACAAAACACCTTAATGACACTTTTTGACAAGTTGCTTAAAAACTTTCTTGAGCAACTTTTACAATTTTTATAATATGGAGGAACTTTAAACATTATTTGACAAATGACTTAAAATATGACTTCATAAGACTCAAACACCTCTAAAATGGTTTGATAAACCTTATTATAAGACCCAATACACAAAATAGAGAAACTATTTACAAATGGATGCATGGAGGCAAGAAATCAAACAAGTGCTCCTGCACCAAACTCCCGGGGGGAAAAGAATTCAAGCCCCTTTGAATTGTCTTATTCTTGATCTTCAAGTTCCTTTGCACTTTTTTGTTTGTATTTTCAACCTTCTTTGGTCCTTTCTTCCTCTTCATCTTATACCATCTCGTCTCCATTATCTTCTCAACTTCTAGGCTCCAAAACTCCATTTCTTGTGTATAAACATCAGTAGCATCATCTATATCTTCATTCTCATCATTAGAGTACCATATATAACCTACATCATATCCTTGAAAATCTGAATATATCTCATTAGCAAACAAATATGCAACATTGTCATTATCAAAAACATCTTGAGGATTAGTACCAACCTTATCAACAACCTCAACAACCTTCTCTACTTGTTCATCAACAATTGCATCAACTACTTGATTACCAACAACCATATCATTAATATCAACACCAATATGTTTATCAACAAACAAAGAAGTTTGTTCATCTTCAAACACAATTGGAATATCACTTTTCTCAACAAAGTTTACTTCTACCTCATGTGATGTTGTCCTTGCTTGTCTTTTTATTCTTTTTTCTATCTCTTGAATGGGCCATGTAACTCTTTTCTTGATATTGAAGTGCCAACTTGTTACTTGTTTGATCCAATGTTCCATCCTCATCATGGACTTTGCATAAAAATCATTGAACTCTGCTTCTCTTCTCCTCATCTCTTGCTTTAACTTAGGTATATCTTTTTAAATCATCTCTTGTATCTTCCTTTCCTCCTCTACCTACAAACATCTTCTCAAAAAATCCATCTCCACAAGCAAGTATCTCCTTACTTCCACTTCACTTTGCCTCACCTAAGCAATCAGATTTTTTCCTCAACCTACACAGAACACACACTAACACAAACTCTTTCTCTACCCAGACCTTGTTGGGCTTTGATACCAATTTAAGTAGAGCTAGGAGGATTCAATAACATATCTCACAAACCTTCAACAATAATTCAAAGTAATCTTTGTATAACACATGCTATTAGACATTCTATATCACATTGGAAACATAACTATGACAGCCCACAATTTAACGTAACAGATAGTCATTAATAACTTCCGCAAAAAAATAATGACACCAATCACTGTAGTGATATTTAATAAAACATAGTTATATACCTTTCCTCTAATTTTTATGAAGATCCAATAGTGGAAAAGAAAGTTATTGCATTTTTTCCAAAACTGCAAACCCTGGGTAGGGTTCAGACCTGCCCTCACAAAAATGGTCATAACTTATTCAAATATTAATTAAATTTGATGAGACTTGAAGCAAATGAAAGTAGATTCACATGGAAAAAAAATACAATTGGTTTCAGATCCAAAATATAGACTTTACACTTCGTACCATCACATTTTTCAGACTGTAAATTCTGCACAATATTGTTAGAATAGGGCAATCTCACCAAAATAGTCATATCTCCCACAAAGCTTAATAAAATTCAATGATAAAAAAATAATTGGAAACTATAAATAGATATATTTCCATCCACATATGATAATCCATTATTTGAGTCCATACTAGGCCGTACAAAGCACAACTTCAGCCTGAAAACAACATAAACATCAGGAAATGCACACAAAATTCGAGGTTGTCATTCATCCAACTTCAAAAATAATGTCTCAAACCCCCAATTTGAGTTTTGGAGGGTTTATTTATACATTTCCAACCAAAACCAACTATTTTCAACCACCTTTTGATTATTTTATTGACAAAGCACCTTAATCACACTTTTTAACAAGTTGTTTGACAACTTTCTTGATTAACTTCTACAATTTTTATAATATGGAGAATCTTTAAACATTATTTGACAAATGACTAAAAATATTGTAAGGACATCAAGGGAGTGCATCTTATGAAAACTCAAACCAGTAGTTCCTTCGGTAACTTTAATTTCGATTAGGTTGCCTCAAAGACATGTACAACTATTTCCTAAAGCAGAAATGGACACAGTTATTTCCGCATTAATCCTTCTGAGAGAAACACATGTAAATTCAACAGCAATCAACAACACAAATGAAAGATACTACAGAAAACAAAACACAAAGATTTTACGTGGGAAAAATCCTTTCGGATAAAAAACCCCACTCTCCAATGTTTGAGCCATTTGTATTATTCAGCAACAGACAGTTACAATACAGTTTTAGGCTCTTAGCCTTTCCAGAGATTACATCTTGTTCATCTAGATAAAACTGGTAGCAAACTATTCCTGAGAGATCACTCAAAGCAATCATGATCACGAGAGGTTCCTGCAGCCTAGCTCTGCCTCTCAATCCTCCGCTTCGACCTCAAGGCTTTGACCTTTCAGCCAGCCACTCGGTCCTCACTCTATCGTTCTCTCTCTAGATCTCGGCTCTTCAACTACTTGGCTTATCAACCTCTCAACCTCTTTCTAACAGAACGTCCAATGCATACATCTATGCATTCATTCACAAGAGGCTCTATAAAGTTGTTCTTTTCAAACTGTCGGATCAGATCAACTGAATCATCCAGCCCAACATCCTTTGATGTTTCCATTTCCTCGTGCTTTTGTTTTCCAACTTCCACACAGAAACGGTTCAGCAAACAGTTCACATCCTGCTTTCCTTGATTGGTCCAAATCGCACCACGTAGGATAGTCTTCACTTGGTCAAGGGCATTCAACCTATGTCGCATGTTGGTGAGACACTAACCGTGTCTCCTCGATGCCATAGAGCTCATATTGTCTTTGTCACGAAGAGTCTTCACTATCGGCAAGGCGTTACACCGAGTCCAGAAAGCTATCACTCAGACTTCGTCATGTCGCCAAGACATCACTCCGATGATCACAAGTTTCATCGACATCAGTATTCTCATCGGCAAGACAATCGCCACGATGAGACATCATACCGATGTTCCAAAGTCATAGCGATGTGAGCAATAGTCGGCAAGACAACCATCTTTCGCTGAAACATCTCTTCGAGCCTTCATGTTATACCGAACACCGAGCAGTCACCAAGAGTCATCGCTTTTGCTGAGAGGTCATAACGACATCAGAATTCCCATCGGCAAGACAAACACACTTTCGTTGAGACATCTCACCGATGCCTTCAAGTTACACCTCTGTGCTCGACAGTCGGCAAGACATTCATCTTTCGCCGAGACCTTACACCGAGCACACCAAGTCGGTAAGACTTTTTGTCTTTGCCAAGAGCTTTCACTGATGTGCTCATGTCTTACCGAGTCGGCAAGACAATTGACCTTCACCAAGAGGTTACAGTGAGCTTCATTAAGTTACCCTGAAGTCTTCTGTCGGTGAGACATTCCATATTCGCTAAGACTTCATACCGAGCTCAGGAGTCATGCCGAACATATCCCACACCGTCGGTGAGACACATGCCCATCACCAAGACTTCATTTCGATACCCTTTGAGACCCTTTGAGTTACTCCGAGTGTATTCAGTCGGCCAGACATCTCCCAATCACCAAGAGATCTTCTCGAATGTTCAAGTCACCCCGATGACTACAATTGGTGAGACATCTCCCTGTCGCTAGGACCACATACCGACACACTTGAGTTACCCTGACAGCTCCAGTAGGAAACATATCGGTGAGACAACCCTCCATCGCTAAGACTTCATATCGAAGCAAATGGGTTACACCGATGATCTAGTCGCCGTAGGTCACACTGACATCAGCTAGGCACCCGATAACAAACCCTTCTATCGCTGAGACTTTCCCACTCGGCAAAGGGTTACAACGAATGCACCAAGTCATAGCGATAGGCTCCTTCGGCAAGACAAAAGCACAGTCACAGCGACATGAGCAAAACATAAGATTACTGAACTGCAGTCGACCAGACACCATGAATGTCATAGTGACCATGCTTTCTCAGAGGTTTCAGCCTGTGAGATTGAGGCACATTTTCCAACAATCTCCCACTTGACAAAGATCACATAGGCACCTTCAAAGCAACCAGGAACTAAGATCACACTAGCTCCACCAGTTCAAAACCCCGCAATACTCAAGACACCCAATCAACATGATTCAACAGATAACAGTCCACAAGACAATCTGCAACAAAGACTAGGCATCCAACTGCAACTCACTGTCCAACAAAACAACCGATCACAACCTTCCAGGAAACCACAAAGACCTTAAACATGCTCTCATGCTCCATCAAGAAATCAGCTCCAACATCCAAGATGTCCACCATCCAGGCAACAATCTTGTCATCTTCCAACATGCCACTTGTGGAAGAAGGATACATTGCCAAGGTGTATAAGCACCATTCCAATGAACACAAGCAAAAGATCCCAGTGATATCACCAACAAGATACTATTACCACTTCACTGTGCTCAAACGCTATATAGAAGCAATATCAACTTCAAAGCCTCAAACATAACACAACCATGAAGTCATCCTCCAGAAACAAGATAAAAAACACTAGTTAGAACAACAATCAAAATGACTGCTTCCATCCAACTGATAAACCCACGCAATTGAAAATAGCACCCACAACTCGTTCTATTCCATCCAATTTTACATACCTCAACAGGTATCAACATTAGTAAACTTATGCCAAATCAGAACCAACTCATCAACAGCAAATATAAGCTCCAAGTGCCAACCACTCTAAGATGACAAGACACATACATAAACTCCCACTGCCTGAGTAATCCAGATCTGAAAAGCATCAACAAGTCTACCAATAACAGCACATAGAAAATGTAACCCTGTAGTACCAAGGAAAAAACCACAATGATATGCACAACCTGCAACAACTTGCCACAAGAAACCTTTCTCTCACCACTAACCACAGAGAGAAACTCTGCACATCATCTTCCTGTAGAACATCCTCCTACATACACTTCTAATAGCCAGTTGTGCCAAGAATGATCTTCTTCATATCCTAAAAGAAATCATTAATAACATCCATCCATTCAATCACCAAGATCAAACCATCTTTAAAACCAACATGGATGTAATCATCTCAAAGAAGATCAAACTAGTTCATTTCCCATTTCAGGAAATCAGCCCATACAACATCTCCTACCAATTCTCATTAGCAATAAGGAGATAAAAGAAACTGTACAACTTCCACTATGAATCTTCCAGAATCATTAAATAGTAATTCAAGATCCATATCATGAAAGTAAACTTAATAAAACACATCTAAAAAATATAATGGACCAAATACCTTTCAGATAAATTGTCGAGCATACCAAGAGTGGGAACAAGAATACTCCTTCAACATATACAAGTCACCATGACTAATCCAAGAGAAATCTCCTCGTAGGTCTCTTATTGAACTCATGTTCAACCAAGGTGTAGGCTTCTTAGACTCTCTGCTGAAAAACTTTAACAAGAGTAACAAGTAGCAACACTTCTCTCACAAGAGAAAAATAGCCTCACCTTATTCTTCATGTATTCATGAGTACTAGCCACCAATCATCTCATGCTAAACTTCAACTGCATTACTGCACTAACACGAAGTATCAAGCAAGTAATCAAAGCAATCAATACACAAAGAATTACCAGACCACTGTCAAAGCTCCAATTATCTAAATCAAGAACATATCATGACATCATGATCTACACATCCCCGTAGGAGATCCCATGCCTCAGGTGACTTTTCCATTGTCTCAAGTACAATGCACACTACCAAAACTCCAGTGTACAAGCAAGAGTATACCATGACATACAACAAATAGACTTAAAACCAACATCACCTATCAAACACCACCAACACCTTTGCCAAAGACTCCAAGCGTCCTCCATGGTTCCAAGATGTTGCACATCTTCAAATAATGTCCATGCAAAAGTGCAAGAACCCTTCTACAAAACTAAAGAAGACCATTCACCACCATGTGATGAATCCACAGTCACTGCTAGAGCTCCCACTAAAACATGACACCCAAGCTCTCCAAGCATCATGACCACTTGCTACAGGTTCCCATAACTGACTATATAGGTACTCAAAAGTATCCATCCTCTCATCTCAAAACACCACACCAATGCACAAGTGACCATGGACAAGGCCAACTAACAAGTTTGTACCAACAATGAATCAACCTCGTTGATATAGACAGTCCACTTCCGAGTTGTCTCATAGAAAACATGTAGGTAACGACAGCCCACAACATTGCACAACCTGTAGATCCATTCAACAGAAACGCGCAAACCCATCATTGCATTGGAAACTGCAACACTGAGATATCAAAGAGAATAACCACGTAGACAACATGACTCAAACACCAAATCACACCAGATCTAACTTGCCAACATGTCCACTACAAGCACCATAATCAAGGAACCCACAAGCACCACCACAAGAATGTTGAGTGAAAAATCACGTACCAACACTCCCATGCAGAGAAGAAAACATACCTCCTCAAGCCATGCACCAAGCATCCATGCAGACCTACAACTATCTCATCCAGCAACACCCCAAAAGGCCAATATCTAGACAATAGCTTAACAACAACTCCACATGATCACAAGTTTTTCTTAACTGTGTAAAACCTACAAAACCACAGAGCCATGCAAGTACAAAACATCCTTAGAAAAGAAAACAACAATTCAGGAGAATCCAGGTCCCTTTCAAACCAACTCTAAAACCACCAACATGTACATGCATCCGAGAAAGAGAGAAAGGCTATTTCAGAAGCTTGCAAATCATCTAATGATTAACTTCATAGCCTTCAAGCATTCGAGGTTAACAAGAAATAGTGCCTTCCAACACCAGGAACCACCACCTAGCATAAGCACTCTGAAAAATCCACCTCATACTTCAAGGTTAAACCTCTACCAGCCAGGGGACATAGATCACAACATGATCAACTCCATTTTCCATCTTAACCATCCTTCAAGCTGCATGCTATCTCAGAATACCACAAGGCTTCCACTCATCAAAAGGATCAATCCATTAGTCCATTCCTCCAGATTTCTTCTAGCCCATCAAGCTAAGAAATCTTTACAGGAGAAATATCCAGAACCATCAACCAGAAGAAGGCTCTGATACCACTTGTAAGGAAATCAAGGGAGTGCATCTTATGAAAACTCCAAATAGTAGTGCCTTCGATAACTTTAATTTCAATTAGGTTTCCTCAAAGACACGTACAACTATGTCCTAAAGCGGAAATTGACATAGTTATTTCCACATTAATCCTTCTGAGAGAAACACATGTAAATTCAACAACAATCAACAACATAGATGAAAGATACTACAGAAAACAAAACATAAAGATTTTACATGGGAAAAATCCTTTTGGATAAAAAACCCCTCTCCAAAGTTTGAGCCATTTGTATTATTTAGCAATAGACAGTTACAATACAGTTTCAAGCTCTTAGCCTTTCCAGAGATTACATCTTGTTCATCTGGATACAACTGGTAGCAAACTATTCTTGAGAGATCACTCAAAGCAATCATGATCACTAGAGGTTCCTACAGCTTAACTCGGTATCAGGACATAATAACCGGGCCAAAATAACCCTGGACAAAATAACCCTGCCAAAATAACCCAAGGACAAAATAACCTAAGGTCATAATAACCCATGGACAAAATAACCCGTGGTCAAAATAACCCATGGACAGAATAACCCATGGTCATTTTAGATCAAGCTAGTAAACTAGAAATGACATAAAATAAATTATAAATATGATTGTGAGGCACCATAGAGGCTATTTAGGTCATTTTTAGACAATATATCCATTATATACCCCTAAAATAGCCTTAAAACACCTTAAATATGCTTAAATAACCTATAAAATGGTAAATAATTATAAAAATAAAGGCAATTTCGTGGGAATAAGTTGATTAAGAGTTATTATGAAAAGATATAAATGAAAAAGCATTAAGAAGATATATAAGGTGGTAGAATTAAGAGAAGTAAAGAAAGGAAGAAGGGGAGAAGAAGTAAAATGACCATGGGTTACAATGCCAATGAAGTATTTGCATATGAGATCAAGAAACTTGTCGCATTAGCTTTCATGCCTCAGATAGACGTAATTGATGCATTTGAAACACTTCAACAATCTCCTTATTATATAGAACATGAGGAAACCCTGCAACCCATAATTGATTATTTTGAAGACACATGGATTGGCAGACTAACCAGAAGAGGCAATAGACGATCACCCAAGTTTCCAATCACAATGTGGAATTTCGATTCAGCTACTCAAGATGATCTTCCCATAACCAATAATACTATTGAGGGATGACACAAAGGATTTGGTGAATTGCTTCAAACATCACACAACTCAGTCTGGAAATTCATCAAAGTAGTGAAAAAAGAACAGAGTCTCCAAGAGAACAGAATAGAGAAATATATGGCTGGATACACTAGGCAACCAAGCAAGAAAAAATACCGTGAACTCAAAGAAAGACTAAAAAGATTGGTTGATGGTTATGACAACCATAACATTTTAGATTATATAAGAGGCATCACTCATAATTTGACACTTTAATTGAAAATTTGAATAATAAATTTTTTTTAGCAACATACATGTAATTTATAAAAAAAAATTCCTTTCTCTATATTCTTACGGGGATATTTTGTCCATGGGTTATTCTGACCATGGGTTATTTTGGCTTGGGTTATTATGACCTTGGGTTATTTTGTCCCTGGGTTATTGTGACCGGGTTATTCTATCCAGGGTTATTTTGGCCAGGTTATTATGTCTTGTAACCGCTTAACTCTACCTCTCAATCCTCTGCTTCGACCTCAAGGCTTCGACCTTTCGGCCAGCCACTCGGTCCTCACTCTATCATTCTCTCTTTGGATCTTGGCTCTTCAGCTCCTTGGCTTATCAGCCTCTCAGCCTCTTTCTAACAGAACGTCCAATGCATACATCTATGCATTCGTTCACAAGAGGTTCTATAAAGTCATTGTTTTCAAATTGTAGGATCAGATCAACCAAATCATCTAGCCCAGCATCCTTTGATGTTTCCATTTCCTCGTGCTTTTGTTTTCCAGCTTCCACACATAAATGGTTCAACAAACGGTTCACATCTTGCTTTCCCTGATTGGTCCAAATCGCACCACGTAGGATAGTCTTCACTCGGTCAAGGGCGTTCAACCTATGTCGCATGTCGGTGAGACACTAACCTTGTCTCCCCGATGCCACAGAGCCCATATCATCTTTGTTGCCAAGAGTCTTCACTATCGGAAAGACGTTACACCAAGTCCAGAAAGCTATCACTCAGACTTCGTCATGTCGCCAAGACATCACTCTGATGATCACAAGTTTCATCGACATCAGTATTCTCATCGGCGAGACAATGGCCACGATGATACATCATACCGATGTTCCAAAGTCATAGCGATGTGAGCAATAGTCGGCAAGACAACCATCTTTCGCTAAGACATCTCTTCAAGCCTTCATGTTATATCGAACACCGAGAAGTCGCCAAGAGTCATCACTTTCGCTGAGACGTCATACCGACATCAGAATTCCCATTGGCAAGACAAACACACTTTTGTTGAGACATCTCACCGATGCCTTCAAGTTACACCGCTATGCTCGACAGTCAGCAAGACATTCATGTTTTGCTGAGACCTTACACCGAGCACACCAAGTCTTACCGAGTTAGTAAGACTTTTTGTCTTCGCCAAGAGCTTTCACCGATGTGCTCATGTCTTACCAAGTCAGCAAGACAATTGACCTTCGCCAAGAGGTTACAATGAGCTTCATTAAGTTACCCCAAAGTCTTATGTCGGCCAGACATTCCATATTCGCTAAGACTTCATACCGAGCTCAGGAGTCATGCCGAAAATATCCCACACCATTGGTGAGACACATGCCTATCGCCAAGACTTCATGCCAATACCCTTTGAGTTACTCCGAGTGTATTCAATTGACCAGACATCTCCCAATCGCCAAGAGATCTCCCTGAATGTTCAAGTCACCCCGATGACTACAATTGACGAGACATCTCCCTATCACTAGGACCACATACCGACAAACTTGAGTTACCCTGGCAGCTTCAGGAGGAAACATATTGGTGAGACAACCCTCCATCGCTAAGACTTCATATCAAAGCAAACGGGTTACACCGATGATCTAGTCGTCGTAGGTCACACCGACATCAGCTAGGCACCCAATAACAAACCCTTCTGTTGCCGAGACTTTCCCACTCGGCAAAGGGTTACAGCGAATGCACCAAGTCATAGCGATAGGCTCCTTTGGCAAGACAAAAGCACAGTCACAATGACATGAGCAAAACATAAGATTACTGAACTGCAGTCAGCCAGACACCATGAATGTCACAGTGACCATGCTTTCTCAGAGGTTTCAGCCTATGAGATTGAGGTACATTTTCCAACAAATATGACTTCCTAAGACTCAAACACCTCTAAAATGGTTTGATAAACCATATTATAAGACCCAATACACAAAATAGAGAAACTATTTACAAATGGCCTCATGGAGACAAGAAATCAAACAGGTGCTCCTACACCAAGAAACCCTCAGGCTAAAGAGGGACTCTTTCTCCCTATAATATGTGAATGGCACCAACATAAATCACAATTCAAATTATCTACAAGAGCATATTGCCACCCTTCAAAAAAATTTGGAGAAGATTCATTCAAGACACCTTCAAAAAAAGTAGCTTGAAACCCTAATGGGCAAACAGATTCATTGAAGGCGGCAGAGAGGACTTGTTTGGTTGGTTTGGAATGCACGTTGACAACTGAAGATGGGAAAGTTCTCCCTGAAGGCCAAGAGATGATGTAGGGAGTTGTTGCAATGGAGTTGTTGAAAAGAGCCATTACAGAAACCATTCGGGGAGCCTTCTTATTGAAGAAATATTTAAATGAAATAAAACAAGAAAATAATCTTTATAATTGGTTATTTAATTACTCCATCCTTCTGGTAAATATTAACAATTAGTATCAGAGTAGTGTTGACCGATCTTTTAGTAGGATAGATTCAAGTTGATTGGGAGCAATATCTAAGGCAAGAAAATTAAAGGTCAAAAATTTCAATGGTAAGAATTATCAGTTATGGAAAATGCAAATGAAAGATTACCTGTATTAGAAATATTTATGATAGTCATTGCAAGGCAAAGTAAAGAAACCATCATCAATGTCAAATAAAGAATGGGAAATTCTAGATAGAAAGGTATTGGGAAGTATTTGATCAAGTGTTTGTCATCATTTGTGGTGTTTAATTTATCCAAAGTAAAAAAAATAGATGAATTGATAAAAATGTTGGAAAAATTATATGAAAATCCCCTAGCTTAAAATAAAGTATTTTGAATGAAGTGCTTATTTAATATGAATTTAATATAGTTACTAGTCAATTAACTTTTGTAAATTTTACTTTTGATGAAGAATTTTGAGCTCTCTTAATTTTATGCTCTTTTCTAGAAAGATGGAAAAACTTGTTTATGGTTGTAAGTAACCTTTATTGAGTTCAAAACATTAAAATTTGATGTTGGTGTGATTTATAGTGAGGAGATTCAAATGAAGAGCATAAATGAGAATTCAACATAGGGTAATGTTTTGAATGTAGAAGATAGGGGGAGATCAAAGGAGATATGGAAAAGCCTAGAAAATCATGGGAAGTTAGGAGGGAAATCAAGGAATACAAGGCTTTAATCCATAGGAAGGAAGGATTTCTTGTACTATGAAAAACTAGGTCACTTGAAGAAATATTGATGATCTCATAAGGGAAAATAAGTATACAAGCAACATGATAATATCAAGAAAGAAAATATTGTAAGTAACTCATATGATGATGCTTTATTTCTTTCACTAGATAATGTTGATGTTTTATGGGTAATAGATTCAAGGACTTCATTCATGATACAACCCATAGAAATTATTTTCTTGATTATGTCCAAGGAGATTTTGGACTGGTATATTTGGATGATAATTAACCCTATTACATTATTGGAAAGGGAAAAGTAAAAATAAAAATACAGAATGGAAATCACTAGTTGCTATAAGAGATAAGGTATGTTCCAAAGCTTAGTAAAAATTTAATTTTAGCGAGGCAACTAGGAGATGACGGCTGCATGGTTACCTTTATAGAAAAACTTTGGAAGGTTACTAAAGGTATATAAGTAGTATGTAAAGGTGTAAACTTAGGAACTTTATATTTGTGTATTGGAAATATAGTTCTTTCTGCATTAATTTCTAAAGGAAGAACTACAACAAGAAATTTGTTGCAAGAACAACTATAGCAGTTGATGCAAGTTTAGCAACAACTACAAGAATAGTTGTTTTGGGTATATAAACAACATTATGGCATCATGGACTTGGGAATATGAGTGAAAAAGGTATGGAAATTATTCACTTTAAGAAGTTATTGCCAGGTTTGAAACATATTAATATGGGTTTCTATGAAATTTTGTTTATCAAAAGTAAAAGAGAGTGAGATTTCTCAAAGATGGGAAACAAAAGAAGAGTGAGAAATTGGATCTTGTACATATAGACATATGGGACAAGCTTAGGTATCTTCTATCAGTGGATCTCATTATTATGTCACATTTATTGATGATGCAACTAGGAAAACATGAGTGTATTTCCTAAAATAGAAATCAAATGTATTTGAAACTTTTAGAAATAGAAAATCTTGGTTGAAAATGAGTTAGGGAAAAAGTTAAAGTGTGTCGAGTCTAACAATGGAGGAAATTATTGTAGTAGATAAATTGAAGATTACTATTCAAATTATGGAATTCGTAAGCAAAAAATAGTTCCAAGAACTCCAAAAGAAAATGGTGTGGCTGAGAGAATGAATAGAACAATAATGGAGCATGCAAGGAGCATGAGGTTACATGTTGGGTTGTATTTATATTTTTGGGTAGAGGCTATACACACTATTTTTTATTTAATTAAAAGAGGGCCTTTAATTCCTTTGGGTTGTGCTATTCTAGAGGAGGTGTGAACATGTAAGGTGAGTTATTCTTTCTAAATACCTTTGATTGTGAATCATTTGCATACATTGATATTGTAAATAGAACAAAAGCTAAATCTAAAAAAATGTACCTTCATTGGATATGGAATATATGACTATGGTTATAGGTTATGGGGTTTTGAAAATAAAAAAAAATATTAGAAGCAGGGATGTTATATTCGATGATAAGTTTATGTATAAAGAAAAATTATAGGAAAAGAAACATAAATAAGAAAAATAAAAATATTTGGTGTTGGATGATATTTCAGAGAGTAAAATTCCATTGGTACTTGATGCTCAACAATAATAAGAAATACCAAAAAATATTGATAATGTTAGATGTTCTTCAAGGATAAGTAGACCTCCTAAATATTTTCTTTTATTATATTCTATTTACTAATTGATGTTGGTGAATCGGAAGGGTATGAAGAACTATGTAGGTGGTTGACAAAGAACAGTGGGAGCAAGGAATGAAAGAGGAGATGGATTCCTTGCTATAAAATTAGACTTGGGATTTAGTCAATTTTTCTATAGGTAAAAGAGACTTTCCAAAAAAATGGTTTGCAAGCTAAACAAAGGAGGTAAGAAAATATTTAAGGCTAGACTCGTGGTAAAAAATATTTACACAAAATAAAGTTGTTCATTTTGATGAAATCTTTTCTCTGGTTGTAAAAATGACTTCAATCAAAACTATTCTAAGTATTGTGGCTACATAAGACTTGCATCTTGAACAACTATATGTGAAAACAATGTTTCTCCATGGAGATTTGGAAAAAGAAATTTATATCAAGCAACCACAAGGATATGAGGTCAAAGGTAAGGAGGATTCAATGTGTAGATTAAAGAAGAGTTTGCATGGCCTAAAGTGGAAACCTCAGAAATGGAATTTGATATTTAGTAATTTTATGGTTGAACAAGGTTACAACATGTGTCGTTCTAAACAATGTGTGTATATTAAGAGGTTGGATAATGGTATTTATTTTATCATGTTATTATATATTGATGGAATGATTGTTTCATAATCTAACATGCAACATATTAATGAACTTAATGTAGGTGGAGACCACCGAACCCAAAATCACCATTTGCGACAAAAAACCCTCACATGCATGAGAGAAGCACACACTATTTCACCAAAAGTGAATGTAAATTGAGATGCTATAAAATACATAATTTACAACCTTTTAAAGGTATGAAAAAAGAAACGGGTGTAAAACTAACCAATACGGGAAAGAAACCACCTAAGAGATTAAGTGAAAACTTAGGGTTATTATTATGTAGAATGAAAATGTAATATGGGTCCTAGCTACACAACCATGTTAGGTACCCATTTAAAATGCAAAAAAAAATCTCTCACAACTGGAGAAAAGAAGAAAAATCCCGTGGGAAAAAACCCCTCTCCAAAAGAGAGAAATGAAAACAAAAATGATGCATGGATGGAGGACTCAATAACACCCCCCAAAGAAAGCATACATCATGTATATACAATCAATGACCCCCACATAAGAGGGAAAATACTGAAGATCCCCCCATGATGAAGAAAATCCCATGTTGATCCTAGAAGTCTGAAGAATATCCCATGTTTGCAAACAACATGCCTCCCTTTAGGGAGAAACAACCACTGATACATGAGAAACTCCAACTCTAAAACAAGAGAAGGGAGAGGATGAATCAACATGAAAAATGTCTCTGAAAAATTGTCTAGGTGCCTCCATGTAACCAAATGTCACACCATGATTAGGTGCAAAATAAACTGAAGAAGGTGAATCAACAAGACCATGTGGAAACTCTAAAGAAACAATCTCCAAAGACATAGATGGTGTGACAGTAGTGCAGACACTGTCATAAAAAAGAAGGGATATACCCTCAAAAGCATCATCCAAATCAGAAATGCGAGATTCACAAAACAACTCTACAAGACCTATCAAGTGACTATCCCACAAAGCAATATTTGAAGGATCAAAAACATCCTACTGTGCTAAAGAACCAACCTATGAAGCAACATGAGATGAATCAACATAGGTTTGAAGAACCCCAAAGTTCAAATGACCAATCTCTCCCAAGGAATTGCTATCAACACTAACAAGAGGGGTGTGAGGCTCATAATAACCATCATCAATAAAATGAGAAAAGGCATAGAGATGAGACTCATGATAAAATTCATCAACAGTAATCATTTTGCTAGTATCGGCCTCTTTAATGAAAACAAAATCTACAGTGGGGCAAGTGCAAAAATATGGGGGGCCAAATTGTGGACAAAATTTCAAAAATCATTTGATAGGCTATAACGTGAGCACATTACAATGCACTCGCATTATGGCTTGGTGTGACCGAGCCAAAGGATTGGCCACATTGAGCCTATAACGTGAGTGTGCTATAGCACATTAAAACAAAAAAAAGCAAATGAATTCATTTGTTTAGTGACTGTGTTTTTTGTTGCTCATGGCCAAAAACCTTGCTCTTGTGAGCTCACATTTTGGAAGGAGGTTATCTTTCATTTTTTTCATAAATTTGTTGTTATTTCATCGCCAGGATGCTGCCACATCAACATGGAGGTCGAACAAGGATTGTTTGTTTTTTGTTGTGAATTTTTTGTTAAATTGGTAGTTTTAGGTTGTTTTTGATAATCATTTGTTTAATTTGTAGGAAATTTTAATGAACCTAAAAACCCTCCTGAAAATCCTAGATAACCAAAGCAACAAGAACATGAAAAAAATCCTCAACCACAACAACAATCTCCTCGACCAATTCCTCAACATCCTCCTGACACTCAACAAAATTTAATTGGGGTAATTGAAAACAGTAAAAAACAAATTGAGTTAATCACAAGGTTGAATGATCCAGTAAGTTCAAACATGGAAAAAAGAACACTTTCTAGTTCAATTAAAGAAATGTTAAAACATGTAGATGCAATCAACAAATAATTAAGTGGTTGGGCAGATAGGAGGCAGGCGGATAAGAATTTTTGTGCAGATAAATTATCATATAAAGAAGTAAAAGATGAAAAAATACAAAATATGATTTGTGCTCATTATTCACCGACCCACGCACAAATAAAAATATTGACCTTAATTCCAAGAGGTTTCCTATCCATTGGTGCCACCACCAAGGGATTAGGAACCATTTTTGGGATAGGTGGTACATGGTTTTGACTATCCACCATGAAACAATTGTGAAGTCCCCTAGTATTTCTTGAGGAAAATCTACTGTGATTTCATCCTCAATAAAATCCCCAATTATTTTGATATGAGGGACTTTCAGGGGAGAGGTGGGGGGTCAGCACAAGATAGACCTAGTGCACAACTAGATCTTCAGTGGCAAGTGAGACGAGCTCTTGCTAGGCTAGATCATGAGCACATCGTTATCCCTTCTGTCGCGAAGGAGAGTTTTGAGGTAGAAACTTAGTATTCTATCAGCTCTTTGACCCAGAGTATCATCTAGCATACCAGTCCTGTAGTATAGTGCCATCCAAGGGAGTCTTTGAGTGGTAGGCTTCCACCCCATACATGTCAAGTTTGTGGGGCGATTTGTACATATGATCCCGCAGACACTCAGGAGGCTGCTATGTAGGATACGTCTGTAGCTATGGAGATGGCAAGGGAATCTAACATTTTGAATGAGGCTTTTGGCATCGATACTTAGGTAAATGTTAGCATGTTCATTGAATTTAATTTATTAAATTTCATTTTTCAAATGCAATATTACTAATTTAGTTTTATGATTGTAATAAAATTTCAGGGTCACAATGTTGATATTGGATACACTAGACCTCCACCTATTTATTAATCCACTGCATCTACCACTGAGGTATGTAACTAGTAAACAATTATAAATTGATTACATGTGAATAGAATTGTTATATGAATGGTATTTGTTGATGCCAAAAATTGGCAAGGTAACAACCCTTTGTGGGGAACTCAGTTTATGGGAGACTTATTGCGCTAAACTGAGTGACCTCCAGATTTTTAAAGAAGTCAGCTTCTTCTATAATTGGGGTTTTGGAATGGGAAAAGGAAGCAGATATAAAAATAAATAATCTAAGGCGATGCGCCAGAATTTAGATAAAAGGCACGATAAACCTATCTTTTAGATATGTTCTAAGGGCCCGCTCAACAATTTACTATGTCCTAGAATAACTTAAATTAAAGATTGCAACATGAACAACTCATTCAATGACATAAAATAATTTTCACACCCATTTACTAAAAAGAAGAGTCAAAAGACATGATCTAAACCAGCAAACTTGCATTCAAATTATATAAGTATGGAAAATAAACCATTTAAACAATAATGACATAGTTTAAATTTTATCAATAGCATAATAAAATAGAGAGGCCGAACAATGGCACAGTCTATGAGTTCTTGCAATAATATAAACAATAAAAAGGCCTGGTGTCTCTCCAAAAATCCTTTAATTCTTAAACTAGTGGAACTTGAAAAATATGTAGCATGTAATCTCTCAACCCCTCTTTAGAAATAAAGAGCAATATATATAGTCAACATTCCGACTACCTGGCAAGCAACAATTGAAAAGATTCTAGATCTTGAGAAATGATTACCCTCAGCCGTTGTAATAGAAAAAGGTTTGGGCCATAGCATTTGGTCACCTTCCATCCAAGTGCATCCCCTGCAAATGATGGCAGTGGTCCCAAAAAAGTCTCGTGCAAAAAAGTGTCATCTCCTCATATAGGCAGTTAGAACACGTGGCAGCATATCGCAACCCATAGTTCGCTTCATCCCTTGTGTTGAAGAAGCATGCATTGAAGAGACGAGTGGCAACATTTCGCTGCCCACAGTCAATTTTTCCCTTCCTTCATTGAAAGCTTACGTTGAGATGACACGTATCAACAATGTTTACTATAGACACTGTTGTTGGGGTCCGCCAAATATTTACGCAAATGGGAGCTATGTGGCACGTAGGTGGGGATTGACGAGGAAATGAAGGGAAGCAATTAAAATAACCTGCGATGAAGACACGTGGGAGCATAATCGGGGCTGATAGAAGAACAAAAGAGAGAATTCCCTTGGAGAGCGTTGAGTAGACACGTGGTGGAGGTCATGGTGATATCAAAAGGGGCCGATGATATTCATTTGAAGGCATGGGCTGGTACTTAGCAAAAACAAAACCCAAAGGGAGCATGGTGAATTTTGTATTCAAAGCTTTTGGCAACTATTAGGGGCATTTCGCTTGAGGAATGTGCAACCCAAAATTTTCTCTGGTTTGCAAACTAGAGTGCCATCCATTGGCGACAAAATTAGAGCTTGAAAAGGGCTACCTGCAAGGGTGATCAGTCATCTTATGATGGTCTCATTATATTACACAAATTTTCCTGCACTCTGCCTAGGTCGAGCATTTCTTTATAAGGAAACACCTCAGGTAAACCGACCCCCACCTCGCAATGGAAAGGTAGTTGCACAAGAGGATGAATAACACCTTCAATGTCTATTGCGGTAGGAGGCTAGCTGAAACTTTGGAAAGCGATTGGGTCTTGCTCCTTTTCTTCAATTTTTTCTACAATCTACTCAACTATGGCGATCAAGCCATCTTCAAGAAATGGGGACGACAAACCCATCTTGCTCAGTTGGGAGAAATTTTCCTGCATGCCATCCATAGTTTGGTTCAAAGTAGTTGCGGAAACTTTAGTTTGTTGGAAGACCGAGTGGCAATGGATGAACTTGTTTCCCATTTGGGCAGCAATATCCTGATCTTTGATTCCTACCTTCGCCAGGTCTTCATCAAAGACCATGTATAGCTTGCTTAGCAAACTCTTTGCTTCAGGAACCTTCTCTGTGATGAACTGTGGGAATTGCTCGATTGTTCTGTGAACCTCCTGGCTCAATTTTGTTGCCTTCAAGATGAACTAGAGCATTGGCTGCAGTGTTAGGCATAATGCTTTAACCTTTTCCCAATAAGAAATATATAGCTACCGAGCTAATGGGATGAGGTTTGGCTGCACAGCGGAGGCTTGGAGAGCGTTCTAGAAGGGAAATCTTTGTATCCTTTGAATTGACATCCTCTGTTAATTCCACAGTTCTCTTTTTTGTGGATGCAAGTTGCTCCCCGAGGCTACTTAGCTCTTTATACTAGTTCTCCTCGGCTCAAGCACAGTTCGCCAATTCTGTGTCAAGAGAGGACTTTGTCTCTTAGAGCTCTTTCTCTAACTGGGCCTTTCGGCCTTCAAAGTCTGTATGATTCTTTTCTAATTCTTGCTCATGTAGAGCGCATTGAGCTACTAACTCTTTATCCTTTTGTTGCATATTTTTCTTTTTCAGGGCCAATTGGCTCTGATATTCCTAGTTCTTTTCCTGTAGCTTGTTAATCAGTGTGGGGTCAATAGATTGGGACTTATTGAGTTCCTCTTGAAGTTTGTTCCACTCCAACTCTTCTGCTCGCACTTTCTCTAACAAGTGCGCAACTTATTCTTCTAGTGATTTCTCCTTCATCTCCAGGAAACTAACCCTTTCCTTGACAAGCTTCAACTGCTCCTCATTTTCTTCAACTGATGGGTAGAGGAAAGGAAATCAGTCATTACCATCCATTTTGTTTCCTCCATGAGTTCTACCTTATCCTATGGTCGGGCTACAGCTAGATCAAGCCCCATGGAATACATGTCATAATCATCTGACAACATCTCCCCTTGTGGTTTGACAACATTCGGGTACATGGTGGAAAAATTCAATGTTTTTTGTGCTTCATTGTAAACTATATACACCTTAGGCTCTGCTTCCTTTTTGTCATCCTTCACTTTTTTCTTTTGGATCCTGAGGGCCTTGCACTTCCTTCATAGCATCACTATGCACTATGAATTTTCCTAGCAATTGAACTATCCTACATGCAATAGGTGCACTAGGAGGTAGGGCAAAAGGGAATATAAGTGTGGAAGGCCCCTGCATTTTCTTTGGTGGGAGATTGATAGTTTCAAGGAGAAAAAGGGAACTTGCCATAGTTTAGTTTGCAAACCGGGGAAGGGCTCATCAGTTTCTGCGGTGATGGGGTAGTCATAATTGAGTTCATTTGTTGGGAAAATTGGGTCAGACCCGAGGTAGCCATAGCGATGGGGGTACCAATGGTGCCTAAGCCTTTAGAAAGAGAGGCGAGGAGAGATTGAGCAGCAGTGGCTGGTGTTAAGGTTCATGAAGGTTTTAAGATAGATGGCCTTATCTAGGCGAATTGAGAGAAACCTCCCACAAACATTGTGATAGGGGTAGAGAAGGTAGGGCTGACACTTATAGTAAGGGGCATTGTGGGAATGGCAGAAGATACTAAAGATTGAGAAGTGAGAGAAGAAGGAGCGAACATTACCTACTGATTGGATGTTGGCGGTGCTCCGCTTGTTGTTGGCTCCTCACTTACTTCAAACTCTTTGTTTGTTGTGAGCACTTGGCTTGCGGTAGGCTCTTGTGAACCTTCCCCCAGTATAGCTTTTGTGCGCTTCTGTTTAGCAGGTGGGGTGTCCCCCACTAATATAGTCTCCAACTATTGCTATTGGGCTACTCTTGTTATTTTTGAGGCCCAGGTGAGTGTTCGTGAGGCTCTTGATATATTTAGTCACACATTTGAAGTGACATAGGCAGGATGCTCTGTGGACTTATTCTTTTTTTGAGTGGAGGACATCGATGGATTAGCTTCTTCATCCGCCTACTCTTCTCCTTTATCGGGGTCATTGCCTCTGCTAGCACTTGAGTTGGAAGTGAGATGCTCCTCATCCCATAGCTTGTCAAAATCTTCATCATCTAGCACACTTTCATAAGGTGCATCAAGTTGTTTTGTCTCTTGGTGATACACCTAGAAGACTCTGATCCTTTCTATATTCCATTCTTCTTCCTTTCTCAAACTATTGAATAGATTTTTTCCCATTTTATAGTTCTCATCATAATCTGCCTCAACGAAATAGAACCTATTCCATGGTAGCATGTTGTCTTCTATGGGAATATGAATTAGGTCAACCAATAATTCATCTTCATCCTCTAGTGGGTTGCACCTCTTTTCCCAATAAGGCTGAGGGCTGTGAGTTACCTTGATATGCTCATATGGTAGATCGTTGAAAGGGTTGTAATCCCACTTGTCACAGATCATTACCAACCCTAAATGAGTCAGCTTATCCTGCAACAGTGGGTGTGTCTGCTTCTTTTTTATGGCCACTATTTTGAAGATTTGCAGACAGATGAAGAATCCCTTCCTCTTGGACTTTTTTCCACTGCAAAAGGTAATATCAATAATGCACGCCTATCGAAACAATTCAAGGGCCAACACTCGATTAGTCACACATGTCGGAAGTTGAAATGGTTCATCGATGAAGCCTCAAATTCGGATGAATGTAAAATATGCTCTGAAGAACCAATCACATCTAGGAATGAAGTTATGCATATATTATGTCTGCGTCAAAGTGAGTCGATTAATACTATCTTCTCCTTGCAAATCTTACAAAATTGGAGTCAAGAAATAATTCAAAAATGCATAATAATCAAAAGTGGAAGAGAGGAGAGGAGTCCAGACAGAAATTGGCTTTCTTCTGTTCTTTTTGTCAAAAATAGACAACTTCACCCGCTTATCAAAGAAATCAGGGTTCTGATGCAAAAACATATGGGCGAGATAGGAAGGAAATCTAACTTCCATTCAGCTTGGTATTTGTTAATTTTCTCTATCATTTTCCTTGCGAGGTACTATGCAAAATCATACCAGAAATAAGATTGTCGCCTACAAAACTAGAAACTCGGGCCCAATTGAAACACGTTCACCTCCTTTTCGGTGTCTAGACCGAAAACAAATGCCATCATTGAAAATGTATCTTGCAGGTCTTCTGCGAAAGCGTTGTGTTGCACCAGAATTCTTGGTGGCTTCCCTTGCTCTACTTCAATCCTTTGGGTTTCTTCATTATAAAACTCCAGAGCCTTATTCCTAGTGTTCCATATATGATCCCCCTATTTAGGAGTGAATGCCTCCATTGTCATCCCTCTTTGCTTATGATCAGGAATACATAGCATATTCTAGATGGCTCCCAGAGTGATATTAACTGATAGAGTCCTGCCCTCGATAGTGTTGGTGCTTGAGTTGAAATGATTAATGGCCACATTGACCAATTCTAGGAAGTAGTGCACAAATGGGACCATATATTGAGGAAGCCCACTGAATCATACTTTATTTGTTGTTGACATTGTCTTTTTGGAAAACTTCATTCTTTCATAGGTTGCTTCCCTCAATCCTTTAGGGTTTTTTGCAAGAAAGGGATCATGAATATTATCCCAGTCCTCCTAAATTAAGTTATGGTCTCTGTAGCTTTTGGGTCTATCCAACTTTTTTATGTTTTCCCACTTTGGCTTGTCAGGAATACCTGGTGTGGCATAGGAAATGTCTTCAAAGATATTGGTGACTGGTGCCCCTCACATAGCTTTAAATAAGCTTTTTGTTGCCCCTCCCTATAATCCTTGGCTTAAACCTTCTGCCATTTTTGATTTGTGGGAAGTATTTTCTTAGCTTGAATTTTTCTGCAACTTTATCTCGGCTCTGGCTGTGCACTAGAAATCACTTTTTCTCTAGGAAACATATTTGAAAAGACCTTTTAAGTGCTTAAAGATTCTGCATGCAATACTTAGCTATTTTTCCTCAAGGTGGTAGACGGGATTTACCTTTTTGCATTTAATTCAGCATGTACCACCAACCCTTGGCTTGTGTGAGATGAATCACTTGCCATTTTGATGTGACAAGAATTCATAATTGTAATTAGCAACTATATTTTATAGTGAAATTTTCTTGGAACTTGAGTCAATGCTTTGCTAGCAGCTTAAGCATTCGTATGCGTTGGCAATTAATATCCCAAAAGGAATGATTAAGCCAAATATGTGATCAACATTTGAAAAGATATGAGATTTTCCTTAGAATAAGCAAAACACCTGGAAAATGACACCTCATTCCTTTGCCATGCATAACATCACCGATTGTTGCCACCAGCTTAGGCTAATTAATTAGCCCTTATTAGTTTTGCACACATGAAACCGTATTCAGCAGAAGCAACTAGGTGGGAAATTCAAGCAAGCTCGAGCACAACTTTCAAATTGGTACTCGATTAGCATCACATTTACGGTAAGCATATTACCACGAATTTGCTCACTTTTTCTATAAATAGGCATCTAAGTAGTAGCAAAATCACACTTAGTGATTAGAGAAAAATTGGTAGTAGGTAATTGGTTTAGTAGTTTAGCATTGGCAGTCAAGCATTCTCATAGTCTAGACTTAGGAACTTTGCAAAGATAGTTTTAGGCTAGTTGCAGAGCGATTGCTAGCATGAATTCCCAAATTAGACTAGTGTGTCACAAGTCTCAGACTACCTTCCTAGGTGAGATTTCTACTAAGCGTTTGAAGAGGATGACCAAAAATAAGCACTCACTAGCTATTATAGCCATGAAATGGGTTTTGGGATGGGATTGCCTCAAATACGAGGACAAGTATTGAGTTAACACTAATGTGTGCTCTCACTTTGTCACCTCCATGCTAGATATTCAAATTCACAAGCCCCTGATTCTTCATCTTGTCAAAGAAATATTTCCCAAGAAGTACCTGAACGACCTCAGGGAGGTAGTGGCAAATGTTGCATTTGGTGGAGGCATACTGACCGCAAATGACCTATGAAGGTTCATAAAAGAGGATCTAGTTGTACCGTGGCTGCCATTTCTGAGTGAATTTCACCTCTAGTCGCCAAATGAGCACCGCCAGAGGTCACTCGAGCTTCCCATTTCCTATTTTTCATCTACAACATGGTGTCGTTTTATGACATCGACTCGTACATGGACTTCAAGAACCTCGTGTTCCCTTTGCCTCTGGCCATTTCTCATGTTAATGATGTTGCTACTGATGATGATGCCCCTATCGATGAATATATTGTGGATGCTGCTATTGATGCATTCATTGTTGCTGCCCATGCTGTGGACTGAAGACTTCCATATTTTTCTTTTTTCCTTTTAAAAACTCATAGCAATTAGTCTATTTTTTGTATACATTCCTGAAAAGGGCTTTTCGTGAAATATATGAAAGAAGCAGAATAGAACTATATGCTTTTAGAAGCATGGCCTTGAGCCATTTTGACAATGTAAATATCAAAGCACATATAATGAAAATATATCTTTATATAATCATCCTATTGTCTCCTTTTGGATTCCACAACATGAGTTACTTTTTCCTTTACAACACATATGTATGAATTCAATTTTGCATGTGGGTGTTTGATATTTCTGTTCTTTTCAACTATGAGTTTATTTTTCTTACTCTCTGCAATTAATGGGTGACTTGCTCTTTTCCACCTCGAACCAAAAAATAAACAAAAATACTGGCCAAAAAAACAAAAGGGAAGAAGGGAAAAACATTATAGACATATTTACATCAGTAGGGTAGCAAGCTTAATTAAATAATTTCAGGTGAATTCCATTGACCAAAATTCCCAGTGCTTCTTTTTCCATAGTTTCTAACTCATATGCATTATACTCTTTTCATTGAATTATTCTGAGCAGGCCATCCCAAAGGCTGCCAAACTTCCCATGCTGACCTAGCTTCGCAACCATTTCACTAAATTTTAGCACTAAGTCTCCACACTTTAGACCTTGGTTGGACGCTTTCTTATCAAACCACCTTTTAACCACTTGTTGGCGGTTAGTCATGGCTGTTAGGGACTTTTCCCTTTTCTCTTGTACTTCTAGCAACTCGGCTAACCACACCTCCATTGTGCTGTTTTGTTCCACCTCGAGAGATTTTAGCAATTGTCGTGCCAAAATCTCCATAGAGATAGGAAATAACGCCTCTTTTCCATATACTAGCTCATACGATGAAGTCTTGAGGACTTGCTTAGGAGTGATGTGATCCGCCTAGAGCATTGTTTAGAGGTTTTTATGCCATTCCCTTTGGTATTTTGACCCAATTCTTTTGAGGAGTCAGACCAAATTCTTGTCTGTCGACTCGGCTAAGTCGTTCCCTTGCGGGTAGTAGTTTGATGATGTTTTAAGGAATATGCCATGCGTAAGTGCGAATTGACTTACCTTAGAGCCCAAGAAAGCTTTAGCATTGTTGAAGATGATAGTTTTGTGTGAGCTAAATCTTGTCACCAGTTCCTCTAGGAAATCCACTATCTCTGCCTCTGTCGCATTCTTTAGTGGCACGACTTCGGTCTATCTTGTGAAGTAGTCTGTGGCCATCAAGATCCATTTATGTCCTGTGCTGGAGGTTGGGTTGATCATTCTAATGAATTCCAAACCCCATTGCTTGAATGGCTCATCAACCACTATCGGATTGAAAGGCATTGCAGAATTCTTTCTTCTTCCTGCGAAGAACTAGCATTCCTTGCAAGTTTTCACCAAGGAGTAGGAATCATTAAATAACGTTAGCTAGTAGTATCCCACGCACATGATTTTGATGGCCGGGTTCTTTGTGGAGAAATGCCTACCCGCAGAACTACTGTGGTAAGTGTCAAGGATCCATTTTGGTTGCTCTATGGTAACACACCGCAATAGAATGTCATTAAAATTTCTCTTGAACAAGATCCCTTCAATGAGAGTGTATCTGCTATTTTGTAGTTGGTAGAATCTCCTCTTCTGAGAAGGAAGGCCAGGCGGATACTTTCCTGTATGCATAAATCTTACTCTATCTGCTAGCCAATAACCTTTAGACTCTGACTTGTTCATTAGGACTAACTTTGGCTGCTCTTCTTCGGTGGCCATTCCTTCATCGTGCGCAAGGAATTCGCACAACCCTCTTCCCCGAACAATCTTTGTAGGCTTAACCTCAATGTCATATTCAAGGATCTTGGTGATCCAAGTGGCTCTTTTCTCAGTGATTTCTCCTTCCATGATGTATTCGTGCACGTTAGAATGCGCAACGTAGACAATCACCTTATTGCAAGATATTAAGTGTCAAAACTTCTTGAGCCCGTTAACTATTACAAGCGCTTGCCTCTCTACAAAGTTGTAATTTGTCTCATATTCCTTCAGGGTCCAAGAGCGAAATGCTATCAGATGTTCTCCCTTTCCCTCATCATCTTTCTAAGTTAAGATAGTGCAATGCTTGACTTGCTACTGAATACATACATTATGAAGTCCTTTGATAAGTCTGGATTCACCAGAACAAGAGCGGAGGAAATAGCATCCTTGACTCTCTCAAAGGCTTCTTTGGCTTCCTTTGTCCATTTAAATGTTTGATCCTTTTTCAACATCAAGGTAATTGGCCTAATTATTCCTACAAAATCATAAATAAATTTGCTAACAAAATTCACCCTTCCCAAGAAGGATCAGACGCCTTTCTTGTTGACCAGAAGGGGAAGATCATTGATTTCTTTCACCCGCTCAGGATCAATTCAAATTCCTTCTTTGGACACGTGCCCCAATAGCTTGCCTTGTGGTACTCTGAAGACACTTTTTTTTTGGGTTTAGGGATATCCCAAACTCCTAGCATTTCTTGAACACCATCTCAAGGTGATCAAAATGATCATCTTTGGATTTGGAGAACACCATCAAATCATCCAAATAGATTAGGATAATCTTGTTGATTAGTTGACTAACAGTGATATCCATTGCCTGCTAGAAGGTGGATTTTGTGTTTGAGAGGTCGAATGGCATCTTAGCGTATGCAAACGTTCCCCACTTGGTAGTGAATGTTGTCTTATGTTGATCCTCTTCTTTGATCCGGATCTGATTGTAACTGGAGAAGCCATCTAATAGGGAAAACATCTCTGATCCTGCCACCATTTGCAAGATTGACTCCATTGAAGGTAGCAGGTAATGATCCTTCAGGGATGCTTTGTTTAGGTCCCAAAATTCTACACATAGGTGGATATCTCCATTCTTCTTTCAGACCAGGACCGAATTGGATACCCACGTGCTATGCTTGATTGAGAAGACAATTCACGACTGGATTAGCTTTGTTAATTTTTGCACCATTAGTGCTTCAATCTTGGGATTCACTAGCCTCTATTTTTGGCAGACCGGTTTTGCACCTTCTACCAACTCTATTGTATGTTGAATGATATCAGGATCATATCACCTGAGGTCATCGTATGACCAAGCGACCACTCCATATTTTTTGCAAAAGTTGATAAGCCTTTCTTTATCATGATGTGGGACATCATTCTTGACTTTGAGCTTTCTTCCATCTCTAACCTGAAGGTCCGCATAGTCACCTTTGTCTGCTACAAACTTTTGTTTGTCATTTCTTGCATCGTCACAATCGAAAAGATTCTGAAGAGTGACCAATCCCTTCAGAATCTTGTTGGATTTCAGTTGAATAATTTGTCCTTCATAAGCTTCGGCAATCTTTGGTTGAAGTTGGTTAGCAAATTCTCCTGATTGTTGGATGAACAAGGCAATGTGTTCATCACTATCAAACACTTGTCAACTTTGTTCATTGTCTAGAATCGCCAGTTGGACTATCACTTGTATAAAGTGTTTTTTGTGAATGAGATCGAAGGCAGGATCAAACTAGGATCTGATTGATGCCATGTGATCCACATTTGTATTCTATTCTCAGGGCACCATTTAAATGTCGAAGGCTTCAAAACCCTCAATCAGGTCCCACACTCAGTGTCTATAGGATCGCATGCAGACATTCTTGGCTACAAAAATTCCTTGAACTTGAGTAACTACTAGTTCAGAATTTTCAAACACCATTAATTGCTTTATGCCCATCCATTTTTCAAGGCTGATACCTTGCACTAGTCCTTCATATTCAGCTTCATTTTTTGAGCAAGCGAACTGGAAGCGGAAAGACCTTAGTGTCTTTTCATTTTGTGGGGACATTAAACATATCCTAGCTCCTGCACCATTCTTGCATCTTGCTCCGTCAAAATGCAACATCCATAACTCTAAGGCTTGACCGTTCTTTGGTTTTTCGATGACCTTAGGGAGCACTAGATCTTCATCATAGATGACATAGGTGCCCAACCCAGTAGCATGGTAGTTGCCAAAAGGATCAATATCCTTATGTTCGCTCAACAGAACATCTTCTTGATTGGTCCAATCTCCAGTCACCTTTTCATCTTCTAGTAGCTCAGCACAATACATTTCTTGCTTGGTGATAGAAGTATGAGTAGCCTCAAAGTTGATCATGGCCTCATTTGCCACATGCTCCGAGTGTAGAGCTTTAGATTTTATGCTCCGAGTGTAGAGCTTCAGATTCTATCTTCATTTTCGCACCATGCTTGGTCTTGAGAATTATGTCTGACCAATCCAAGGACAGGTATCCGCCCACCTTTGAAGTAAATTCTTGGGATGGAAAGAGGCCAAACATGGGGGGAACATCAATGATCACAATATCTTGTGACACCATGATGCTAGGACAGGCGAATAGAGTCAAGGGAAGATCCTTGATGAGACCGAGAGTTTTGACTCTATTTCTGTCAAGCTGCATCACTCCCTTTTTTAAAGGTTCATAACGAAGTCCTAAAGCTTCAGCTATTTGTTTCGGCATAACTATGGTGCTAGCACTAGATTCAATCATGGCATTGTGTAATAACTTCTCTCCCACAATAAGCGTTAGGAAGAAGGGTTTTGGTTTTAGGTTATCTCTTACCTCAGCAGGAGCTTCCACTATGTTATTTGTGAGAACTTTGGCCAGAGGTGATTGATCAACAACCTTTCTTTTGAGCAAATTCTCCTTTTATTTAATGATTAGATCCTCCCGAAGTTCCTTCTATAGTAATTTCTTTTGTCCTAGGATAGCTAATATATCCCAAAGAGACACACTAGTGGATGATTTATTTAACTGTTCCACCACGTTGAAAGGTGGCGGATTCAGAGATTTCTGCTCCTTTGCTCTTGTTATGACAACTTCCCTTCGCGACTGACATTATGGCACCACTGTGGAGGCGCTAGGTGCTTGGTTGAAAGCAATTTTAGGTTGCAAATTAACTAGTTGAGGGACAACTAGTTCACCCATGAATCTCCTCTTTGAGTGGGTGTTGTAATTAGACTGTACTTTCGGTGTTTTAGATGCGGATGCATCACTAGCAAAGACCGCTTCTTCTTCTTCCATCCAAGAGAAGACTGCATGATTGGGAGCGATGTCTGCTTCTTGCTCTAGTGACATCCCTTGCATTTGTGCGGTGAGCACCACGTTGTCCATTTGTGAAGAGGTATACACATAGCTTTTTGGGTCTGACATTGCGGCTTGGCTACGCTACTCCACCACCTTTTGTTGTAGGTTGCCACATAGACAGTTTCGGGGCATGTGTGAATTTCCGCAAGGGAAGCACTAGGGTTTGGTGTCATCCACTAAATTGTTCTGCCTCACGGTCAACTCTTTGCTCCAGCTTAGGTTGGCGCTTTTCAGAGGAGTGGGTACCAACACTATCTGATTGTTGTTTGCGCCTACGGATTTGTGCGAGCGCTTCCTTGGAATTGGTTTTGTTGGTAAGAGGACCTTCCACCTTGATAATTCTGGTAGGTCAGCTTTAGAGGTATGACCTATTTGCGCTTAATAACAATTATCTCGTTGGTCATATGTTGCAACATTTCCTTGACGTCACTCATATCCTCCTTGGAAGAACTAGATGTAGAAGCAACATTTTGTGGTGTGCTCGAATACATGTACATGGATTGAGGAGGAGTCATTGCGCTGGTAGAAGGCTTCTCCTGAGTAGGAATCAATATTTTTGGGAATATAGGAATGATGGGCCGAGGTGGAAATTTATCGGCATCTATCAAATTATTCTCCACCTTG
Organism: Sequoia sempervirens; assembly: GCA_007258455.2. Lineage (NCBI taxonomy): Eukaryota > Viridiplantae > Streptophyta > Pinopsida > Cupressales > Cupressaceae > Sequoia > Sequoia sempervirens. The sequence goes on from VDFB02058143.1 coordinate 66,634, forward strand.
ATAGTGATGCTATATGCACTCGGTAGTGTGGTTCTGCCAAGAGACTGGATCATCATGGAAATTTTAGGGTTGATAGATTTCAAATAGAACATAAATTCCAAATCAGGTGGCAGGCAGATATCAACTTGAATCCTCTGCCAACTGGTATGGAAACGGGTATTATAGTCAGCCATGGCTTCATTTGAGGCCCACTTTATAATCGATAGTTGATAATATAGTGAGGATCAGTCTCCTTCATTTGAGAATCTCTGGTAAAAAGGATCTCCAAGCTCATCCCAAGTACTGATAGTGTTTTCTTGCAGTTTTCAATACCAATCTAGTGTGTTTCCTCTAAAAGAGGCGGTGAGCAACCTTAGTGCTATATTTTGGTCTATAACGCCATATACCAGACATACATCTGCAACATCTTGTAGATGTTCAGATGGTGTCCTTAAGCCATCTCCAGTGAATTTAGGTATAGCCTTTAGGGTGGAAATCGGGATATCAGCCCAAACGATAGGTGCTACTGGTGTAACAAGAGGGCTTTTGGCATCCCATGCCACATAATTTATGTTAGCGGCAAGCAACATGGCTAGCGGAAAGGGTAGAGGAAGTAGAACGTTCACTAATTGGGTTGCGGGTTGTACTGTCCCTAATGGTGGTACTAATAAACAAGGATTATTTTTTGTTTGGGACCTAGTAACAAATCAATGGCTCATACACCCTTCTTAAAATTAGATTCATTTAAAAGCAGTTCCACTAGGTGTGCCAGGAAAAAGAAAAAATGTTGATGCCAAAAATTGGCAAGGTAACAGCGCTTTGTGAGAAACTCAGTTTATGGGGGACTTATTACACTAAACTGAGTGACCTCCAGATTTTTAAAGAAGTTGGATTCTTTTGTAATTGGGATTTTGGAATGGGAAAAGGAAGCAGATATAAAAATAAAGAATCTAACTAAGGCGATGCACCAGAATTTAGATAAAAGGCACGATAAACCTATCTTTTGGATATGATCTAAGGGACCACTCAAGAATTTACCATGTCCTTGAATAACAAAAATTAAATATTGTAGCATGAACAACTCATTTAATGACATAAAATAATTTTCACACCCATTTACTGAAAAGAAGAGTCAAAAGACATGATCTAAACCAACAAACTTGCATTCAAATTATAGAAGTACAGAAAATAAACCATTCAAACAATAATGGCACAGTGTAAAGTTTATCAATAACATAAGAAAATAGAGAGGCTAAACAATGGCACAATCTGTGAGTTCTTGCAATAATCTAAACAATAAAAAGGCTTGGTGTCTCTCCAAAAATCTTGTAATTCTTAAACTAGTGGAACTTGAAAAACATGTAGCATGTAATATCTCAACCCATCTTTAGAAATAAAGAGTAGTATATATAGTCAGCATTCCCACTGCCTGGTGAGTAACAACTGAAAATATTTAGGATCCTGAGAAATGATGTCGTAGCAATGATTACCCTCAGCCATTGTAACAGAAAAAGGTTCAGGCCATAGCATTTGGTCACCTCCCATCCAGGTGCATCCCCTATGAATCATGGAAGTGGTCCCAACAAAATCCCATGAAAACAAGTGTCGCCTCCTCATATAGTTAGTTAGAACATGTGGCAGCATATCGCAGCCCATAGTTCGCTTCATCCCTTGCATTAAAGAAGCATGCGCTGAAGAGACCACATTTCTTTGATGCATTTTTTCAAACAACTCATTGCCTTGTCTATGCTATTGCTTACTATTATTCTTTCAATTATTTCTTCCAAGCATCCATAGCATAGACAAGGAAGTGAACTGTTTGAAAACATGCCTCAATCAAAAGTGGTCTCATGGAATTCCATGACAAGCAAATGCAATTGGCGGATGCTCCTAGTTATTACTTATGCTATGTGAAGTAATTGCATCACTGCTTATGTTGAATTTCTAAACAACTATATACTACCACATTTTCCATACATGTATACCAAAGCATTTTATCAAATAGTTCACTTCCTTGCTGCTATGGCTAAAAGCCTAAAAAAAGGTGTTTTCCAACAAACTATGGATTCTTGGAAAAAAATCTATCAAAGAATAATAGTAAGCAATAGCATAGACAAGGCAGTGAGTAGTTTGAAAAAATGCCTCAAAGAAATGTAGTCTCATGGTGATGGAATGGCATTCCATAACCATGATACCACATTTCCTTGAGGCATTTTTTTAAACATCTCACCACATTTTCTATGCTACCATATTTTCCATAGATGTCTACCAAAACATTTAATCAATCTACTCACTTCTAGGCTGCTATGGCTAAAATCCTAAATTAGGTGCTTTCCAAAAAACTATGGATGCTTGGAAAAAATCTATCAAAGCATAATAGTAAGAAATAACATAGACAAGACAGTGAGTAGTTTGAAAAAATTCCTCGAATGAATGTGGCATCATGGTGATGGAATGCCATTCCATCACCATGAGACCACATTTCTTTGAGGTATTTTTTTCAAACAACTCACCACCTTTTCTATGCTACCACATTTTTCATACATGTCTACCAAAGAATTTTATCAAACTACTTGAACTTCCTTGCTGCTATGGCTAAAAGCCTAAAAAAGGTGCTTTCCAACAAACTATGGATGCTTGGAAAAAATATATCAAAGCATAATAGTAGGCAATAGCATAGAAAATGCAGTGAGTAGTTTGAAAAAATGCCTTGAAGAAATGTGGTCTCACGGTGATGGAATGTCTCATTCCATCACCGTGAGACCACATTTATTTGAGGCATTTTTTCAAATATCTCATCACCTTTTCTATGCTACCACATTTTCCATACATGTCCACCAAAGCATTTTACCAAACTACTCACTTCCTTGTTGCTATGGATAAAAGCCTAAAATAGGTTCTTTCCAACAAACTATGGATGCTTGGAAAAAATCTATCAAAGCATAATAGTAAGCAATATCATATTCAAGGTAGTGAGTAGTTTGAAAAAATTCCTTGAATAAATGTGGTCTGATGGTGATGGAATGCCATTCCATCACCATGAGACCACATTTCTTTGAGACATTTTTTCAAACAACTCATTTCCTAAAGAATAGAAACCAAGCCTTTAGCCAAAATTCCCCTCCAAATTCTTTTCAAGGTCCTCATCCTCAATTTACCAATCCATGGAACCTTCCACCTTTTATTCCACTTGTTCATATCTCCACCCCTCCCTCTTCATGGCATGATCTCCCTCCATCTCATAACCAAGACCACACTATACCATCCACCCCATCCTAGCATAATACCATAGAGAAGGAAATGAATTGTTTGAAAAAATTCCTCAAAGAAATGTGGTCTCATGGTGATGGAATGCCATGTCACATTTATTTTTAATGGAATTCCATCACCATGAGACCACATTTCTTTGAGGAATTTTTTCAAACAGTTCACTGCCTTCTTTATGATACCATAGTTTTCGTACATGTCTACCAAAGCATTTTATTAAATGTTTCACTGCCTTGTTTCTATGGATAAAATCCTAAAACAGGTGCTTTCAAACAAGCTATGGATAGGGAAGATAGTAAGCATGATAGTCAGAAATATATAGTTTAATAAGTACTCAAAATTTTGTTCATTATCTCATACATTATAAGTCATGACGTGCATCACTATTGTAGTTTCTATGATTAAATAATTTTTTGTTTTATTTTCATATGTTGGAAGTGGATACACCTCCACATGTTCATAAGGCAATGGAGCTTGGTGTTTCTTCTACTATAGACTCCTCAATGCCTCTCACGGAGGTATGAGGCAAATTACTAAATTTCTATTTGCATTCATTGTTATAGTTGCTTCTAAATTTCAATAAAAACCATTATTGATTTGTATTTTAATTTCTATTTGGATGGTTTCTAAAGGGCTTCAGCACACCACAACATGGGCATGCAAATATTTTCCTCGAGGAGAGTGATCATCTTGAGGTAGTAAGTCATTATTCTATTAAATATATCATTTTTTATAATGTAACACATACATTTGACTGCAAAATCCGATGAAACTGTCCAACGAAATATGTAAAATTTGATGTTCATCAGGTGCTTGTAAAATTTGATGTGTAATTTCCAATTTTTTGAAAGTTTATCCCCGAAGTTCGTCGAAATTTTGATGAACCTGAGGTTCGTCGAAATGTCGGCTATCATTTTCGTCGAATTTTCGACAAACATGAAAAATTAAAAAAATCAAATTGTGGCCAACATAAAGAAAAGTGAGTTCGCGCCTAAATTATTGCGGCAGTGTTTTGCTCTACTTGAGATACTTTGTGGAGAACTAAGGACGATTTTCTTAAGAAAAATTAGAAAAAATTCAAGAAGATATCGCTAGGTTGAGGGTAGTCATTTTCTTTTTGCAGAATTCAGTTGTGAAATCAAATTTGTAGTTCCAGGTTTGAAAATCATATTTTAAAGCAACATCTCATCAGATTTCATTTTTAGAGGTTAAGGGTTTTGAAAATTTCATGTCCAGATTTTGTTGTGTGGAATCACCATAAGATCACAACCGATGAACATATTCTTGTGACTGTAATTATGTGGTCCATAACTCTATTGGTCATGTGGCACAGTTGTGCTATAACAAATACAAGATGCATTCATGTGTGACCCAAGTTTAATATGGCTATGTTGTGATAGAAATGGAGGCACTCATATAATGTAGTTAATTCAGGTTGTATAATGTAGGTGTCAATCATCATTGGGTGCATTCAGGTTGTCTCAAGTTTAACAGGTTAGGATGTAATTATAGCATGATCAAAGAGTGATTACCTCTTGCTGCAATAAAGAGCCTATAACTCTGGTTGATATGCAGAGTGGTTGTGTTATATCCATTATGTAGTGCATTCAAGCACAACCCATATTTAATGGGCTATTCTAGAGAGTGATCAAGATTTTCTAAACCTTATGAATGTTACTTGACATATATTTGCATAATATCAAATTCCTTCAGAGGCTTTTGAAGTATCAATGTATCCTATATAGGGTTTAGAATGATTTCTTTTAATTAAAAAAATAAATAAATGATGTATTTCCCTGTAATTAGATAATGTGGAGATCTCCTAAATCTGCCCCAACACACTATCCTCTTTGGCACTGTATTCATTACTCCAGCTACTAGGGTTTTGCATGTGACATCTTTAATATCTTCATGACCGTGGCTTTTAAATAGATCTCATTCTTTTCTTTAATCCTTTTCATGGTAACCCTTGAGTTCCATAATCCACCTTCAATCTCTTCTAAGAACATTGTCTTAAGCTAGACTGCATAGTATGCATATAAAGCAAGTCCTTCATACCTACCATTGTTCCAAACCACCACTCACTGCCTTGCCTAAAATGTTGCCTCCATAAGCACAATAGCATGTTTTAAAATTATGGTTGCCAGTGATTGACCATTAAGGTCACCACTTTCATCATGAAGATACAATGAGATTTTTGTCTTCAAACTCAAAGCATTATGGAAGATAACATTGTGAATTGTTTGTTGTGCACGATTCGATTTTCTTGCACATTTACTGCATTGCTAACTTCCTTTAAGACTAGGTATTGCACCCTTAGCTGCAATCTCAAACAACTCACTCACTATCACTTGAAGATTCCTTTCATGAGCATACTTCTATAAAATCAAACCGTGCCCTATAGACTGCCTACTTACTACAGGGGACTCATTGTTTCATGGTATTGTAGTTCTTAAGATCCTTCAACCTTATTGACACTACTTCATAGTCCACAAGGTATTATTCACTATTCTCCCATCTTTGGTGAGTCTCAAAACACTACTCAAACATGCAATCCACTACCTCCATTATACAATATTAATGGCTAAGAAGAAACATTGAACCTATGATTACCACTGCTTCATTTGGACAATCATTCCCTGATTGCATTTGCCTTGTCTAACACTACCAAAAGCATTTGAAAAACCCTTAAGGTCAGCAAAGGGGTAAGGAAACTCACTGTTAAAATCTCCACTTTACTATGCAAGGTTTGAGCTTTATTATCTTGTCACTACTCAGCCTCTTTTTGACTGTCACATCTCAAGTAACTATCATTCTTCTTACCGTAGATTGCATTTACAAATGTCACTTGCTACATAGTGTGCTTATTGGCTACAATCTTTAGATTGCAAGATTTTGTTATTACCTACAATGTCTCAATCTTTTGGTATTGCAACCTCACTAATCCACTATAGTTATTGTTTATGTTTCTACGGAGGCCTAGGGTTTGTACCCTAATCATGCTCTTACCAATGCTTCTGTTGTTTTTTATTAGGGCTCTCTCAATGTTGAGGGCCCTAGGGATAAGCTCGTCATAAGAAGTGACACATTGCATCTTTCACTAAAAGGATAAATCTGTATTGACATTAGCAATGATGATTCCAACTGTTGCTCCTTAGGAATGGGTCACTTGCTCTTACTAGCTCGCTACCTCCATTGTTGTAGGAATTTTGTGATCAAGTTCAATATTCTGATTTTAGGAGTCTTAACGGTTGGAAATCATAGTAAAATCAGAATTTAATAAGTTTTGGAATTAGCATCTTAAAGTGTTTTTTGGGGTCATTAACTTCAGACTATCTTCTCTTTTGTAGGGTGGTTGCATGCCAAATTTTTTTGGTGTAAAATATCGGAATTATTAGATTATGTTACCTGTCTATGAATAAAAATTATTGGAGTGTGAGTTTGATATTTTTGAAGATCTAAATAGTCAAGCTTGGTAAAGAAAAATCATGTCAGATAATATTAGTCCAGAACAAAATGAAGAGACACTTGATAGATTGTGGGCTAGATTGAAAAGAAAGGGTGATGGGAAATGTTATTGTCCTTGCAATAATTGCAAGGGCTTAAAGACGAGACGACTTTTAATCACAATAGCTGAGAAACTTTGTAGGAAGCATGGTCATGTTGAATGGGGACATGGTTATTGTCCATTAGTAAGTTGTTCATTATATGTGATTATAGTGATTGAATTTGTAAATGTTTATATTGTTTTAACATTTTATATATATATATATATAATCTTGATCATGATCATGGTTTATTTGTGTCTATCATTATTATAAAGGTGGGGCGCCCTAGGGCAGATGATATGGATTATCACAGCCTGGAGAATGTGGTTTTGCAAGCAGACAAACATAGAGCTGTGAATATCGAAGATGAAGTTAATGATCCTATGGAAGAAGATGATCATGTGCCAGAAAACACAGTTGAAGATGATGGTACGAATACATTCATCCATGCCACATTTAGTGGCAGAGTTGATCACGATGATCAAGATGACTTTGATGAAGTTCATGATTTACCTATACTTGACAAGGCATACAAGCCCCTTTATGAAGGCTCTGAAACAACTCTTCTCTCTCTTATATTGTTGTTGTTGAACTTGAAGGTTATGAATGGTTTATCAAACATAGCAATCTCATGGATGTTAAGGTATGTCATATATGCCATCTTTTTTCATCTATTTTAATTGTTGTTAGTTCATCACTAGTAAATAAATGATGGAATATGTACCATTAATATTCTTTATATGAACAAATTATTTTTTGTTGTAGATTGATTGGTGAATTTTTGTTACCACCACCAAATATTTTACCTCGCTCATACCAAGATTTATGTGCCATTATGAAAGATATCAGAATGGAGTATCAAGCAATAGATGCATGTCCCAATGATCATATTATATATCATAAACAATAGAAATTTGCAATAGAATGCCCGGAATGTCATATCCGTAGATATCGAACAGATCAACTAACAAAAAAGGTGCCTCACAAGGTTCTTCGTTATATTCCCATTATTCCACGTATGCAATGATTATTTAGGTGTGAAAGCTTAGCACAATTGATGGATTACCATACACGGAATAGAAGTGGAGATGACATTTTTCGAATTCCTGCGGATGGTTCTGCATTTAGGGACATGGAGGAAAAATGGCCACACTTTAAATAAGAACCTCATAATCTTAGGCTTTCATTGGGAGTGGATGG
>VDFB02058143.1:76698-146921 GCA_007258455.2 Sequoia sempervirens
TTATCGAATCACGATATTGCAGCAATTTTTACATGTTTTGACATATTGTAGTGTGAAACACCACAAGGCTATGTGGTGCAATGGTTGTAAATTTTGAATCAAAATGTTGGATGACATGAAGAAAACTTGTGATTCTAGTATAACTACAGTCTTTCAGGTGACTAATGTTTCATCTAGAAGTGACATACATCCAGAACTCTCAGAAAATCGATACTATGGGATTTTGGATGATATACTTGAGTGTGACTTTAAGTCCTTCATATTAATTTTGTTCATCGTCCTATGGTACATGCTACAATTGAATGAAAATGATCCTGAGAGAACTGTTATTGAACATGATAATGGATTTACCATGGTTAATACAAGGTTGATCGAGCGAGCTGGAAATGAGCCCTATGTTCTTCTCAAGCCAATGTGAGCAGGTATTTTACTTAGAGGTTCTAGGTAAACCGGGTTGGTCATTTGTTGTTAGACATGATCCAAGAGGAAGGTCAAAAGTATAATGTGGTGGAAGAAGAAGATACTGAAGAACTAGAAGATGATGATGATGATCGTGATCAAACAAGTAGTTGATGATGCAATTTAAGATGTCAAGAGGAGGAACTAGATGATGATGATGTAGGAGTTAATGTCTGAAGATGACATCTCGTGGATGATGACATTATCGAAACTGATATCGATGACGATGATGATGATTTGACCAATCCTTACAATGTCGAATCTAGATCGGATGATACATACAAAGAGTTGGATGAAGAAGAAGATCAATGACATTGAAATGTATAAGTTATGCAATTATATTATCTATTTGATATTAATTTCTTGATAGAATTATATTTGACTTATGTGGTTACATAATTAATTCATGATGTTTTTAATTTTTATGCCATTACATAATTAATTTAATGTACTTTTTAATGTTTGAAAGGTCAAAAAATTAAAAAAAAATTCAATAGTGATGTTAACAACCTTGAAATTAGTTTGTTTTATGTTTCATGTGATCATAAAAGATTAAAAAGTCAGTTGTAGAGGTGGTTGTTTGAGTGGTTGACGTGTATGTTGGTTCTTTTTACAATGTAACCAGGTTTGTCTTCTAATATACCTATGGAATTGCCAATTCCAATCGAAGGCAGCTCAAAGGACCTCGACCAACTGACGAGGACTTTAAAAGCCTCGTACACTTCGGGCTCTGCACGACCCGGGAGGGTGATCCCTTAATGTGTTTACAACCTCTGCACCATTATTATAAACAACATTAACAATAGCAGATGATCTCACTTAATAGCTCAACACGATAAGATAATATCAACTAGAATTGGATGTTCATAGACAATATCAACTATCTGGAGCGTGAGATAACTAAACACAATCCATTGTATAAGATAGTCAATGATTTGCAATTTGTAGCAAGCTCTAGGAAAAGACAAACAAATACTGAACTACATGAATAATTACAACTTAGATCTGTAATATATCCATTGTAGGAGTCAAATTCATAAGCATCTAGAGGTTTATAACAGATTTAATACATCACATATAAGATCCCTGACAATATTGCATTACAATTTCATCAAGTATGCATTCTAACCAGGACTACTTATCAAATCCTTATACAACACATATCCGCCTATAATCCCATTCAAGCATTTTGATTAATTCCTTGAATTAAAGCTAAAATAGAATCATACACACCACAACAGTGAGATGGATAAAACAACCCTTAGTTATTTCATTGAAAGTTTAGATATGCATGTACAATGGAGAGACATGAGCTCAAATTTTCATTTCACTCAAATGCTAGTACTGTTATACAACATTAAATCTCTATGAACTCAAAACCTATTACATAATGACTCAAAACCTAAATTGCATTTCTCTAAAACCATCGGACTTTACAATTCGCTCTGCAACTTCACCTAGACTCGACAAAAATTATCTAACTTGCTAACCTGTACTTTTGGCCTTGAAATCCTTCTTATAGAAAATGAAGGAGAAAACAAGCACCAGACCAAAAATTACACCTATCACCAATCAATTGGAGCACCTGGTGATATTCCAAAATTTATTACAACAGCCACCACCTTCAAAAATATTCTTGTTCAAAAATCATTACAACAACAATCATCTTGGAGAATATTCTTGTTCATCATGTCAACGGAGGAAGGTTGATGCAATAACAAAAAACCACGTGAAACCCACGCCAAGAAAGTCATCCATACAAAACTGGAAACGTTGTAATCGCAGCATCTGATTTGCCACCTGTCAGTAGCCCACTCTTTTTACTCATCATCATTCAAATACTTAGCCACCCACCTCTGGTATTCTTCATTATTTGGCTAGTCAAAATTAATCACCTCTTTTACCTTTGTACTATAAGGCAAATACTTTACTGCTACCTGATTAGCATCTAGGGTAGGAGCACCTGGGAAAATACTGGGTTTTCTAGAAGTTTTGTATGAGGTTCAAATTTTGTTGTGTTGTTTGAGGTCATGTTGACCATCTTGTTTGTGTTAGAGGTTTTTTTCTCCCTAGGTAAGAAGTGGTGAAAAGGTGAATAAGCTTTAGAAGCTTATCATGTTTGTTTTCAAAACAATGGACCAAGGTTGAAAAACACAGTGTGTTTTATAACACTAACCATTTTGGTCATCCTTAGGCTCGATAAAAGAAACTTAACTATTTCTAGGGCCTATTTAAGGGGTATCTCGACCCAGGAGTAGGGTTGGAAGCAATAAAATGTTGGTGAAACCTTGGGTGAATGAAAGGAACATCGTTCTGAGTTAAAATTTCTGAATTATTATATCTTGATAGACTTTTTATGGATTAGTTTGCTACTGTTTGATTTGTACAATGTAGTGCTAGTTGTTTTCAAGCTTTGTGTAAGGTTAGATAGCTTCTTTGTTGTATTTATAGGCATTTGTTGTAAATAGTTTAACTCTGCTCAAATTTTGGTCTGAACTAGACTATTTTAGAAAATGTGGTGCTAGAGCACTTTTCCACCGTACAAACCGTATGGCCCTTTGGAAATAGTGCCTAGACACCATGCTTGTACATAAATTAGTTGGTAGGTTTTGTTTGAGTTCGGGAGATGCTAGCAAAGTCATGCCCTAGGCGAGCCAGGCAGGGTCCGGCTAGGGAAGACCAGGAGAAAAAGACAGATAACTTGCAGGGGAATTGAGATTTTGGAGAAATTCCTTTTGGTGAATTTTGTTGAGGGTCTTGGTAATGCATGGTAGTCAGGAGGAGGTTCTATCAAGTCATTTGGTGGGAGAACTTTTTGACAGTCTGAAAATAGTTTGGAAAAGCTTAAAAAACCCTAGGGTTTTGACCATTTTTGTGTATGAGCAGTGTGCAAGCAGTGTTGACTCAAAACCCTGAAAATCTTCAAGGTGAGTGCATAGGAACCACTAATCCCAAGCAAAGAACCCAGGTCTTTTGGTGGGTTTAGGAGGAAATTTCCATTTACCTGGGTAAGAGGCCTAATTGGGGCTCTAGGCTTGTAGCCTTTCTAACCCTAGGAAGGGATTTTGTGAAAGTGATGGTTAGTTGGAGTCTTGTGATGGAACAAGAACCCTAGATTGATCATCTTGAAGCTATTACAACTACACACCCCTGCAAGAACCTAGCTGAAGGTTGAGGATATTTGGCCTTTAAAGAAGAATAAGGGTCAATAGAGAGTATGTGGCGAAGCACCAAGGTTGACTTGGTAGAAGGAAAGCATGTTGATAGTGGGGTTGGTCAGTAGGAGAAATGGCACTTAAACTTGAGGTAGGACCACTAGGACAAGGTGGAAGAGACACCTAGGAGTTCTTAGGAGCAAGGAATCAGAGCATGGGGCAGTGAGTGCCTCATCCAACCCCTAACCTATTAGATTGGTATCAGAGCAAGTTAAAGATTTGGGAAGCATCTTATATGTCAGAGGTTGAGTCTACTGATTCTTCCATCATGGTGACCAATCCAGAACTGGCTAAGATGGTTGAAGAGCAAGAAGAAGACAATAAACAATTGAGGGAAAGAATAGCCCAACTTGAGCAAGCAGTGAGGAGTGCACAGTTTGAGGGAAGGATACCAAAAGAGGAAGAGGTTGCAGAGGAAGATAAGACCCCTAAACCTGACCCTATTTTGAAGGAAGTGCCTTTCTTGAAGGCATTGAAAGCTTTGAGTGGGAAATCACTTGAAGGCATACCAATTTTTAGTGGAAAGATGGAAGTTGATCTAGTCATGGATTGGATAGAAGGCATGGAAAATCATTTTGAGTGTGATGGAGTCACTGAAGCATAGAAGGTGAAGGTTGCTAAGTCAAGATTGAGAGGATCAGCCTTGACATGGTGGAAGTTCATTCAGATAGAAAGGGAAAAAGAAGGAAAACAGCCCATATCAACTTGGAAAGGAATGGTTGCTAAGGTGAAGGAAGCCTACATGCCAGATGACTATGAGATTCAATTGCACAAGAAGAGGCAAAGTCTAAGGCAGAAAGACCAAGATGTAAACACTTACACTGAGGAGTTTCAAAAACTTTGCATGAGATCTAATGTGATAGAGGATGAGATTCTCAAGGTGGCTAGGTACCTTAATGGCTTGAAATGTAACATTCAAGAGGAGATGGCTCTACTAAGTCCCAAGACAGTACACCAATGTTATCAGTTGGCTAACAAGATTGAGGAAAGGAACAAGAGGAAGCAAGATCAAGCTTCTAAGGGCAGAGGCAAAGGCAGAGATCAAAGAGATCAAAGAGGACAGCGTGGTGGCTACCAAGGTAGAGGCAATGACCAAAGAAATCATGGAGAATCTAAACTCATTAAGCATGGGGGAGAAACACCTTCTAGAGGTGGATTTAACAAAGGAAGAGGACCTTAAGGAGGTTCAAACTGAGGAAGAGGAGCAGGCAGGAGCAGTTCTTATTTTGCAAACATGAAGTGTTATCATTGTAGTCAAATAGGTCATCCTGCTTATAGGTGCCCGGAGAAAGCATCTTCATCAAGCAATGAAAAGAGAGTGGCCTATGCACAAGAGGACACCATGAGTCCTAAGGCATCTGAGATCAGTCATATAGAATCTGAGGTAGGAGAGAATCTGATGTTTAACAGAGTCTTGATCAGACAACTGGTTAGGGAAGAACCTAAACAAAGAAGAGCTCTTTTTAGAGTAAGGTGCAAGATACTTGGTAAAGTATGCAAGGTCATAGTAGATTCAGGTTCAACAGACAATATAATCTCAGAGGAGGTAGTAGTAAAACTAAAATTGGAGAAGGTACCCCACACTAACCCTTACAAAGTCACATGGTTAAACAAAGGGCAGAGTGTTTTAGTGAATGAGCAAGTAACGGTGGAGTTCTCCATTGGAGGATATAAAGACAAGTTAATTTGTGATGTTTTACCCATGGATGCATGCCATCTACTACTGGGCATACCATGGCAATATGACAAAAGTGCTATTTATGATGGGAAAGAGAATACCATTTCATTCAAAAAGGATGGAAGGACCTTCAAGCTGCAGTCACTGTCAGAAGAAGAAGAGGGACAGTCAAAGGCACCAAACATCATGTTGAGCAGTGGAAAAGAGTTCCTTAAGAACCTACATCAAGGGGATGAAGGATATGTGGCTATGATACAACCTAAAGAGGAAGCTAAGGCTGAAAAGACAGTCCTACTGGAAGTAGTCCAAAAGTTGCTTGATAGGTACAAGAGTATAGTCAGTGATGGTACACCTGCAACTCTACCACCAAAGAGAGCCATAAGTCATCAAATTGACTTCATACCTGGAGCCTCATTGCCTAACAAAGTAGCATACAAACTTACACCAGAGCAGAACCTAGAGGTAGCTAGGCAAGTGCAAGAATTGTTGGATCAAGGTTTGATTCAAAAGAGCATCAGCCCATGTGCAGTGCCAGTGGTCTTGGCATCCAAGAAGGGAGGTAAGTGGAGACTTTGTAGTGATTCTAGAGCAATAAATAGAATCACAATTAGGTATAGGTTTCCAATTCCTAGAATTGAAGATTTAATGGATTGCCTTGGAGGAGCACAGTACTTCACCAAGTTGGATCTCAAGAGTGGCTATCATCAGATCAGAATTAAGGATGGAGATGAGTGGAAGACAACTTTTACGACAAATGATGGGTTATATGAGTGGAAAGTGATGCCATTTGGCCTCTCTAATTCCCCTAGCACATTCATGAGACTTATGAATGAAGTACTCAAGGACTTTACAGGAATATTTGTGGTAGTGTATCTTGATGACATCCTTATATACTGCAAGACAGCAGAAGAGCATTTGAAACATGTGGAGCAAGTTCTTAGAAGGTTGCAAGAGTAGAAGTTGGCAATCAATCTAGAGAAGTGTGAGTTCTTCAAGCAAGAGCCTGTCTACTTGGGTTTTGTAGTATCCAAAGGCTCATTAAAGATGGATCCAAGCAAGGTGGAAGCCATCCTAAACTGGCCTACACCAACCACAGGGACAGAGGTAAGGAGTTTTCATGGATTGGCCGAATTTTATAGAAAATTCATAAGGAACATTAGTGGTATATGTGCACCAGTCCTAGATACAATCAAGGGTGGTATAAAAACTAAGTTTGTGTGGACTCAAGAGGCTGAGAAAGGGTTTGAGAAACTGAAACAAGAAGTGGCAACTCAACCAATTCTCTTATTACCTAGCTTTGATAAGTTGTTCATTGTTGAATGTGATGCAAGTGGAGTGGCAGTAGGAGGGGTGCTAAGTCAAGATGGAAGGCCTATAGCCTTCTTTAGTGAGAAGCTAAATGAAGCAAAGAAGAAATATTCAACCTATGACTTGGAACTTTATGCTTTGGTTCAGTCACTTAGGAAATGGAGGCATTACCTTCTACCCAAGGAGTTTGTGGTTTTTACTGACAATCAGGCACTTAGCTTTATCAACACTCAAGAGAAGTTAAGTAATAGGCATCTGAAATGGATGGAATACATCCAAGCTTTTACCTTTACCATCAAGCACAAGAAAGGACAAATGAACAAGGTGGCAAATGCATTAAGCAGAAGGTTGTTGACAGTGCAAGAGATACAGCTCAAGATCATTGGCATAGAGAGTTTCAAGGATCTATATGGGGAAGATGAAGACTTTTCAGAGGCCTATAATGTATGTTCTAACTTTGAGAACCATTTCCATAGTCAATACTCAGAGTATACTTTGCAAAGTGGGTTGTTGTTTAAGGGAAATCAGTTATGTGTTCCATGAGGGTCAATGAGGGAAAATTTGATTCAGGAAAAGAATAATGGCAGTCTTAGTGGGCATTTTGGCATCAATAAGACCTTAGAGCTAGTACAAAGATTCTATTATTGGCCTAAGTTGGCAAGAGATGTTAGAAGGTATGTGGAACAATGTGTTGTGTGTATGAAAGCTAAGGGAGGAGCTAGCAATGTTGGTTTATATCAATGCCTGCCCATTCCTAACAAACCATGGGAGTGTGTGAGAATGGATTTTGTGGTAGGCCTTCCTAAAACCAAGATTGGTTTTGACAGTGTTTATGTTGTGGTAGACATATTTAGCAAGATGAGTCATTTTATTCCCTACAAAACTACTCATGATGCCAGCTACATAGCTCATCTTTTTTTCAAGGAAGTTGTCAGGATCCATGGGCTACCTTTAAGCATTGTTTCTGACAGAGATGTGAAGTTCATGAGTCACTTTTGGAAGACTCTATGGAGCAGATTGGGTACCAACCTGTCTTTTGGATCAGCTTACCATCCTCAGACCGATGGTCAAACAGAGGTGGTTAACAGGGTATTAGGTAATCTTTTAAGGTGTCTAACCAAGGAGTATGGATAGACATGGGATATGGTTATCTCCCAAGCTGAGTATGCTTACAATGATAGTGTGAATAGAACTACAGGGAAGAGTCCTTTTGAAGTTGTGTATGGAATGCACCCAAGAGGAATTTGTGAGCTCAGAGACCTTGGATCTATGGAGCATAGGAGTGGACATGCAGAAGACTTCAGTCAGACCATGAAGGAGATTCAGGAGTAGGTCAAGAGGACAGTCATTGAGGCTACACAAAAAGTGAAGGAGAAGGCAGATATGTCAAGGAAAGATGTGAAGTTTCAAGTAGGGGACTATGTTATGGTCCACCTTAACAAATCAAGGTTGCAGAAGGTAATTTCAACCAAGTTGTAGGTGAAGAGAGTGGGTCCCTGCAAGATATTGGCCAAGTATGGCAAGAATGCATGCAAGGTGGAGTTACCTACCGATCTAGGAATCTCACTAGTTTTCAACATTGCTGATTTGATCAAGTATAAGGGAACAGTCAGTGATGAGGTTTAGAACAGTAAAGAGATCTTCAAATACATTAGTAATTAACCCCTACCTAATCAAGAGAAGCCTCAGGCATAGCAGATCTTGGAGTCAAGAGTGCACAAGTCTACAAGGAACAAGGTGTACATGGAGCACCTTATCAAGTGGAAGAACAAGCCTGAATCAGAAGCTACATGGGTACAAGAAGATCAGTTTAAGAAGCTTGGCATTGACCTTTCATTGATCTCTCCTTCCAATCCTTAGTGTTTGGGCTGAGAGGGGGAGAAAATGGTGCAGGAGCACCTGGGAAAATACTAGGTTTTCTAGAAGTTTTGTATGAGGTTCAAATTTTGTTGTGTTGTTTGAGGTCATGTTGACCATCTTGTTTGTGTTAGAGGTTTTTTTCTCCCTAGGTAAGAAGTGGTGAAAAGGTGAATAAGCTTTAGAAGCTTATCATGTTTGTTTTCAAAACAATGGACCAAGGTTGAAAAACATAGTGTGTTTTATAACACTAACCATTTTGGTCATCCTTAGGCTCGATAAAAGAAACTTAACTATTTCTAGGGCCTATTTAAGGGGTATCTCGACCCAAGAGTAGGGTTGGAAGCAATAAAATGTTGGTGAAACCTTGTGTGAATGAAAGGAATAGCATTTTGAGTTAAAATTTCTGAATTATTGTATCTTGATAGAATTTTTATGGATTAGTTTGCTACTGTTTGATTTGTACAATGTAGTGCTAGTTGTTTTCAAGATTTTTGTAAGGTTAGATAGTTTCTTTGTTGTATTTACAGGCATTTGTTGTAAATAGTTTAACTCTGCTCAAATTCTGGTCTGAACCAGACTGTTTTAGAAAATGTGGTGCTAGAGCACTTTTCCACCATACAAACCGTACGGCCCTTTGGAAATAGTGCCTAGACACCATGCTTGTACATAAATTAGTTGGTAGGTTTTGTTTGAGTTCGGGAGATGCTAGCAAAGTCATGCCCTAGGCGAGCCAGGCAGGGTCCGGCTAGGGAAGACCAGGAGAAAAAGACAGATAACTTGCAGGGGAATTGAGATTTTGGAGAAATTCCTTTTGGTGAATTTTTTTGAGGGTCTTGGTAATGCATGGTAGTCAGGAGGAGGTTCTATCAAGTCATTTTGTGGGAGAACTTTTTGACAGTCTGAAAATAGTCTGGAAAAGCTTAAAAAACCCTAGGGTTTTGACCATTTTTGTGTATGAGCAGTGTGCGAGTAGTGCTGACTCAAAACCATGAAAATATTCAAGGTGAGGGCATAGGAACCACCAATCCCAAGCAAAGAACCTAGGTCTTTTGGTGGGTTTAGGAGGAAATTTCCATTTACCCGGGTAAGAGGCCTAATTAGGGCTCTAGGCTTGTAGCCTTTCTAACCCTAGGAAGGGATTTTGTGAAAGCGATGGTTAGTTGGAGTCTTGTGATGGAACAAGAACCCTAGATTGATCATCTTGAAGCTATTACAACTACACACCCCTGCAAGAACCTAGCTGAAGGTTGAGGATATTTGGCCTTTAAAGAAGAATAAGGGTCAATAGAGAGTATGTGGTGAAGCACCAAGGTTGACTTGGTAGAAGGAAAGCATGTTGATGGTGGGGTTGATCAGTAGGAGCAGTGGCACTTAAACCTGAGGCAGGACCACTAGGACAAGGTGGAAGAGACACCTAGGAGTTCTCAGGAGCAAGGACTTAGAGCATGGGGCAGTGAGTGCCTCATCCAACCCCTAACCTATCAGCATCTCTTTCAAAAGATTCCAAAAATGAGCCGGTACCAATAATCTTATCCATACAATTTACCAACAAATCATAATCTGAGTCATCACAAATTATTTTAATTTGATTATTGATGACTTTACTTGCTTGATCCTGCCATTGTTGGAGTGTTCTGATTTCCCCCTGCTCATCAGTTATATCAGGTAACAGTGTGTTACCCCAATCATTGAAGTTATTTACCAATTCCCTAATCTTCCTACTTAGATCATCTGGTAAGGTCTGAAAACCTTGCAATGATTTAACTAATATATAAGTAGGATTCAATTATTGGGGCTTGTTATTTACATCAAACATTGAGGATTTATTCATAACATCTAGATTATTTTCCCTAGGGATCCAATTTTGAATTATTGGAATCACTATCCCCTGATCCCTATCAATATTATTTATTGCTTCAAATAGCAAAGAATACAAAGAATGTATAGAGGGCAGTTTATTATCCACCTTTTCATTTAAATGCTCCAAAACAATAGTAACAATTTCTTTTTCTTTTGAAAGAAAACCCTCCTCTTTTACCCTTAGTGATGTTTTTAATTGATCAATTTTCTGCATGAGCTACCTCTTTGTTGGATCAACAAAGCACTCTGTTTCTTCATGAACTTGTTCTAGAGGAGGGGTAAGAGCAGGATTTTGAATGGGAGACCCTGGTGTAGAAACATTTGGAGAAGCAGGAGGCATTGACCCTGCTGTGGGAGGTGATGTGTTGGTTCCTGGAGCATTGGATGTTTCCCCAGTATGTCTATAATGACATATAGGATGGACTAGAAGATATTAGTGGGATGGGCTAGGAGGGGATCATGGAAAATAGGGTGAATTATTAAATGTTAATGGGATGGGATTAGGAAGGAATAAAGAAACAAAAAGTGAATTAGGAGAAGATAATGTGGCACGATTAAGAGGGGATGATGGAACATGGAAAGGACTAGTAGAGATTAATTGGATGAGCTAGGATGGGATAATAAAACATTTTTACGGTGAACTATACTAGAGGTTAATGGGAAGTAATTAGGAGGGAATATTAGACCATAAGGTGAATTAGGCGGTGTCTAAGGTTTGAATATAGGACATAAAATAGGAACTTGAGGTGTGTAGTAATAATGTATTAGAGATTTGGTCAATAATGAGTAGAAGGAAAGGTTTCTTGTAATGATATATGTATAAGATGAAATATGGAGGAAGGTTGTATAATATATAAGTTGTTAAAGATTGGGATATGTGATATAAAATCGTTAAAATATGCGTGATGAAAAGAATAGAAGAATGAGATGGACATTGAATGGTAAATATAATTAGGATCTCACAAGACCAACCAATGTTTGTGTTTCTCATCAATTTTTTAGATTTGTATACGCAAAATTACAAAAACTAGCTAACATTGTTTTACAACACCATTAATGAATAAATTCTACCTGAGTAAAAGTTGTTTGAGGACATGAATTGCGAGGTGTGGAGGTGAAGATCCACTAGGAAACTGTTTGACATCCAAAGCCTGTTATGAGACAAACATTAAAATATAACATTCAACTGTTCAAATGCATTATTAATATATTTAATACTAGTTGTGCATACCTATGGACTCAACGTTGAGAATGAATAAGGGTCTACAAGAATGGAGCACGTCTCATGAACACTCCGACCCTAAAATTTCATCATATTGATATTCTACTAATTTAGTTATTCTTAAATTTTAAAATATAATTTAATAAACAAATTAAATGAACTTGCTGAATTTTACTTGAGTGTCAATGTCGAATGTATTATTCAGCAAATCATCTATGAAATCCATTGCCTCTACAACTGATGTAGGCCGTGTAGCTGCATCTTGAGCACTCTAATAATCGTACATGCAAACAACACCACAAGCACCACAATGGTGGGGTGGAGCTCGGGGCCTACACGTCTCCTCCACATCAGGCTTTACTAGAGGCCTCACACATTGTATAATGGTCTGGGTGAGCAAGCTAATCGACTCCAGCGTGTCCACCTCTACATTGTCCTTAACAATGGAAGGAACGATGACATGCTCCACCATGGGTTTGGCCAAGGGTCTCGGTGCCAACTATGGATTATGTCATGTAGCAGGTCTATCATGTGTGGAGCCCCCACCTCTACCTTGAAAGTCTAAGATGTCAAAATAATTTGGCATCTTATTGAGAACAAACTCACAATAGAGTTTCCTCAAAAATGATTGTGGTACCTCATGGTTATTGCATGGAGGATTGGTACCAATGGATGGGGAACCTCCTGCATGCATGAGACAAAGGTGTGTTGGTTCTCAGGTTTGTAAATAGGACACACAAGTCGGCTTTGCTATTTTTTTGTTTTTTCGCATCTACATATGACAAACCACTAGCATAAAATTGTCTCATCTCATGCCTCTTATTTGACCAAAAAATTATTTTCTCGCCCATTTCTCCTACATAAGATACAATTGACTTCAATGATTCGGCAATCCTTCTCCTATAAGGGTGGGTTTCGGCATGCTCAGTTAATCTTCCAATTAATTGTTCAATGTCTCTTTTATTATTTTCAATTTGATTTAGGATATTTTCTTGTGTTCCTTGAGGATGCCTATGAATTGATGGAGGGGTTTTAGGTTGTTTTTGTATAGGAGGCTCTTCATGAGGGGGTGATTGTGAATTCTCAATGTTTAGAGGTCGAGATTCATTCCCTTAGAATTAGAACAAAGTTTTATCAAAAGAACTATTTCAATCTACATTCTAAATCCAATTCAAAATAAAAACAATAAAGTTACATACCTCTTCGCAATCTTCGACCTCTTTGACATGTTGGCGGCATCCTCATGAAGAATTGCAAGCTAAGAGTGCAAAAATGGAAAAGATTTGGTGAGTGCAAGTTGCAAAGCTGAAAACCTCCAAGCCAAGCCGCAGGTTGAAAAGAAAAAGAGGTTTGAAATGCATTTTTTGTTTTTAATTTACTTTTGCATTTGGCACACACCAAATTTAGCGTGCACCAAATGCTCAATTTGGAATTTTTTTCCATTTTTTTCCAATTTGGCATCAAAATTGTGTCACAGATTGGTGCACTTACTCGCATACCTTATATTATAAAATTTTGAGACTAACAAATAAATAAACTCCTAAATATATAAATTATTTTAACAACTCATAATACAAACAAATAAACAACAACCGACTTAACAAATAATTACTCTATGACACACTAACCTATGGGAATGATGCAATATTCCCAATAGAGTTTAAATTCTTTTTGAAATGATAGACAAATGCAAATTAGGTAGGATCTATTTATCATCACAAGTCAACATATCGTGTAGATTTTGTGTATTCTTAGGAGCTATCTCTTGGATTAAAGAAGAATAGTTGACTATTGTTATTTCATCTATAGAAATAGAATACAAAGTAGCCAAGGAATTTTATGTGAAGCAACAAGGCTTTGTAAAATCCTAAGGGAAATGGATATATAACATTGAACCAACCAATGAATATATTTTGTGATAATCAAAGTGCTTTGAAGATGGTAATAACATTAGTTATGCATGAATGATAAAAATATATAGAAATGCATTGCCACTTTATCAAATAATAGATTCAAAATGAAGATTTCCATCTTGAACATTATTTTTCTCACCTTCAACTTAATAAATGACTTCACAAAAGCCCTATTACTTTTTAAATTTAAAAAAATTTAGAAAAAAACTTGAATATAATAAACAATGTTCACAATTTTTTTTATAAAGGATTTTATATTATCCATGAGTTCATTTTGGTATCTAATAGGGGAGCACAAGCCTATGTTGATACCTCTTCAGTTGTGAACAAAGGGTTGAGGGGTGTCCATTTTATGTAATTAGATTATTTTAAGGTTGTTTGAAAACCCAATATCAAACATAAGACATTTATTCATTAAAAATAACATAAGATATTATTTATTTTATGTAATGAAATTTAACTAAAATTTATTAATTATCTTTCACTCATATATTTAAATTAATAATAGAGATTGTTGTTTTTTTTTAACGATTTTATATAATAAACAATGTTCACAATAAATGACTTCACAAAAAGCCTTATTACTTTTTAAATTTTAAAAAAAAATAGAAAAAAAAACTTGAATATAATAAACAATGTTCACAATTTTTTTTTATGAAGGATTTTATATCATCCACAAGTTCATTTTGGTATTTGATAGGGGAGCACAAGCCTATGTTGATACCTCTTCAGCTGAGAGCAAAGGATTGAAGAGTATCCATTTTATGTAATTAAATTATTTTAAGTTTGTTTAAAAACTCAATATCAAACATAAGACATTTATTCATAATAAATAAATAAATAACATAAGATATTGATAAGTCGGAAGTATTTTCCACAGCGTGTCAAATTGTGATATTGCTATCAGGTTTCCACTGTGTAGATTACGAGTCAAACTCATTGACCCGTGTTTCATGAGTAGTGGTTCACAAGAACCCATCTCTCATGATAATGAATGATCCACTTAGCACTCATCGCATCTAGGCGATGTTGATATTGCTATCAGGATTCAACTGTGTAGATTACGAGTCAAACTCATTGACCCGTGTTTCATGAGTAATGGTTCACAAGAACCCATCTCTCATGATAATGAATGGTCCACTTAGCACTCATCGCATCTAGGTGACGCTCAAAGAGGTGAAGCACTGGGCCTTCCCGAGAGGCCACTCATCCCAGTACAACTCCAGCTCAAGCACACTTAACCATAGAGTTTTCTCCAAGGTTAAGCCTACTTAGCTTGCAACTCCATTTGCAAAACCTTTAGCAAGTGCTGTGCCTTATGAATAATTCAGTATAGAGCCCCTTTAGCTCATCAATTGATAAATAGGAGGTATTTTCTACAACTGTCAAATTATAATATTGCTATCAGAATTAACACGATTGAATCGTGATTACAATATCACAACATAAAATATTATTTATTTTATGTAATGAAATTTAATTAAAATTTATTAGTTATCTTTCACTCATATATTTAAATTGATAATAGAGAGTGTTGAATTTTTTTTTACGAACGATTTTATATCATCCACGATTTGCTACCTCTACTGATACCTCTCCTACTGAAAACTAAAAACTAACGGAAATTGTTTAGATTTTATTTATATAAATAAATATTCAAATGATGAATAGAAGTAACGTACGTCATTCTGAGAGTAATTATTATCATCCAGTAAAAATCTTCATTTCTATGTTTCCGAAAAAGATATAAACACTATGAAATCTGGATGAAGAAACTATCACACTTTAACGATCCCAGTGAAGGGTGCGGGTTCGAATCTTGCAACGAGCATAGATGGAATTTACACTGAGAAAGATGATATATAACTTGGATACCAAAGTTTTTATGTAGAAAAATAATGGGTATGAGGCACTCAAGAAGACTTTTACTGGGCATATTAATAAGTGGTGTCGGCCATCGATGTTACAGGCTATGACAGGTTTACTTTGCTCTGAGTTGCACTTATCTTAAACAGATCAGATTAAAAGAGGCAACACAAATAATTGATATTTCCAATGTACTATGAAGTTGAAATGAGGAGTTTAATGGGTTTTGCAGCATCATTATCCTGTATTTTGGCACTCCCACTGAATCTCAATTAAATATCCACATAATACAGTGCGAGTTTCGTCGGGTAAGAATGGAAGGCCTACTACTCATAGAATCTCGAGACACTGTTGAGACTTTTGGGACTTAGTGTCACCTCAATACCTAGGTGATAAATCGTCCAACAAAGTTTCAATATTCATGTTTCCTTAATGCAACCAAATAAATACAATTAGTCTTAGAGTATTTTAATTATTGAAATTGGTAAGTTTATATAATATTTTGAAAAAGCAAATAAACAGATATATGTATTTAGTTTAATAATTGAAGAACGGGTGTTAAATGAAGATTATTCTAATATTTATATAAAGTTGTATCTAAAAATAGTGTTTCTTTAGTAATAATGATTTTGGAACTCTATGTTAAATCTCTATTCTCTCCTATGACAAGTTCGCAAATATAAAACAAAGTTATAGTTGTGTATCTATAATGTAGGTCTAGATTTGTCCTAGCAATCAATTGCTTCTCTACAACTTTGTTTAATGTGTGACAATCTACTATGCTCATCCTAAATATTTGGAGACTTGGTAGTATTTAAAAATACCTTTTAAGGGTTGTTGATTAGTCACGTGGAGTCAAGTTCTCCTAAATCAACTCTTAAAAATTAAACAAAATAGAAAACAACAAACAACTACTTAAGCATGCAAATTTGTTACTCCCTTTTAATTGTACCAAATTGAAATTTGCCGCTATTAATTGCTCTGATAATCTAGAATGATGCACTTTTGAATGGTTGAGTGCATGATTGGACGAATGCATTGAATGTCTTTAAATATTAGAACATAAAATCAAATTTCCCAAAAGGTGTGTTTAGTCAACTCAAGGCATGAGGGTGAATGGGACTAGTTGGCAAATCTTGATTTTAAAATTGTAAAATGAAGCAGAAAAGTTCACAACCACAAAGTTGGCCCATGATTGCATACTTGTCTTAAATCACCTAATAGTCAAATCAAGGTGGTGATTGGTTAAATGGAGGTAGGTGCATAGATAAATTCGATAAGTGGATGGATAAAGTGAATTTATAAGAGTGTGTGTAGGGCTAAGTCTATAAGGATATGTGTATAAATAGATAAAAATTTAGGGAATGAGCCTAATTTCACACAAGATGTTAAAATTTATTACTTTGTGCATGTAACAAGACATTTCCTCATTTGATTGAGGAAGCAGGCTATACGACATGCACTGATGATGTGGAGGTGGCTGTTCCTTCAAAGGGGAACAAAGACAAAAATGATCTTTATGGGGAAGCTTCCTCTCCTCCCCCCGGGTCTAGACTTGTGCAGGATCTTGAGGAGGGAAGTCAGAAGAGAAGGGTTTTGAAGAATGCCCCTTTCTCTGTGGCTGGTGGCTTCCATGGTGAGGAGGTTTTGAGCGATGTCATTGGGTTGCCTAAGTAGAAGGATAGAGTTGTGGGTGGTGAACAAGCTACAGGAGCTAAGAAAGCGGATGCTGAGAGGATTCAGAAGAGGCTGGCTGCTACGGAGCAAATTGTTGATTCCATTCGTAGGATGAAGTCTCATGTCACTGCTGCTAAAGGTAAGGATGCCTCTGAGGATAAGGTCCATGAGAGTTCTTTTGAAGAGGATGTTGCTGTGGGAAATCGCATTGAAAACTTTGATAGGGAGGATCTTTCTGATGTGTTGGGTTTGGCCCATGACAGTGCCAATGTTCTTTTTAAACTTTTAAAATGGGTTTTTCATGAGATTAATAGGACTAATTTTCGCATTAGAAGCATTGCTTGTAAGGCTGAGGATCCTATGATCTAGAGCCAAATTGATAATTTAATGGCTGGTCTTAATACTATTGCTAATACTGTGGCGGAGGAAACCGTCAATCTGAAATAGAGTATGGAGGTTAGAATGTTCTCCCTTGAGGAGAAAATTGACAAAATTTGGAATATGGTTATGAAGAGTGGTGAAGATCCTAAAGTCCTAACTAGGTCGGACTCTGCAAAGGCTTTTCCCCCTAATAAGAGAAATGAAATTTTGTCTGTTGATGATATGGTTGTGGAGGGTAAGTTGACTGGGGAGGATTATGTTGCTACTAAGGGTGATGCTAAAGGTTTTGTTTTGAGTTGTGAGGTTAAAATTGGTGGGCCTGGGGTTAGGACTAGAAATAGACTGAAAAATCAGGCTGGGGCCTTGGGTTTGGAGGTTTTTGATACTGGGGTTAAGGGACAGAAGCTTGCTGCTAGTGAGATGGAAGTTGTTGAAATTCTGAATAATATGTAGTGGTGTGTGTTGTTTTTTTGGCTACTTTTTGGCTGGTGGTTTGCTGTCATTGGGCTAATGGTTGTGTCTTGATGTTTCCTTTTTGAATTAGTTGTTCCTTTTTTAAAGGGTTTCGGGCCCCTTCAAAACCCATTTTTTACCTCTAATCAAAACAAGACATTTCCTAAAAATAGGAAAAAATTTGAATGTGAAAGGGTATGGATGTGCAAATTACACCATCACATTTTCCACCTGTTTTAGGTGCATGCCAATCCTAAAATGATCACATATCTCATAATGTGTAGTAGTCACAAGCATGCATACAAAGTAACTATTCATACACTTAAAGGATATAGTCATGGGGTCCATATATATAGTAATGGGCCTTGTAAAGATATATTAATTATGCATGTTCACCTTTTCTATATATATTCTCCATAAGATGAGTCTCTATAAGTACATTCAAACATTTATATATCTAAATATAGGAATATTAATAACAATAAATGTCTCTATTTCCCCTTGCCTAAAAATGTATGCATGTAATCATATTAGCATATAATCATGTAATCATATTAGCATATAATCATGTAATCATATAAACATCTATAGAAGGGTATGTGCAGGATCATGAAGGAAAAAATAGGTCCTTAAGTGGTGAAAAATTTAGAAAAATCAGAGTTAGGCAACTTGACGTAAAAATTTGAATAAGTTATCTATATTATTTTAAAAATATGTGAGAATAGAATCTGTAGCAAATTGAATATAGTTTTTAAACTACTAGGTTTTTTTTTAAATCTATTTGGTGAAAATTTGAAATTTCAATGCAGTAGCACTTAAATTTCAAGGAAAAAAAGAAGTAGGTGTCTATCTGACCACCCTAGCCACAATAAAATGATAATATTTTTTATAAGATTTTAGATATAAGTAGAGGACTCATGTCCCAATGTGATGCATATTTAAAAAAAAAAAAATTCCAAGTAAATAGGGTATGTGCAGGATCATGATGGGCCAAAAAGTGGCAATATGATGGGTATGTGGTGACGAATTTTTTTAACCCAAAATTGATGAAACGAAAAGGGTTTTTAAAGGAGATTCTCATATTTCCACCAATATAAATTAAGTTTTACTTTGAATTTAATAAATAATTATTATTCATTTTCTATTCAAATTACGACTAAAGTCCTAATTGATAGACTGATTGAAAAACATCTATAGCTTTCAAACGATATCACATTTTTGAATCCAAAACATGTGTCACATTCTATGCTTCACATAATATAGGATTAAAAAAGAAAAATTGAATTTCATGAAGTTTTGACCAAGTTAAGGTGGTTAGACATACAATTTTTTATATTTTTTAAAAGTTGTAATAAAAAATCATAATTAATTATTTACTTAGAAAAAATTACAAAAAATATGCATCACATCGGGACATGAGTCCTCTACTTATATCTAAAATATTATAAAAAAATATTATCTTTTATTGTGGTTAGGGTGGTCAAACAAACACATACTTCTTATTTTTTCCCTGAAATTTAAGTACTACTACATTGAAATTTCAAATTTTCACCAAATAGATTTCTTTTTTTTAATAAACAAACCTAGTATTTTAGAAACTACATTCAATCTTCTACAAATTTTATTCTTACATATTTTTAAAATAATATAGATAACTTATTCAAATTTTTACGTCAAGTTACCTAACTCTGATTTTTTTGATTTTTTTGCCACTTAAGGGCCTGTTTTTTCCATGATGGTCCTGCACATACCCAATAATTAATTATGATTTTTTTATTACAACTTTTGAAAAATATAAAAAACTCGTATTCTGACCACCTTAACTTGGTCAAAACTTCGTGAAATTTAATTTTTTTAATTTTAATCCTATAGTATATGAAGCATAGAATGTGACGCATGTTTCGGATTCAAAAAATGTGATACCATTTGAAAGCTACAAATGTTTTTCAATTGGCCTATCAATCATGACTTTAGTCATAATTCAAATAGAAAATGAATAATAACTATTTATTAAATTCAAAGTAAAGCATAATTTATATTGGTGGAAAGGTAAAAATCTCCTTTAAAAACCCTTTTCATTTCATTAATTTTGGGTAAAAAAAAGTCGTTAGCCACATACCCATCATATCACCACTTTTTGGCCCATCATGATCCTACACATACCCAAAAATGACTATATAAATAAGCATAATGTAAGCATATGGGATGTAGATAGCATCAAGGAAAGTTAGGTTTCCCTAGCATGGGAAATAAAATGATGTGGCTCTTACTGGCCAAAGATAGTTACATAAGAACATAAAGCACTAGTATAGGCATATACCCTTAATGTGACATCCAAGTGCATGAGCACAGAATGGTTTGGGTAAGAGAATAGATCCCTAGTGATGATGGAACTGTAGGGATGATATGAAGCTAAAATTAAGGATAAGATCCTAAGACTTGAGGCATAAACCCAATATAGAAGATATAAAGTTGAAATAATGGGGCAATGACCTATGATTTTGATAATAGAAATAGTGTTTAAAAGAGAGAAATATGATGCCCCGAAATATGCTAGAGAGGGGAGTGCTTTGCACAATGCCCCAAATCGTATTTAAGGAGGGGGGAATTAGCACAATGCCTATGATATAAGTACTAAATATGTGATTGTAAGAAGATAGACAACATGAAGGGAAAGATGTGATGCCTCTCAATTGTAAGGACGCATAAGTAAAAGAATAATATGTAAAGAAAGGAATGCATGATGTCCCTAAATGTAAATATATGAAAAGCTAAGCTCCATGTTGAATGGGGGGAGTCATGATGCCTCCCTAAAATAAATGTCAAGTTTTGTGAGTGGAATATGAAATATAGTCTAACCAAGATATAAATATTTGGTATCATGATATAGGAAATGGTGTACAACAAATAACTCTATGGATAAATATGTATCAATATGGGTAAAAGCCCAAACTTGTGTCACACTTTCAGTCAACTAAATAGTTATGAGTGGAATTATTTCACCCTAAATAGTTTTTCGTGAAATAGTTTTTCTCGAAACTACATGGGCTATACATGGCAGAAAAAGTCTTGGGTGAAACCCTTTCGCTTGAAACAACAAAACATTTTTTTTTCCTTTGTCAATTTAAAATTCGACTCAATTTTCATTTATATTTTTGACTAAAAGGGTTTCAATCAAAACCATTTTACCTAAAACTACTTATGTGGCATCCTTGTTGGTAACCACCTCATATTTTTTCAAAAATTTCTAAAACTTTTCACTTGGACATAATATTTCTTCAATCTGAATGATTTTTTTCAAAAAACTAAAAATACCCTTTTGTGGAGCTTAGAGTCAAGAACCCAAATATATAATTTTTTTGATATTTTTATTAGTTTTAATATGATTTTATTTTAAATAATTCAAGTAGGTTGTTAAAATAAAAAATTAAATTGATTAGAAATTAAAAATACTAATTTGAAAAATATATGGTGCGTGCACTAGTGGAGAGAATCCTCTCCAAAAGGGTACTATTTTTTTTTAAAACAATAAAAAAATGGATAATAGCTGATGTCAAATGAAAACTATCAAATTCTGGTACATTTGACTTTAACATGTTATTACAAGGAAAATATACATCAATTTTTTAAATTTTTTTCATGCACTAGATATTGAAGTTATCTATTTGGAAAAGAAATTAGGAGAAAATAAAATTGTTTTCTATTTTTTTCTTGGCATCAACTCAATGTCACTTTTTTCTTAAAATTTTCATCAATTTAAAATCTTCTCCTAAATTTTAAAAAAATATATCATAACAATTTTTTAATAAACTTCATCAAGATTTTTGCATTTTATTAGTTTATATCATTTTTAAATTCAATTTAACATAAAGACCACTTTTATGTAGTTGAAATTGAAATTTTTTGTTTATGTTGGTCGATTCCTTTATAAAAGTGTGATACATGTTTGTACTTTTACCCATATAGATAGTTTATTAAGATCTAGGGAGTAATATATATCATTCTCAAAATGTATGCTCTAATAAGTGAGATGTGTCAATATAATCTTCATCTATAGCATGATGTATCAAGATATGATCAATATATAAAATCTAGAAAGTATGATATAGAAAAATTAAATAAAAAAGAAAGCTCTTGAAATTGTGATATAATAACATAATGGGTATGTGCAGGATCATGAAAAAAACAT
This sequence comes from Sequoia sempervirens, assembly GCA_007258455.2. Taxonomy (NCBI): domain Eukaryota; kingdom Viridiplantae; phylum Streptophyta; class Pinopsida; order Cupressales; family Cupressaceae; genus Sequoia; species Sequoia sempervirens. Next base: position 98,780 of record VDFB02058143.1, read on the forward strand.
GCCCTTAAGTGGCGAAAAATTCAGAAAAATTAGAGTTAGGAAACTTGACGTAAAAATTTGAATAAGTTATTTATATTATTTCAAAAATATGTAAGAATAGAATCTGTAGCAAATTGAATGTAGTTTCTAAACTACTAGGTTTATTTAAAAAAAAAATCTATTTGGTGAAAATTTGAAATTTCAATGCAGTAGTACTTAAATTTCAGGGAAAAAATAAGAAGTGGGTGTCTGTCTGACCACCCTAACCACAATAAAATGATAATATTTTTTTATAATACTTTAGATATAAGTAGAGGACTCATGTCCCAATGTGATGCATATTTTTTTGTAATATTTTTCCAAGTAAATAATTAATTATGAATTTTTTATTACAACTTCTAAAACAAATAAAAACTCGTATGTCTAACCACCTTAACTTGGTCAAAACTTCATGAAATTCATTTTTTAAATCCTATAGTATGCAAAGCATAGAATGTGACGCATGTTTGGATTCAAAAAATGTGATCTGTTTGAAAGCTATAGATGTTTTTCAATCAGCCCATCAATCAGGACTTTAGTCGTAATTCAAATAGAAAATGAATAATAATTATTTATTAAATTCAAAGTAAAGCATAATTTATATTGGTGGAAATTTGAGAATCTCCTTTAAAAACCCTTTTCGTTTCATCAATTTTGGGTAAAAAAAAAGTTGTCAGCCACATACCCTACACATACCCAACATATCGCCACTTTTTGGCCCATCATGATCCTACACATACCCTAATATTAATATAAAAACTCTTCATTGCTACTCCCATCGTGCATTTTGTTTGATTGAGTTTGTAATTTGTGCAATGAAATCGAATGAGGAAAGCACATCCCTATCTCAAGGGTAAAAAATCAGGTTTTTTGATTGAGTTGCTCATATTCTTTGTTGAACTTTGTAGTTTGATTTACTAGTGAACATTGTTTGAGATCCACTATAGTAAATTGGTTGCAATTGATATATCTTGCTGACTGTCATTGTGGTTTCCCATTAAATAAATGACGACATCATAAAATAACTATGGATCATGAGTAGAATTATAAAGTGTATTTAGCAAGAATAAACAAAATAAAGGGTACAAAAGGAAATACAAATTTGATAAAGGATGAGGGATATTAAAAGGAAATTAGGCAATCCAAGTGGTACATGAAAATAAAAGACAATTTTTAAGCATGTGATATAATCAAATAGTGAAGAAAAAATGAGAAACCAATAGTTTCCTCCCAATTGGAGGAGAATAAGCATTAAAAGGCATATAAAAGGTAGAACAAGTGTGAAAATTTCAACAATCAAGACATATAAAAAGGTCTTAGTAAAATAAATCAAAAGGATGCAAAGTGAATAAAATTTAATCTATAGGTACCTATATGTAGATATATGCTATAGTGATGATCACAATTCATTGAAGAAACTCCTTAGGTACAACCTTTAGTACATCTAGTTTTGGTTCGTCATTCTTTTGAAATTCATTATCCAATTTATCCTTCTTTTATTTTACCTTTTTCTCTTCTTTGCTTGATTTTTAAATTTCATGTTTCATCTTGACACCCCTTTGTTCTTGTTGAAAGCATATGCTCAATAGGTTATGTGATATTAGGTTCTTATTGTTTAACCATTCTTACTTTTGAACTTGTGGTCATGGTAGAATATTAGGAATTTGATGCATCACAATTTCTTTCTTTAGCTTCCATGTACTCTTATTTATGGGGAACTAAAGTTTTGGTTTTACCGCTTTTTTTTATTTGATTTTTTGTTTCTTCTACTCCATATTTTTGTGTTTTGGTATATATTAGGTTCAACTTAATTTGTTTTGTTCTTTATTCCCCTTGAAACATATCTTGATAGACTTTGTGAATACTTTATGCATCTTCATGTGGAGTTTATGTTCTATTGTTTTAGAATATATATGTGTATAAAGTAAAATGTCTCAACTATATTATTGGTTTGGTTTTCTCTCTTCTTATTTTTACAACTCTTTCTTGAATAAATTTAACATGTTGATGTACCACTAGAGGAAATTATTTTAAATTTTCTAACCATTTTCTTCCAAGTAAAACAAATAATCAATATGTAGGATAGATCATATAGCATAAAACTTGTGTATTTTAGGTTCAAGCTCTAGTAGAATGATGACACCGTTCAGAGACTTCAATACCATTCCATTTGTCATCCTTAAATAAACCCTAGAATGTGTATACATCTCTGGTGTTAGTTTTTTCTTTCTAAAAGCTACAAGATATTCTAATTACATGTTGTATTGATTAGTTGGATCAATTAGAACATCTTTGTATAAACTAATACACATTTTAATCACATGCACTATATTGATTATTTGAATCAATTAGAACATCTTTAATTTCCCATTTTCCATATATAGATTAATGTGCAATGGACTAAAACAGAATTTTTGTGATATATCCTCATCATAAAATAAAATCAAAAACTCCAAAGGAGGAAAGGAACATGTAGCATTAGGTTCAACATTTTCCAAAATAACCAATTCTCATTATCTACATTATCATGCACATCAACAAATTATGTGATTGATTTAGATAAATTTTTAATAGTTTAGAGGAGAATCAATTAATATATTATCTATCATTAATCCCTTCAATTTTAATTGTATTTTTTCAATGATATCTTATACTTAATATGTAAAAGTAAAGCAAGATTATGTGTAGTGATCTTTAACTCTATGCTAGTTGTAAAATATTTTACCATGATATGACCTATGATAGATTAACACTCAATAAAATGTGAAGCACACCATCCATATATTATTGGATCTTAGTTTACTTCTTAGGATAATTTTATTTGAAAGAAATAAAATAGGAATTAGCAACTTGAATCATATTTTTCTTCACAACTACCAAGGTTTGAAAATTTATTTGATTTTTCATCCTTAGAAGGGTAAGAAGCATTGTGACTTGAAGATAAATATTTAAAGTCATTATATGCAGCATATTTGAATTCTCTTTTGATTTGGTTGGTGTAGGTTGATGATTGGTTTTTGGTTGGTTGGGTGAGGGGAAGTGGTTCTCCTTTTTGTTTCGCTTTCTCTGTTCTACTGTTCTCTCTAGTTGTTGTTTCTCTAGATTGATTTGTTGCTTCTATAAAGGATCAGGGCCCTTTCCCTACTTAATCAATCAAGAACATATTTGAGTTCTAAAATTTTCACATGTACACATAAATCTATGAAAGAATTAAAATTGTTCAAATACACATTATATTAAAACAATTATAAACCCTTTACTAAATACATTTTATATTCAAAAATCATGAAAAGAGATAACCAAAATTGAGCATAAAGATTAAAATTGAATGCCATAATAACTAATGTTTTCATAGAGACTTGAGACAACTCAAATAAATTGGTAAATGGTACTCTAAGCCCAATATTAACTTTGAATTTATTTGGGAACACTTTATTGAAATTATAAAATGAATGAAGAGACTCTTGAGGAAGTGAAAAGAACCACTCAAAACAATATTTCAAATTTTGATGAACTTGTTAACAACTTATCTTCATAAATAAAATATGTATATTTGGTTGCATACGATTAATATTAGGGTCATATTTTCCATCATATATTGAAAACTAAGGTGCCAAAAATCCCATATAAAATAGATAGATCACAATATTATAAGATAGTCGTGTGTACCTATCATCTATAAATTAATCACTATCATTAGGATTTACATATATATTTTCTTTTATACTTGATATATTTTTTTGAAATAGTGCATCTAGGATAGAGGAGAATAAAATTACTAAATGGGAATCACTAGGAGGGTGTGAGTGTATGTCTTGGATGAGGTAGGCTAGAAGAGGTAATATCATGAGATAGAGTCATGGAAGAGGAAATACAATTAAGGGTATTAAGGGTATGTGATGTGGTATAGGGTAAGAAAGTGGCTTGGCTAAGTGGAGTAACAATATACCCAATATTAATGAATGAAAGAGGTGTTGAAGTATGATAAATTATATGTGTAGTGGTTATTATGAGAGGAAATTATATGAAATATAATCCATAATTTGGAGGACAAGTGTAGAAGGGGTATGCACTAAATCATGGGATAGTAGTGGTCATAGTACTGTGTATGAGTAGTGGTAATGGAATAGGTAATGGAAGTATATGGTTATATAGTAAAAGTGTGAGTACGATTACATGTACTAATCACTACAAAAGAAGTAAGCTTATTAAAAACTACTTGTAAATTCTTGGGCCCATATGGTTTACTTTAAAACACATCAAGAAATATAATTTTTAGTTAGTAGGATTCTCTATTTTAGCTAAACTAGCTAAACTATTGAAAATATTTATCATCCATATGAGTGACATGATCATACTCCTCATTTTTCTCATTATGAGTATTAGAATACCTAACTCTAATTTGTAGGATATGAAAGCTCCTTCCCAGGATCCTCAATCTACAACAACAACCACCCTCATAGATACACAAGAGAAGCAAAACACTATTCTGCCAAATATCAAGATGATATTCAGATTGAGATGCTAAATTACATACTATACAGGCCTTTTAAATGCATGAAAAATAAAACAGGTGAAAACTACCCGATATGGGAAAAAACCACCCAAGTAATTAACCTAAGTTAAACTAACACTAACACCCCCCCTTAAGTGCAAACTTAGGGAGAATCATTATGCAAAAATGAAAAGTAAAATGGGTCCTAGCTACAAGGTTTTGTTAGGTACCCATGCACGACTTCTATGCAATGCAATGCAATCTCTCAAAATTGGAGAAAAGGAGAAAAACATTGTGGGAGAAAACTCCTCTCCAAAAGAGAGAAAAAAGGCTAAAAAGGTGAAAGGAGGAGGAGTTCACAAGACCCCCCAAGGAAAAATCCCATCACTAATCTCAAAAAAATAAAAAAGGAGAGATACTATGTAGCCCCCCATATAAAAGAGTAGAAATGTTGAAGATCCCCCCATGATGAAGAAACCCTTGTACTGATCCTAAAAGTATTAAGAATATCCCATGTTTGCAAAAAACATGTCTCCCTTTAGGGAGAAACAACCAATGGTGCAAGAGAAAATCCAACTCTAAAACAAGAGAAGGGAGAGGAATAATCGACATGAAAGATGCCTTTGAAAACTATCCTAGTGCCTCCACATAACCAAATGTCACATCATGATTAGGTGCAACCTCAAATGAAGAAGGTGGATCAACAAGACCATGTGAAAACCCTGAAGCAATGTTCAATCTCCAAAGACACAGATGGTGTGACAGTAGTGCAAATATTGTCATAAAAAAGAAGGGATATATCCTCAAATGCATCATCCAAATAAAAAATGTGAGATTCATAAAACAACTCTGCAAGACCTGTCAAGTGACTATCCCACAAAGAATGATCTAAAGGATCAAAAACATCTTGTTGTGATGAAGAACCAAACTATGAAGCAATAGGAGATGAATCAACATAGGTTTGAAGAACTCCAAAGTTTAAATGACCAATCTCTCCTGAGGAATTGCTATCAACACTAGTAAGAGGGGTGTGAGGCTCACAATCATCATCATCAAAAAAATGAGAAAAGGCATAGAGATCAGACTCATTATCAACTTCACCAACAACAATGAATTTTTTAGTATTAGCATCTCTAATGAAAACATAATATGTAGTGAACTCTACAGTCTTAGGTACCTCACCATGAGTAATCTGATAGATGGAAAGTAGATTTGTGTGCAAATAAGGAATACAAAATAAATCTCTGAAACAACCATCAACAATATCATCATTTCCTATCCCCACAACATCCAAAAACTTACTATCTCCCAACAAAATCTTAGAAGTATCAATAGGATGAACTATAGAAGTTACCGATGCATGTTCTTTACCAAGTGCAAATATTGCATTCCCTGACTATGTAGGTTTGGATGAAGGTGAAGGTGATGCAAATGGAGAGGCTGTAGAAGGAGTCACATATTAGGTCAGTGGAATATTGTTCTTTTGAAGAAGATGTGAAATTTCATCAATATTCTTCATATAATAGTGGTGTTCATCATGACCTTTCTTCTTGCAATACACATAACTAAACTTCTCCTTCTTAGGTTTATCCTCTTTTGAAGAGGTGGACTCATGTTAGACTTTGTCTTAGCCTTAGGTTTCTTCTTCCCTTTTCTCTGAGATGCTTGTGCAACTAATGCATGATTCATAGAGACCCCCCTCTAACTGGGCAAGTTTGGCTTACTCCCTCATCAAACAGTCACAGAATGTCTCAAAAGAAGGCATTTTGAATGCATTGCCCAAGGCATCCATGGTGGAGTAGAAGGCAAAAGAAAAACCTGCAAATGGACCTCTTAGCTTATACAAAATTAAAAAAATGGACTCCTTATCAATTTTAACCCTTCCCACATCCCACCAATTGTGACCTCATAGATTTAAATTTGACTAGGAAATCATCAATGGAAGGAAACACATTAGGGGAAAGAGAAGTTAATTATGCCTCTAGTTGCAAAGCACGAAACTCACTGATTTGACCAAATATGTTTTGTAACTCATCCCATACCTCCTTGGGTGTATTACACTCCTCAATATGGAAAAGAAGACTATTAGAAACATGCAAGGATATCAGACCCATAGCTTCATCACACTTGTTTTTGTGAGAAAATGTTTCATACTCCTTGGTAAAAGTGGGTTGATTATCATTTAGTGTGGACCACAAACCCTTATATTGGAGCAGTCTACACATTTTAATCTTCCAGGTATGATAGTTATGGGGGATTAATAATTCAACTGAATCAAGAGTAGCCATAACAATCATTTGCACCAAAAGAAAGCAAAATACACCAAACTGATACAACTAAAACCTCCAAAAATATCAACCAATGCAAACCTCCAAAAATATCAACCAATGCAGCCTCTCGAGATTTATTTTTCCAACTTCCAAAAAAAATCACTCTAGAAAAAAGGACCGAATATGTACCTAAATCTCAAAAAGAATTGGAAGATGAAAGCCAAATAAATGTGCCAAGAGACCAAGAGATATCATATTAGGCACAAGTCACCACAACACTATGTGCAAGATAGCCTCTTCACAACCTATGAGATTTGCTCACAACAATCAAATAGAGAAAAAGCTATTTAAATACCAAAAAAATACCCCATGCTGCCAATGTGGGATAATTTTTCTAGCAAAACAACCTCAAAAAACTTTTGGGCCCACTTCCTCTTCAGTAGCAATTTGAAGTCCTAAATATTCCATTGAAACTTTATAAAGTATAAAGTTTGATTTAAAAAATGTATGGAATTTGTGACTGCCAAAATCAATGCCTCCAATCTGAAAATCAGAAAATTGAAGCAAATGGATGTTCCTTCAATCATAAAATTTGTAGTGAGAATGGGAATAACACGGCCTCTGATTATAAATTGTACCTAGAAAAGTCCCAATCACAGCCTCCCCACAAAGAATCACGCCTCCAATCAATAGATCACACACCTTCTAAAGGTGATATGTTGGTTGTAGGTTCAAACATAGCCTCAAATGAAGAAAACATGCCCACCAAATGAAGTCACAAACCATGTGCAATAGGGGTCAAGGTAAAAATTTTCCTCAAGTGCAAGAATTAGTACATCCATCAGAGGTAAATCATGCCTCAAACAAGGTAACTCGAACCTCCAATGAAAAAAATCATGGTTGATGGTTCACGCCTCCCCAATGCCAGAAAGTGCCTCTAGAAGCTTGTGAATAATGTCCCTTGCAACAAAAGAAAATCGTGCAGAGGGTATTCACGGCTAAACGCTTCAGATTTGCAATTGCAAACGTTGCCTCAATGCACTGAAATTCACCTTCAATAGGGAGTGAAAATCATGCCTCTACACAAAAAAAAATCATGACCACTAGAATGCTAATTCATGGGCAGTAGTACATAATCGAGCCTCAATCTGCAACAACAACCACCCTCATAGATACACGAGAGAAGAAAAACACTATTCTACCATACATCAAGATGATATTCAGAATGAGATGCTAAATTACATACTATACAAGCCTTTTAAAGGCATGAAAAATGAAATGGGTGAAAAACTAACCAATTCGAGAAAAAAACACCCATGTAAGTAACCTAAGTTAAAATTAACACTAACATTATTTATTTGGTTCATACTAGGGTTTACATGGATAGTCCTTTTAGGTATCTTAAACAATGGATATAAAATTAAAGGTCAAATGATTAATTTCATTATAAAAATTATAAGTATCAATCATATATATAAATTTTAAAGATAAAACCCTAATGTGATAATCAAGGGTGGATAGGACAAGTCAAAAAGATACTACACAAAAGCACACAAACCTAATATAAAAATATATAATGATGATGCACAAGGATGAAAATGGAATTTTATATTTGAAGATAGGATGCAATCTTAGAAAAATACATATTGTAGACACTTTAAAATGACCTAGGCCTGCAAGCTCTATTTTACCACTTTCGTCCTAGCACAATTATAACATGTCATTGGTCCACTTCCCACTATTAATTAAATAATTCATTATTATTTAATTAATTCATGTCTCCTGTATTCTTCATGATTATTAAATAAATAAATTTTATTTATTTATTCAATACGTCACTAAGGGTCTTTTATCTTCTTACAATTAAATAAATTTCTTAATTTATTTAATTTCCTTCATTTGTTATGTCTTCTTGATTATTAAATAAATGAATTTTATTTGTTTATTTAATATGTCACTAATTCTCATAATTAAATGAATTTATTAATTTATTTAATTATTGGTCATAATCCTCTAAATTAAATAATTATCTTTAATTATTTAATTTCCTAATTTAACATTTCTCTCATTTTAAATAAATAAATTATTTAAAATGATTTCATTTTATTAATTGTCACTTGTTTTGGTAAATAATTTGAAAAAAGATTATTTACTATCACACAAAATCCATATTTTGAATTTATTTAATTCAAAAAGGTAATCTTCTTCCAAAAATCAAGTAATTGAGTAAATTCTTGATTTTTCAAATTTGCTTTTCAGTTCAACTCTTATCCTCTTTCTTTTTTGAATCTTACAAATCAAGTAGTCTTTATCTTCTTGATTTTTGAAAATCATTATATTTTTGACTAATTATCACATTTATTCTCGACCGCCGATTTGATTTTCTCAAATGGCATCTTGGCCACTCATTTAATAATTTTTCCCTAACCCTAATTAGGGATTGTCACATGCAATCTTGACCTCTGATTTTATGCTTTCATCAGCTTTTAATCTTGACCGTCTGTCCAAAATTGCATTTTTTATAAATGCCAATTTTGCTCACATTTTGAGGGACACAGTTTCTTGATATTTCATTCGGGCATAATCTTTGAGTCTTAGGCAATCTTGTCATTTCTTGTCATAGGCATAGTCATTATTTGTCATTTTCAAATCCTTCAAAACTTGTTTAGGACATTGGCATAGTCAAAGAATTACTCACACACTCAATTTGAGGGCAACAATCAGCAAGTTAGAAGGTGCTATGAAGGTGAATCAAGGAAGATTCAATGAGTGACAGGTATAATTGTTTCATTCTTGTTATTTGCTTTCATTGTTCTTGATAGCTTCTTTGGGTTTGTATGTTTTAATATTTGATAATCTAACCTTAGGAAATTAACCCATTGATACACATATCTAAATAGCTTAAGCTAATCTAAAACCCTAAAAATAAGGCTAGAATGTGTGGGATTGGATAGATTCACAAAAATGTAAAGGAAGATAAAATTTTCTTTAAGGTTAACTTGAGAAAAATAAATGTGCCAGGATATTTAATTATAGAAATTGGTAAATTGATATTTACTATAGACACCTCAAATTAACCCTTAAATTTTAACTAAATCATATCATCAATCACATGTGCAACCTCTAGCACTAATTAATTAAAAAATATTTAATTAACTAAGTATTATTTCTCATGCCAATCAATTAAATATTTTATTTTTATTCAATTAGATCACACCAAACTTAGTTAAGTAAAAAAGTAATTTTAGTTAATTAACTAAGATAATGCCCATCATCCTTCTTTTCATTTAAAAATAAAACATCCATCATTTAATCCAAATTCCACATCATCTATTTTCTTAATTAAATTACCAAAATCATCAAATGAAACCAACTATTTAATCCTATCCATCTAAATCATCAAATCAATTCTAACCATCCATTTCTAACTATTAATCAATTAAATAATAATTTTAATCCAAATAATCAAGTCCTTAATGGATTCAATCTCTAATCTTGACCATCAATTCAATCAACAAAATCCTAACCATTCATTCCCAACTACCATCTATCCAATTCCAAATCAACTTCAAATAGTAATCATCAATTTATTCAAATCAATCCCAATAATCCATACATCAACATCCAACATTTATTTCCACCTCCCTCTCAAAATTCAAATTCAAAATTCCTCTGATTTAATCCTATTCACCCATTTTGAATTAGTCTCAAACCTCTATTTGTCCCATCCCACATATATAAGTCAATCATCATGCCTCAACCAAACTAATGAAGAGAATCCATTGATGCAAGTATATGTTGCCACATTGAGGAATCCCAAGAGCAACCCAAGATCAATCATGTAATGAGAATAGCCACACACTCTAGGTTTGTATTTTTTTTAGTTTCCAATTTTAAATTTGTATTCCTATTCGCTTGATTACAAGTAGTGGTAAGATTCAAAGTTGGGTTCAATTTATTTTTTGGTTCCTTACTTTTCCTTCCTTTTTTAATCACAGGTTCTACATTTTGGCATGCCTCATGGGACAAATGTCCCAAGTTAATTATTGTTCTTTTTTATGTTTTTTTTAACATTCCATGTTGGTTTTTGAATCCTCAACACATATTTTCTATGAAATGGTCTATTTATTACCTTCATTAGTGCAAACATTTTCCTTGCACACATTCATCCCATTTCCAAACACAATTGTCTAGTTCAATGCATATAATAGCATTTTGACATTTTTATATTATTCAAAATGTGATCTTTCTAGTGGATTTTATAGGTTTATTGTGCCTTGTGCATATGCTAGGTAGACACCATTTATGTCTTGTATTATAATTTCTCTTCTTTTGCTCTCAAATTTTCTTGCAAGGTTGTTGTGGTTCATTTTTAATATTTTGATAATTGATACAATCTCTTCTCCTTTTCATAACTATTTCTATTGTAGTTCATTATCTATTAATTAAATTTTGAGGTTCTTTATTGTTGGTTTTGCAATATTTCTACCCCACTATCCATCTCCAAAAACAACAGCTGATTTCAACATTTTTGTGTTGTTATGTATGCATCCATCCTATAATGACACATCTCTAATAAATTTTTGTTCTTGTTTTAGTATATATATCATTTTTTACTATGTATATTCTCATCCTTAGGCATATACATACTGTTTGTTTCAAAAAATTAATCATATTTTGGGGCATTTATTAATTTATCTCGGGTTTAGTGCTTGTTAGAATTTTGCTAACCTTGGTTTGACTTTTCCTTGGTACAATAAACTCATGAAAGAAAATCATAATTCCAATGCAATATTTAAAAATACTTTCATTTCTTTAAGGAAAACATTTTGAAACATCATCCACACATCTTCTTTTATTAAAGATTTTTTTGTGTGGAATGTTTGATTTCTTTATTTTTCTTATGTTTTCATGGTATATCTATTTTGTATTCTTGCCTCTTATACCATAAGGAAATATTGAGGATTAGAAGTAACTTTTTTCATTTCCATATCCCAAGAGGGGCCTTGTGTATGCTCTATCCTCATACCTTAAGGAAATATAGGAGATCAAAAATAAACACAACTTCCTTTATTTTTATTTTTATAGGTGGTCTTAGCTTGGATTTATCACCAAGTATCAACCTTAATCCATGTATTATAGTGGTTTTTGAATTTATCATTTAGGCTAAGCTAGCAAGAAACTTTATAGCTTGCTAAGTTGAGAGAAAATTAACCTCTTTCACCAATAAATTAAACATATGTACCAATTTTATAGCTTTGGGCTTCACATACCTTTAGGTACTATTGTGGCATATCACAACACACCCTAAAATTTAATAATTTTGTCACCCTAGTAGTTGATTTCTAAAATCAAACCTTTTATTTGTAATGGTGGGGTAATGTTTTAATTTTTGTTTACCTTTTCTATTATGACACTATGGACTATGGAAATGGAATGCACAACTTCCCTTATCCACACCTAAAATGGGAATGAAGGAAGAGGAATCTGATTTCACAAAGTTCACACTCAAGAACAAACCCTTGAGATTCCAATGCAAAAGAGATTGAAATCTGTCAAAGGGGATTGTCCTTGAGGCTGGAAATTGATAAAGAAGTTCAACACTAATGCAAAACTAAGAAAATATAAGATGTTTGAAAACATGTTGTGATATGCAAAAATACCTAGAAAGATGAATAGAAATGCAAGTAAAATGAAATAAAAAGCTATAAAATAGAAAGTGTGCACATGGAAATGTGTTGAAGATTGGAAATAGCTTTGAAATTCTGGAAATGCTAATTTTTAAGCCTGGTGGGACTCATTTGCCATTCTGGACGAATCAATCCCAGTTCTGGAAAACTGCACCAGAGCCTGTTTCGGCCAAATGGGTATCTGAATCCACAAAAATCTCTAAAAACAAAGTATAGTTGGTGTTGATGTTTAGCAGCTTCAGGCTCAATCCTTCCAGCCTAGATCAAATAAAGAAAATAATTAAATTGTAGCCTATCGGCTATTTAATTGTTAAGATTGATCTTCATGAATGGTTATGCCATTTATTAATGGTGATTAATATTTATTTATTAGAGAGGCACGATTTGTTATGAAGGCGCGATCTCCCTAAAGCCAACATTATATATTATATGGATGTGATTTCATTAAGAGGAAATTGATATTTGTTATTATGTTTGGCCGACCTCATGAAGAGATGCGATTATTTGGAAATATATCTCCTTGTTGAAGGCCGACTTGAAGGATCAAGGGGACGCATCTCTTCCCTTACATTTGTATATATATTCAATATGTTCTATCATTCATTCATTCAAATATAATTCATCAAATGGAGTTTTCTCAAGTGCGAATTTTTTTAAAGAGCAGATCATTATTTTTGTAGAAGGATGAGTCTATAATCAACAATTATTTTTGCTTGTATCTGTGTTGCATCAGGTTGTGGTTCTTATATTTTTCCTTCATATCGGCCTCTTGTAAAGGAGTCAATTTGTGTTGACATTCAATATATAAGAGATATATTTGTTGCTAGGTTTTTCTCCCTCAAGAGGAGGGTTTTCCTAGGGTATCTGTTGTGTCGTTGTGATTGATTTTTGAATTAATTTTTTGTGCATTACATTTGATCATAAAACTAACATGGTATTAGGGTGGGTTTGAAGAAGATCTTGATCAGATTGTTATTACAGTGATACTCTTTACTCTTTTTCTTATCATTGTTTACTTCTATCTCTTCGTCAAGATGGTGATCGGTCTTAAGCTTGAGGATAGACTTGAGGGAGCATCTAATTTCACATCTTGGAGATTCAGAATTATGCTCACCTTGGAAGAAATTGAATTGGTTGAGTTTGTGGAGACCAAAGTCCATGAGACTGCGGAGGAGGAAGAGAAGGTTCAATGGAGGAATAAAGATATCAAGGTGAAGAAGATGTTAGTTGATTTCGTTAAGGATCATATTGTTCCAATTGTCTCCAAGTTGAAGATGGAAAGAGATATGTTTAAAACTTTGGAGGAGATTTTTGAAATCAACAACACAAGCTTGGAACTTGCATTAAAGCAACAACTTCATCATGTTAAGATGGGGGGAGGAGAATCTATCATCGCTTACTTCATGAAGATTTTTGAATTGAGAGATTAGCTCTCTTCTATTGGTCATTTTGTTGATGTCAAGGATTTGACCATGCTTTCCCTTAATGGTCTTCCTTCATCTTGGGAGTTTTACATTCAAGGAATCAGTGCAAGATCGAAACTTCCCAAGTTTGATCGTTTGAGGGAAGATTGTATTCAAGAAGAGTCTAGGTTGGTTGCGAGGGGTATTAGTCGAAGCTCTACAAATGAAGACATTCATGTTCTTTCCGCTCAATCCTCGAAGAAAAAAAGGGAAAGATGGAAAGAAAGGATATTTCAAGAGTAATAGGGATAAAGGAGTTGATGGTGCTCCCGCATTCAAGAAGAAGTGGGACCTCTCCAAAGTCCAATGTTTTCGTTGTGAAAAGTTTGGTCACTATGCAAAGGATTGCCCCACCAGGCCTAATCAGCATCCATCAAAATATTTAAAGAGATAAGTATTCTTTGTTTGTTGAGTTATATCATTTAGTTGGATCTTGTAATCAGTAAAGAGAGATAGTGGTTTCTCTTGAATTATGTTCACTAGCATAAGATCCTTTGAAAATTTCATTTACTGCAAGTTATTTTCATGTTGGTTGTGAAGATTTCTAAGTGTGACTCTGAAATAAAAAGAGAATTACAATTTTGATGGTGATTAGTTGGTCACGTCGATATCATTCTCTAATGCATGAATTGTGATAGAGCCTTGAACTCTTGGAGAGAGTTGGTTCTACATGCTAACTGGATAATGCATTCAAGAAATTTGTAGTTGTGCAAATTGTCTTTTTGTTGTGCTAAGGTTCCAGCACTCTCAAGAAGAGTAAAAGATGGAAGAAAGAGTTATATCAAAATTCAATAAAGATAAGTTTCTTTATCCCTTCATTTTGATCTTTTGATATATTTCTCTTTAGGTTGTTTTATTTATTCATGTTTTAATATTGTTCATAAATTCTTATGTATTCATGCTATTCTAGCCTTGATATTTCCTTGGATAGTTATAAACTATTAGTAATCTAGATCTCTAAATCACTTCCAGGATGGATTGAGGAGCAAGAAGGTGATGATATTGTTTAGTGATGAAAAGCTTGAGGCATCTTGTGAGGAAGTCATGTTGACCAAAGAAATGATAAAGCGTGAAGTCACAACTTGCAGTCATGGGACTGAGTTGGTGGCTAGAGGGAGTTCACTTCCAAAAGTCTTCTTTGCAATCTCTGAAGTAGGGATCAAGAGGGAGTTTTGTAACTCACTGAGAAGAAGTGAAGATTACTGTATTGTAAGGCTAGGTGCTAAATCCTTAGAGGATCCCTTCAGCTGCTCAGATCAAAATTGCTCAAGACAGTCACATGGATTTGACATTGGTAGCTCTGCAAACCTATTCAGAATAGTATGATCTGGGATGAGGTCAAGGAGGACAATCTTGAACGCTCTGCAGTACCAGAGGTGTGCACTGGAAAAACAGTTATCTAAGGCAAGCGTTGCAGGCAATCTTGGACAATGAGGTCAGAAGTTTGATGCATGTGCTTAAAGATTCAGAGGGACTCTACTAAACCTAAAGAAGATGTTTAAGGAGGCTGCAGCTAGTTTAGATCTAGTGAATCCTCTAAATGCATAGTTGATTGGATCGTTGATGTATCTAGCCAATACTAGACTAGATATTTGTGATGCAGTGAGTGCACTTAGTTAGTTCATGTGTGAACCAAGGAAAACACATCTAGTTGTAGCGAAGCACATCCTGAGATACTTGCTTGACACAGTTGGGTATGGCTTGAGATATTGTTCAGGTGTGGAGTTGAACCTGCTTGGCTATACTGATTCTAATTGGGAAGGGTGTGTCACTGATTAGAAGAGCACCTCTGGATGTTGCTTCAAGTTGGGATCTGCTATAATTTCCTGGTGCAGCAGGAAGTAGTCATTTGTAGCATTGAGTACAGTAGAGCCGGAGTATATTGTAGCTTGTGTGGCAGCTCGGGAAGCAGTGTGGCTTCGTAAGCTCCTTGCAGGATTGTTTGGACAATCAATGGAGTCTACTATCATTCATTGTGATAACCAGAGCTGTGTGAATCTCTCTGTCAATCCTATGTTTCATGACAAAACCAAGCATGTTGAGATCAAATACCATTATATCAGAGATATGGTATTGAGGAAAGCTATACAGTTGAGGTATATCTGCACTCATGAGTAGACGACAAATATTCTCACCAAGCCTCTCTCTAGGATAAAGTTTTTGTACTTTCGAGATAAGCTCGGTATGGTGGAGAATACAACCCTAACTGAGAAGGAGTCTCAGTATCAGTGATCCTCTTTAATGAGTTCTTCTCTGTGAGAGAATTTCGAGGTGAAATCCCTTGTTAATGAGTTCTTCTCTGTGAGAGAAGTTTGAGGTGAAATCCCTTGTTAATTCATTCTTCTCTACAAGAGAAGTTTGAGGTGAAATACCTTGTTCCACCCTCTAGGAGAGCCATGGTGGATGTCATGTGTGTGACTCCATGACAACATCACGTGAGAGAGTCTGTGATGATTTTCTTGTACTTGTGTTTGCACCCTCTGTGAGAGCCATGGTGAAAGTCATGTTGAGGTGACAACATCACTCAAGTGATGAACACTTGTACATACCATACATGGTTGTAGCCATTATGGTTGATATCACGATGAGGTGATATCCAATATCACGATGAGGTGATATCGTTTTATTTCCATACATGGTTGTAGCCATTATGGTTGATATCACAATGAGGTGATATCGTTTTATTTTCACATATGTTTGTAGCCATTGTGGTTGGAATCATGATGAGGTGATGTGTCTTATGTAGCTGGAAGCATTTCTCCCTAGCTGAGAGGGAGTTTTGATGTTTAACAGCTTCAGGCTCAATCCTTCCAGCCCAGATCGAATAAAGAGAACAATTAAATTGTAGCCTATCGGCTATTTAATTGTTAAGATTGATCTTCAAGAATGGTTGTCATTTATTAATGGTGATTAATATTTATTTATTAGAGAGGCACGATTTGTTATGAAGGCGTGATCTCCCTAAAGCCGACATTATATATTATATGGATGTGATTTCATTAAGAGGAAATTGATATTTGTTATTATGTTTGGCCGACCTCATGAAGAGACGTGATTATTTGGAAATATATCTCCTTATTGAAGGCCAACTTGAAGGATCAAGGGGATGCATCTCTTCCCTTCCATTTATATATATATTCAATATGTTATATCATTCATTCATTCAGATATAGTTCATCAAGTGGATTTTTCTCAAGTGTGAATTTGTTTAAAGAGCAGATCATTGTTTCTGTAGAAGGCTGAGTCTATAATCAACAATTACTTTTGCTTGTATATGTGTTGCATTAGGTTGTGGTGCTTATATTTGGCCTTCATATCGGCCTCTTGTAAAGGATTCAATTTGTGTTGACATTCAATATATAAGAGATATAATTGTTGTTGGGTTTTTCTCCCTCAAGAGGAGGGTTTTCCCAGAGTATCTGTTGTGTCATTGTGATTGATTTTTGAATTAAATTTCTGTGCATTACATTTTATCATAAAACTAACAGTTGGACTCATATTCCACTAATGGCGTATGAGTCCACTTTGACTTTTCTAAAAAACTAAAAGTGGAATCTAAAGCTCTCGGTCTTCTCTTTCTACTCCTCCAGGTGTTTGGATCTGAAACCCTGATTTTTGGCACTGTAAGTGACTTTTTGTGGATATTTTGACCTAGCCAATAAGGAGATGACTTCAACAATTTTGCAACCTATTCTTCAATCATCTTCAAGCCTTCAAAGTACTCAGATCTGCAATCACACAAAGAAATAGAGCAAAAGTGTTGATTGTTAGGGCATGGGGGTTTGCCTTGGTCAAACCCCTTTTAGGTAATTAAACCAAAATGATGAAATAAGATAATGAAGCATGAAATATAAAACAATGCAATTAGAAACTTTCCATGATGATATACCTTGAATTGTTGCAACAATGGATGAAGAATCTACCCTTGAATGCCTTAGAAAACTATCTTGATGACTTAAAATGCTAAAACCCTAGCTTGCTTGACTTGAGATGGATAATGAATGATGAATGAATAATGAATGCATGATGAATGAATGATGAATTAGGGTTTAAAAGATTTTTTATATAGGAAATCCACCTAAAATGCTCATTAATTTGATCCCCAAGGCTGACATAGAGGAAAATTAAACTTAAAACCTAATTTTTCCTGCTCGAACCTCAAAAATGGCCCAAATGGGACTCATTCGCCACTCTGGGCGACTTAGTCCCACTTGGATAGGACTCATTCACCACTCTGGGTGACTTAGTCCCACCTGGATGGGACTCATTCACCCAAAGTGGTGAATGAGTCCCATAGGGGCTCTTTTGCCAGTTGGGATGTCAGGGAATGAAGAATTTTAGTTTTTATGTTGATTTTATCGAGTCTTTGATCAAAATAAGCCTTGAGATGCACAATATGGGGCCATAGGGGCCTATTAATGATTATATAAAGGGTAATGAGGGCTAGGGACACAAATTTCAATGTGAAAGTGTGATTAAATACACTTTACAACACTAAAATGAGGTCCATATAGCCTAGAAAGGCACAAAATCCAATGTGAATGTGTAAAACACATTCCAACACTAGATTGGAGCCAGGTTTAATTTACAAGCCTTCTAGATTAATGTGAGAATGCAATCAAATACATTTTACAATATTGAATTAAGGGAAAATAGGTCCATTAGACTTAGATGCTTAATAAAAGTCTAGAAAAGTGTGAAAGTCATTTACAACACTTTACAACACCTTTACAAGACATTGATAAATGCATTTTATTCTGTTTGCAAGGGCTCAAGACCTAATGTGGATGTGTAAAATACATCACAACACTAAATCAAGGTGACATTAAGTCCAATTTATCATTAATTATTCCCAAATCAAGCAAGGGAAAAGGGATACTTTTTTAGTGTCCACAGACACATATTGTCATATTAATGTTGTATCATTGAAACGATCCATATGTCTTAAGTATTTAGGCTTATCAAAAAGGTCATATTATTTAAAAAAAATAAAGTTATCTATTTTGTAATTTCTAAAGTTCAAAGTGGATTCAAAACCATAAAAGCCCCTTTACCTTGTAAATTATATTTTTTTTGAAACCCTAGACCCAGGCTTTACCTTTTGAAATCTAAACTACTCACATTTTTTTAATCTTGAATTTTTTCTATTTCAAAACCAACCCAAAAATCCAATTTGGAATGTCATTAATTGCATGTGCATGTGGGAGGATGACAAAACACTAAAATGCTCCAACTTAAAATATCCTCTAGTGCTTCAAATCCTATAAATTTTGATCTATTTGAGGATAATCTAGACATGATTTCAAGTGTTTACTATTGAGTATGACCTCTCTCATAAAGATAAAATACAAAATCAAAGGGTTCATATTGCCAACTAAGTGGATAAACACAATGAATACATACTTAGGACATGTGAGTCTTGAATAATTAAACATTGAGATTGATATAAAGAATAATTTGGATAGTAAAAGAAGGAATCCAAGAGACAATGGACTAGTACAAGCTATAGGTTTCTCAGCTATTGTGTAGTCTATAGATGTAGTTGTGGCATGTGTCCATTATTATAATTTAAACTAGAGGGAGATTAGACATTTTGAGGGTGATACAATTCTATTGATTAATAAATTGAGAAAATAAATTTGGTCTACCAACTAGAAATGCATATCTAAAGGTCTTACCAATAATATTATGATGGTAATTTGAATAAGTGTCTAGAGGTTATCAATAATGGGTGGCTTTAGAAACATAAATTCACCATCTCAGAATCCCTAAGAGACTCTTTAGAATATTTTTCATACAAGATATAAATGATTGTATATAATTATTAATGTGGGTCATGGGACAACAAGTTGCTAGAGAACTACAATCCTGGATGTACCAATTCATAGTTAAAATATTATCTAGGAATAAATTCATAGATATGACCACATTGATTAGTGACTTATTACATGATCAATTGACTAAGGTAAATATTAAATCTAAGAAAATTTACATGACATCCTATCTATTGTATTCCCTTGCTACCACTTGTAACAATTTTTAGGGTTGAAAATAGTATCAATCATGGATCAAGGTCAATTAAAGTTGTTTGAATATTATCGTCAATTAGAGATTAAAATAGATGCTAAGAATTTGTTTAGATTTCATTATTCCTATGTATTTTATGTAATCAAAGTGTTAGAAGTATATTTTTGAAAAATAATGTCATTAGAAGATATGAATGAAATCAAAGTATGGGGTAGCTAGTACATTTAATTTCTCTCTTTAACATACATTAACATTATTGGTTGTGATAAGGCTCCTTCCAAATTTATCAAATAAGTCAATGATAAATTATGTAGAAAATTGGTAGAAGTCCACAAGTTGTGTTGAAAGAAAGATAAACGGGCCTTCTTTTCCTATTATTATTAACAAATATCCTTGCCTAACAAGTTAGGCTTCAAAAAGTGTAGAAGTGGAGATGACTTTAGGTACATTTAAAATTATATGAATAAATGACTTTAATAAATCCAAGGTCCACCATGAAAGGCTTGAGATTTATTTAAAACATAGGGAAATATTGGAATATTTTTGGGCTAATTGTAATGATGATTATGAAGCTAGAAGAAGAGAAATTATATAAGGCTTACTTGTCTTCAATTAACAATGTACCAAATAAAAATAGTTCCAAATATGATTAAAATGATGAAAATGTGTTGAATCTAGCTTGTAAAATAGAAAAAAATGCTTCTAAACCATTTCCAAGGATTGTAAGGATTTAAAAAGAAGTTAAAGGGTTGGAAAAAATAACTAAGAGGATCCTTACAAGAATATAAAATGGTTGAATGGGATGAAGGAAAATTTTGGTTTACATACAAAGGAACTCAAAATATTATTTATTTTGGGGAGTGATTTCAAAGAAATACCCTCTTCTCATCCTCTCTTATCTTCATAATGTTCCTCCACATCCTTCTCCCTCAAGGATTTTACAAGGAAGATCTTATCACTTGAGGAAGAAACAATTTTAATACCATATCCAAAGAGAAATCCTCCTCTAAAGAAGACCTCATGTCCTAATAAAAGTGGTCATATCCATCCCTTTAGAGAACTCTTACCTCTCTTTTAGGTAGTCATTGTCATCTCCACATAAAAATCCCCCCTCCAAGGAAGATACTGCCTCCTATAAAAATACCTATATCTCATCAAAGGAATCCCTCTCCAAATAAATATCCATCTCCAACTAAATCCCCATCTCCATCTAATTTTTCCACCTTTGCCTCCAAGTCCTCCTAAGAATTAAGAAGAAAAAAATTATAACAAGAATCTTAGTAGAAAAAATCTCATGAAAATGGTGTGTTGGACCACAAGATAACTTAGGGAAACACAAATGGTATAAACACACCCCAATGTTTTGATCAAATTATTTAGTATAAAAAAGGTGAACATTGATGCCACTAATTTACAATCTCTCTTACTTTTATTCAATGATTATCAAGCCTTCACCTCCTAAAGAGAAAGGGTTGAGTCCACAATTACTATAGATGCATAAGGATCCCAATAAACCCAAATGGTGACTCTTCTTAAAGATGTTTTAGATATTGAAATGCATTCATATGGCCATATAGTGACAATATTCTCACTAGGAAAACCTTCAAGAGATGAGAGAAAAAATATAGAAAATTGATATGTTAAATAGATGATCTAAAATTACAAAGTATAAGGCAACAAGGTATGATTTGCAAGTAATTTTTTCTTATCTAACTTCTTATAGTGAAATTTTGGTTAGACCTATCAAATTTTTAGCTTTAGCTTCTGCTTATCAATTATCTTTAGATACATGAAAAGGAATGCCACTTAATAATTAAGTAAAGAATATAGCGATAGCTACTCAGAGATAGAGTAATGAATTGTCACCACTAGTTTACAAAATAGTTCACATAATTATGGATGAGTGCAACAAGTTCACAAAAAAGAGGATGGTATGAATATGATAGAGAATAACACTGATTAAGAATTAAAGAATATTGAGATAGATCTTCCTTACATTATGGAGATCATTAAGGTGGGATTGCATATTTTGATTAATGAGGAAATTTTTGATAGAAAATATGATTTTATTCCCATGAAATGGATTGAAACATAATTTTAGGATATTTAACAAGGATGTGCAAGAAAATATTTTGGGCTTCTTATAATCTTATAAAATATAAATTAAAGGAAGTTAGTGATTTTTCTAAAAAATTAGATTTCTTGTATACAACAAGACAAATAGTCTAAATTTTATACAAGTTATAAAATCTCAATTCAATAGTATGTTGAAAGAAAAATCACCATGCGAAGGAAGTTTTAACTCTTCATCTATTATAATTTTACTAAGAATTTAGGTGGCTTGTAAGTATTTTAGAAATAAGGATATAGAGTTCAAGCACATACATGACATAATTTGGATAATTTCATATAGGAAATCATTCATTTTGTTCATTTTTATGTTTCATATTCAACTCTTGTAACAACAACAAATAAAAAATTCTAGGTGTACAAGAAAATGAAGTCTCAAAGTGGGACTAGCCTAATATGTGTACATGTGATTTATGTACAATATAATGCAATATTAATTAGAATGTGAAGAGGTAGTCAAACTGACTCTTTACATTCTTTTTTATGACTCTTGGAGGTAATGGCATTTTGTCTTCCCTATTCTAAAATGTGTTGATATATTCTCATATGGAACTCATTGTAAAGGGTATAAAGTTAGTTTTGGGTGGATAAAAATGAAATTTGAAATGAATGTAGGATACATAAATTTGCTCAAATATTATTTTTTTTCAATTTTTTTTCAAATCATGAATTTATCTTCATTCCATATTTCTATGTATTTAATTCACCAAGTGTCAATGGATTCAACATGTGTCTAAACCACTAAATAATGTCTTATTGATGGTGAGGTACTTTGTATGGTTGAACGAAACCTATTCATGATTTATAAAAAATTGACAATAAGAACACATGTAATTTCCCTTTGGAGATTGCACCATCTCACATTGGGATTTCAAATGAAGGATTTGATAGAGATTTGTTTAAAGTTGTGCACGTTCCCATTTGAAGAATGATGTCTAGAAAGATAGAAGATGAATTTAGATTCAATTTTCTTTATCTAATGCTTTTTCTCTTCCCCCCTCCTTTTTGTATTTTTATTAATGGTGTTATTTTATGGTTTGATGATAAATTTTAATCATAAAAGACATAAAATTTAAGAAATTCATTTGGTTTAAATGATAAAATCTTGTTACTTTGAAAATAAATATTGAATATAAAAATTTGACTGAATTATATGGATGACTATTCATCCTTCAACTTATTAAATTTTGATTTTAAGTAAATATGTGATGATTTTAATGAGTTTAACCATGTTAGTATGCTTAAAAAGTGACATTGATGATTCATGATGGGTAATAATGTTTTATTTTCACTAAGTCTTATTTTTATATGAATAGTTCTTAATGTTTCATTGTAGCCCTTTGAACGAACTAGCCAAAGTACTCTCAAACTAAGGGGTTTTGGTAAGCCTTGTGCAATATTTAATGATGACACTTGAGGCTAGTCACCTTCCAAGTAGGGGAACTTAAGTACCATTCCACCTTGTAGGCTTCACAATTTGTAGGTTAGTTGGTGTGTCAAGACCCACATCAACAAAAATGACACTAGGAGGGCATCTTCAAATGTTATGATTATTAATTTTATTATTTTTAATGTTTAATTTTCCTTATTTTATTATTGAAATTTATCATTCTCAAAAAATAAAAACTATAAAATTATAAAATCCAAAAAATAAAAAATAAACTATAAAATTTATAAAATAATAAAAATGGGATTCGATGAATGTATGTTTTGCAAAGTTTCAAAAGATTTATATTTAATAAGAATTAGGGGTATTTTATCTTAATGGATAATCCTATGTGTATTTCTAAGGATCTTTTTCAAGCCTCACTGCAAATACATGTAGTTGTCTTCCTACCTTTTCCCCTACTATTAGCCAAAATAATTTTGAGCACATAATAAGTTACAAAGATTTGATTATCAAAATTCTAATAAAGTATGAATGGATTTCTTTTCATTTATTTTTTTAACACTTTTTATGATAAATCATGTTAATGGTTTTCTTACCTTTTGTAAAATTTTATATAGTCATGTGAGCAAAATTGGAGAATGCGTTCTTGAAATTTGTTTCTAAGGTATGGATCCACAAAAGCCCTCCTACAATTTATGGGGATCACAATGTAGGAAGAATCTATTTGTATACTTCCCCCAATAGTAGAAGATCATATTTAGGATAAGAGCATTCTATATTATGGGGGTATGCTAGCTATTGTTAGGTTCATCCTATACTCCTTTTTAGGGTATGTAGCTAATCTAAAGTTAACACCCTTCATGATTCCTATGACAAGGACCTCCATGGAATCATGAAAAATAATTTCCTAAATGATCTTGTAACTTGGAATCCCAATTGGTTCATGACTTGTAGAGGCATAATATTGGTGGATGCCCTAGAGTCAATCTTGTAATTTCATATTCTTATACTTAGTTATCCTCATGATTTCCATCAGGTGCACTGATTTTTTTATCTGATTTAATATTTGTGTCATATCTAATATAAGACATATTTTGGCAATAAAGTAATTGGTTTAGTTTTAATAGACAAAGAAGGCATATATCTAAAAATTCCTTTCCTAATATGCTCCTTCATAGTTCTTATAAGAGTCTCTATGACATTATTCCTTTTATGATCCAGAAAACAACACTCTTATGATCCCTTTTGTTATTTGAGTGTTTTTTCTTTAGATTTGGAATTGTAAAATTATGGTGATGTTGTTAGCATCCTTAATTAATACCCCTACATTTTCTCCATTGTTTTTAGTATAGTTCTTAGTAGAAGGCTAATTTTCTATTCTCCATGCTTTTCTTTATGTGTGTAGCATTTCTTGGCATATTACCTCTCTTCTTATCATTCTTATTTCTTAATTTATAATCACTTTTGACTTGATAAATGGCTATTATAATTAAATCCCTAATCTATTCATTAGAGATACTTCTTAACTTGAACTTTCTAGGGGAAGAGTCTACATTATGCACATGAAATTCCTCATCTTCATAAGAGAAAACCTACTAGTGATATGAATTATCTATATACCTCTTGTCCTCTATGTCAAACTCATAATTTCATATTCATTAGTAGAGGAATAGTCACTACTACAACATCCCTTTGAGTCTAGAATTCTATTTTCCTAATGATCTTGATCCTACATTAACCCATGGTTAGCATCGTGTATTCATCAAGATCCATAATTTCCAATATAATAGCACACTAAAATGGAGGATGAGGTTGTGAGTAGGCCATGTACTAGGGGGTATCTTCTACAATATTGAAACCTACCTTATTTAAAGTATTTTGTGTTTATCTATTTGATGACCCCTTAGAATTTGATAATTGAAGTATCTCATTATGTCAGGCAGTGTTATAAGTCTGATCAAACAACCTAGGTAACTTCTCTCTTGATTTTTATGATTATATCTTTCATTAGACATGCCCTTCTCATTTTGAGCCACCTTATTACTCAGTTATTTCAAAACATGCATCATTTGATCCAATTTATCTTTTGATAAGGGCCTTTATGCTCTAACCTTTATCATTAGGAAAATTTTACATTCACTTCTCTTAAATCCACCTCAAGGTCAGAGGTTCTTTGATTACTTTCAATGTTTGAATCAATCCTTTAAGCTTATCTCAATATGTGAGATATATTGTATCTTAATAAGTACCCCATCTTAGCATCATATGCATTACAATACAACACCAAGAAAATTGACTCATTTGGCCTCATATATGTTGGGATCTTTGTCATGAACCTAATAAATCTTATATTAAAGTCAAACATTGATTCATTCGACCCCTTGGAAATTCTTTTAAGTTCATTAATGATGAATCTATGGTCATTTTTATCACCATATTTTTATATAAACTCTTTGGAACTCTACTCAAGATGAAATGCTTGCATCAAGTAGACTCTTATACCATTCTCTAGAAATTTCATATAAATACTAAACAAATAGCTTCATTAGCACATCTTCATCCTCAATTTCATAGCCATCAATTAGGTTATTAAATGATCTCAAATAGTATTCTCCAAAAATATAATTATTTCCTTTGAGCTTCATGAGCTTTGAGCTAAACTCTACTAGAACTATATTTGGATACCTAGACACATCTCTACAAAATTTAATTACCAATACTTATCCAAGTTCAAAAGAGATCTTGTAGGAACTTGTATTCTATTATTTTTTAGATCTGTACAATTCTTTCTTCCATCACAAGAGTTTTCCATTCCTTTATTATATTGTTAATTAATGTTTCTAAAGTTGTTAATTATTCATCCCATATCTTCTCTAGACTTCTCAACCTCAATTCTAGCTAATTTAGCTTCAAATCAATTATCTCTCAGATAATATCTTCATTATAGTATTTATGATCTAATTGTGCTTTGGGCCATTATTCTTTAAAATCCTCATATTCTTCATATCCTTAATCATTTGAACCATTATATTATCCATATATTAGAAAGGATGTTCTTCCTCTTTTGTGAGTGAAATGGTTATATTATCATATAAAGAATTATATTTCATATTCATCTTTTCCATAAGGGTTTCATTGAAATGGGCATCTTCCGCAGAGCTTTGAGTTATTTCTTTTAATAGATCATTTTCGATCCTCTAGTATTTTAGGCAATGCCACTCCTCCCCACTCCCTTGTTTAGCTCAAGGAGTAGATTTGTCACTAAGGCACCCAACTTGTTGATCCTTTATTATTGGGTTTGTTACATTATTTTCAAATTTATTTATAATAGAGGCATAATTACTTACATGTGTTATTTGTTTTCCATGTAGCTTGCTGTTTATTTTACATTTCACCACCCATTTCTTGTCAAGATTGCCTCTAAAAAATGATCTCCTCTCATCCATAGTAAAGTTACTAAATATAATCTAGATCTTACAACAATAGATTCACCACCCTTTGTGGGGAAATAGATAAGAAGGATGAAACAACTCCATATATTGTGATTTGAAATCTTTCAAGCTTACAAACATTTGAGGAATGGCCCAATGGTCTAGAAATTGGTTGTCTAACTTCCAATGGGGTTGTCAATCTATTGGTGTTATTTTCTAAAGTAACCCCAATTTTAAGGAACTTACCACATTATCTAAACAAGGGAACTAAATTGGTTCAAGAAAAGGGAGAAATGTATGTTCAAATCAAGAGTTAGAAGATGCCAACAAACAAGAGGATAAGCATCTTATGCACTTTAAGCACTGCTAAGTTTGAGAGGGTGTCCCTAGAGACCTTTGAAAAACAATACAAGTTAATACACTACATAAAAGCCCCAAATCTACTCACAAATACATCCTTGAAACTAGTAATGATAATATTTTGTAGGCTTCTTACACCTATAAGTCATAAATCTTTATTTATGGAAGCTGAGTTATAAGATGCATTGAACAAGATTGAAAAGGTCAATAATTCCTATAGATACATTTATTTGTGGTGACTTACATTCATCAACTATAGGTTCAAAAAGGGTTTTACAAAAATTAATAACACTGAGTTACATGCATAATTGTAAGACACTATAAATGATTTATTAACATTATAAATATGATTTCTAGTTTTAAAAATGTGTGGGATTAGTTTCAACTACCATATTGATATATATTATTGTAGTGACAAATTCAAATATGGACAAAAACCATGATGACAAAGTAAATCATAACATTTAAATGAGTTTATTGTACTTGGCATTGTCTTTTAGATTTCAGACCCTCAACTACCCTCCTATCCCCAAAAATACACCCATTCTTAGTAGTCCACATCAAATTTAAATGTCCCACATATTAGTCTTGAAATAGTTCCTACTTTGGCATACAAATGCACAAGAAAAATAAGTTTACTACACCCCTTAGATGCAAATTAAATGAGACTTGATATAGAGAATAACAAGTGTGAACCTGAGAATTCCTTGTATCCCCTAAAGCACTCAAACATAAGTGGAGATAAGATGTAAAATGACAACAAAAGTAATGTCTTATATTGATTTATTGAAAAGAGTTACAAAGCCATTGTAGAAATTTAACATAAATAATATTGTTATACATTAATCAAACATCAAATACAATGCAAGTCTACAATATGACTCAGATTAGTCCTAACACTTCAAAGCTTTCCCAAAGCATGAACAAAGGCCAACCCTTTTGATGTTGAAAGAACCTATATTTATAACACTTGTCTAGTTTCTTGAGTCCATATGAAAAAGTTAGTTAAGGTCAGATATCGTTAATGTTGTGTGTAGAATGAACTAAAACCCCATGAATTTGTTGAAATGATAGCATAAAGATTGTGAAAAGAATTTGCATCATTAACAAGCCCATCACATTAAAAATTATGCTATTCTTCATCATCCACCATTGAAAGTATGTTTGAATTTATACCACTATGATGGATAACTATTTTTGGATGCGAAAAACCCTTTTGGAGTAATTGTGACATCAAATCTATTCATTAATGATGCACTAGCTTGTGTAAGGAGGTAGGTGGGGATAACTATTGTAAAAGATAGGAATTTTAGAGTTCCAAGGATAAAAGGTTGGAGACACCTCGTAACCCATACTATATTATTGAGGATTAGGAATTGGGAGTAAGTCAGGCTTCATGGTTAAAGAAAATAGTTAAGAGTATCTCCACATCTTTGATTTTAATGGACATATGAGGAAAGTTATTAAGAGTCGAGGATTAGAGGTACGAAGGAATTCATCCCTTAAGTTATGCAAATTGGGGGATGTAAAAACTTGTGATCGTGAAAAGGAGAACAATGTGAAATGACAAGGTTTGGGTTGGCTCATAACTCATACCAATGTTGAGGAGTAAGTGTTGGGAGATAAGGATACCTCTTATGAAGTATCCAAACAAGGACACATCCAAACCCACAATCCCATGAGATAACTTAGTTTGAAAAGTGTCAAATGGCTTCTATGTTGTTGACATAGGAGATTAATGAAGTATTGGGAGTTCAAAGGCCACACTCTCTTCGCTCAGAATTTTCAAAATATGGAACTCAAGTTTTGAGCTAATGGAAAGAAAGTAGTGCTCGAAGGGATGCCAAATGGAGCTCCTATAATTGTTTCTACCCAAAAAATGGGAAGAATTTTTCATCGTGGTCAAATTGCTTATGCAGTCCAATGTTTGATGACTCATCGCTTTTTCAAATGAAAAGAAATTTTATCATAATGGATATTTAGTCTCTTCTAGATAAACACAAAAAACTCTTTAATGATATAACTCCAAGAAGGCCACTTGATAGAAGTTTTGGGCATGTCATAGAGTTGAAAGAAGGATCCAAACTAGTTATCACCACTCCTTATTACCATCCAAAAAGGCATAGGGAAGAAATTGAAAAGGCCATCAAGGAGTTGTTGGACATGTGGGTCACATTAAACCTAGTTCAACTCCCTTTGCTTCGTCTATAGTTTTGGGGAAGAAGATAGATGGAACCATGAGGATGTGCATAGACTATAGATGGATCCATTGACAAGTTCTTGGGCCAGACATTAGGAATGTATAAAAGTTCAAAGATAGAAGACACAAGGCCTAGAATAAATGTATGCAAATTCATTATTGCTTTTAATGCATCAAATCCAAATGTTTTGTTATTGATTTCCTCTTCAATGATCTAAGAAAAGAGAGAAGTTTTGAGAGATCAAAGATGTTAAACTTCAATGATCTAAGACAAGAGAGAAGCCTTGAGAGATCAGAATTGTTAAACACTAGCACATAGCATCAAATTTTCACAACACATTTATTTAGTTGGCTTAGGGCAAGAAGATGAAGGTGGCCCAATCAACCAAATTTTAATTTTGAATTTTAAAAGGAAAGAGTCAGTTCTATGACCATGGGGTCAACCGTTCAAGCACATAGATGATTGTAAGCAAGCAAACAATCAAATATGTGTGACTAATGACTATATAAAGATAGGTGTACATGTAAGTGCAATAAATGTGTGAATGAGGTGAATGCATAAGAATGTGTATGTAAGGATAAATATGAGTTTAAAAATACATAAAAATATGTATATATTAGATAAGTAAAATCTAGAAAAATCAACCTAACTTAACATAAATTTGTATATTACAAAATAAACATAAAACTTATAAAAAATAACATAAATATATAAATTTCCTTGTTTTTGTTTATCTATTTATAATGCTATCCATATGCAAAATTAATATAAATTTGAAAGAAATATTCCCCATAGAACTCATAAAGGTCTATCAGGTAATTATTGCAAAAAGTAGTATAGACGTAAGAGATTAAATATTAAAAGATTTTGACACTTGTTAAAGTGTGAATTCGGTGTGCCGATCTCGAATTACAATTCCGCAATACAAGGGAGGAGTCTGATATCCCCAAAAACACGCGCTGAAAGGAGCGTGAAGAATATGATGTAAAGCAGTATAAGCATGATGAATGTTTGAGGCCCAGCGCCCACCTTTCCTTACCCACCCACTAGGTACTATATTATAACATACATGGGATTTTCTGGCAACGATCCAACATGCTCTCTCTCTACATTACAATGCTTTTCAAAACGAGGAAAATATACTGCTCTCTACACCAGTCCAAGAAGAATGTAGTAGCCCAACGTAATTGGCAGCGCAATCAGCATACCAAATATGACCCTGAAATTCAAATACAATTTCACGTCACCACTAGTTACTTTTTATTTAATTATATAAAAAACATCATGTACGAAGTATACCCTGTGCTCAGAATATCCGGATGCACGCCGTACTCTTTTGCAAAGACAAACGGAACGATTCCTTGGGGAAGCGCTGCCTGCAAATATAACAGATCTCAAGGACATGTTTTCTTCTCTTTTTCCCCATTACCTTCAGTTTTCGTAATGAATGTATTGCAAGTTGCAAATTAATGAAAGAATGTAAAATTGTACCTGTACTATGGCTACACGGAGAAGCACGCCTCTCAATCCAATTGCAAGGGAGGCTAGTGCCATTATTGCTGGTCCACTCAGAAACCTGACGGCCATGGCAAAAGTTGCAACCGAATTCCCACACGCTATGATTTTGGGCTGCAGAGCCATGAACAAGCCTGCGGAACAACACCACCAACAACCATATCATACTCAACACTAACATTACTTTTGGAATCTGAGACTCTAGAGGATAATGGCATGAGCATACATACCCAGACTGAACATGGCCATCCCAAGACCCGCATCGGACAAGATCTTTATTGATCCTGAAATTATTGCCGGCATTTCAACATGCCACCTGCAAACAGTATTCCCACTAAACATCAGACAATGAGCTTGAAATTCCTCCAAAAATACACAGGCCTTCTAGCAGAGATAAAATAAATCAGTTGATGAATGTAATGTTTACTGTAACTATAGTAATCCGACGATTTGCTGGTTAAACATTTGCTTGGCGCAAATTTAGTATGGTCTAGCTCACTTGTCATAAGGATTAAACCTGCCAATCGGGTAGCTGGTATATCATATGAGATGTATAGACAACTGTTTGAATTCTAAGCTGGACAGTGTTATATTGGGTAAATCATATTTGGGTTAATTTGAATTAATACTGATTGGGTAAATCATGTGAGATGTATAAACAACTGTTTGAATTCTAAGCTAGAGTGTCCATTGAATGGAAGGGGGAGAGTATTAAGTGAATCACAGAACAACAAATTGATAGATGAAACATAAATGTACAGAACATGGAGGGAAGGATACCTAAAGGAGACGAGAGACCAGGTGAGGCCAATGAGGCTGGAATAAGTGTTGGGATTGCGAATGAGTTTTCTCCAGACCATGATGAGGATAAGGCGCGTCATGACACTGGCAGGAGGCATCAGCTTCGTGGGCTGCACATCTTGAGTCTTGGGGTGAAGCTCTGCAGTCGAACTTGACCCAAATTTGGACAGCCTCGGTTCTTCTTTTTCCCGAGACACGCATTCCTCTGCTTTATTCCCGAAACTGAAATCTTCTTCACGCCCGTACTCCTCATATAATACTTCCCTCCGCTCTGCTGGACCTGCGACAAAGATAGAGAGACAAAGGGATTGATTTCCCTAAGCCGTCAGACAATACAGAGAATAAACAAACACATAGAAGATGGACAAAAGAGGTTGCTCACCCTTGACTATGCCGTTATGGGAAAGGGCCTGGTCGCGAGCAGGAGAAATGGCCTGTCTTACTTCCTTGGCAGGGTAATCTGGCTTGTTGGTATTGTCAGGAGAAGCACTGGAGCTCCAGACGAACATGTGAGCATCCTTGTCATGAACATGGACCTCTTGGTTTTCGTTGATTTTTGGCTGACAGAACTTGGGATCGGCACTAGTTTTCTTAGCAGCCCTGGCGGTGTTGGGGGAGAACATTCCTGGATTGGGAGCAGGATAGCCGGCCTGATTCTGGTTCGCCTCCACTCCCACGCCTCGGGAACCGTAAGGGGGTAGGGCACCGGTGCCAGGCGGATATATTCCAAACCGTGCAGTAGTAGTAGCAGCAGCCGCCGCCGCTTTGCTGTATGGATTATAATAATCGGCAGAATTTTCGTCTTCGAAGTTGGAAGGACGGGGGGTCGGGCCGCGGGAGGAATGGAGCGAATAGACATCGGACGTAGCGAGATTGGAGGGACGGGGACTGGCGTTCTTCGGAGCGGTAGAGGAATTAAACATGGAATAGAAATCGGTGTGGTTAAAGCTGGATCCCCTGGGGGTGGGGTTGCGGGAGCTGTGGAGGGAGTAGATCTCGGCGCCCGTGAGGTTGGAGGGGCGGGGTGTCAATGACGGGAGAGAGGGCAGCCCCTGAGACCGACGCGACGATATGACGGAGCGAGACGACGTGGACTTACGTACTGTAACGTGAAGTTTGCCGTCTTCTCCGACTTGCGCCTCCGTCTGCAGTGGCTCTCGGCCATCCAGCGACACCACGTCCGACTCCACCTTGAATGAAACAATGGAGGCCGCCGTATCGGGGAACTGATCCATGATGAGCATTTTGGCTCCTCTGTATTCGAACATGAAGAGCATAAGCGTATACCAGATTATGCACTGCAACACCACGATTTGCACCATGAGGCTCCCTGAGAAGTCCCCGTACATGCCTTTGAGCAGAGGAATTCCCATCACAAGCGTGTTGGGCAAAGACGAGAGAGAGAAGAGCGTGATCATCCACTCCAGGCTGCCCCGCCGGCTCACCTTGGCCCACACTCCCAACACCAACAGTACTATTATTTTCTGGAGACTGTCAGCCGCGATGAAACGCATGTTCATCTTGAAGGGGTTGTTGCTGGAAATGAAGTGGAAAGACAACAACGGCACGGCGAACAGAGCCACGAAGCGGTTGATGCCCGAGCACTGGTCCGGCGTGAAGATCTTCCACCACTTCACCGACCCGTAGGCCAGAATCATGGCCACATACAGCGGCACCACCGCCGTCATCACATGATACAAGTCTGTCCACGTAATCATTCTTCTCAAATGTTTGCTGCACCACTCAACCACGCCTGCCTATGCTCAACCGAATGCTCAACTAACCACTCTGCTTTTCTACATGAATGAACTTCGAACTCATGTTTGGGTTTTGGACAGCGAACTAAACGTGCCCACTCCCGGGCTCGTTTCTTTCGAATACACCACTTAATAGGATGGCTCCAAATTCAACCCATTTTCAGATTCCTCACTAACACCGGGAAACAAACCACACAATAAAATTAGCTTCGCCGAGAGGAATTGTGCAGAACCAAATTTCCACGCAGACTTTTCTTTCTTTTCCCTGGCAATCCTCTTTACTAGAACAAAGTGAAAATCGAGAAATCAAAAACTAGGGAAACGCGTTTCGACAGCAAACGAATGAAGTAGTGTGGCCTTGCGCTAGAGTCTAGACTGCACTGACCAGTCCAGTTTCGGTACTGGCTCACTCTCGATTTCAATGCATTACGACGTCTACCAAGGTAAAAACAAGGGCAGAAGAAAAAGGTTAGTAAAACGAACGGAATTTGAGCAGACAAAAAGATGGTGTAAAGTGATTGGAATGGCAAAAATAACATTGGCAGCAAGAGCCTGTGTGCTCTGTTTCCCTCTTTCTGGCAATCAGAGGAGGAGATCACGCCGGTCCGACGATCCGCAGAGGAGCACCAATGGCAGGGGAAGCTTTCCTTTAAGAGCCCACTACCCAATACTCCCAAACGATAGAAACCGGGCATATGTCCATCCGTAGGTCCTCTTTTAAATCGGAGTTAAGAATGTTCGTCCGCTCATCATGGGACGGGCAGGCTCATGCTTCATGCCTCATACCTCATGGGTCTAATTATTCCCCCCAGCCTATTCTACGACGAGATATGATCTCGTCACATGCATGTCTGAATCAATCATCCGTGTCTGCTATCATGATCACCCCCGGCCCACACTCATGCTCTATGCTCTATGCCCAATGCCCAATGCCCAATGCCATCCATACATTAGCCCTTAGAGACTTAAAAGCCTAAAACCCTATAGACCAGGGCTGACACACTAGGCAGCTGGCAGCGGTTGTCGAAGAATCTTTGATTGCGCATGCAGTGGGCGGAGGCGTGTAGGCATTTCAGGCGGCGCCGCTCTCTTCCAATCCATACGAAATGCCCATAATCCATTGCAGAGTGTGTAGAGTTTAGGAGAAGAAGAGAATCATTTCATTCCATTCCATGGCAGACTGTGGGAAAGGTAGGCAGTCCCTGGTGGCGGGCGGCTGTCCCCGATGGCGTGCTAGGCCATAGATATGGTGTGATTCGTTTGTCTTGTAAACAGGGTCTCCCCCGCTCGTGCTCTCTTAACTCCCTCCAACCTCTCCTTTTCGGATTTTTAAATGATGTGGGTTTATGAGATTTTTTATTGGGATTCCATGCAAGGGGGACAAGCTGTGTTCTCCACTTTTAATCACTATAATTTATATTCTTGATGCCACAAAATCCCAAACGGATATTAAAATCAGTGCAACGTGGTTTTGTTGCGGTTTGGCGACAGTGAAAAGATATTTGACGGATGACACTTCGCCACACCAAATTTGACGACCCGTCACTGTCAGAGACAATTGAGAAAGCCATGTCTGCGTTCGCATGTGGTCCCATTATTAGTAACATATGCGATACCCATCATTTCCTATTTTGCTCATCGGAAATGGAATCATGTGACGGCCTTCACCAGTTTTAACCATTCCTGAATCATGGATAAATCGCCCACTGCCTCTCATGCCCATCGCCCGCTTACCCTTCAAATTGGCGCAACTCACTACTCATTCTAGACGACCCATTTCTCATTTTGTTTCTATTAATTATATTATTCAATTCCAATAAGTGGACTTAAATTTGAAACCAACTTTCGATTAGTTTATGTTAATTTATGATGAAAATTTGATTGGATTGTGGACATAATTCTCATTTGTTTTTGGTCTTTAAATTTAAATATTATTTTTGTTGTTTTAAGTTGATTTGGTCTAATGTGACTATTACACTAAATTATTCAAATAGAGCACATTTATGTATTTAAGGACAAATTTTAGAACATTCATATCATAGAATGCATTGATTGTCAAAATTATCAAGTAATAACATTAGACATTGTGTATTAATCATCAACATATTTTATGTCTAGGCATCTTGCATCGTGCATCTTACATATCTTCAATCTTATGTAACTGGCAATAGAGTTTGACTCAAAGTTAGGGAAGTTTCATACTTTAACCCTTTCATAAAAATCCCTAAATGCACCTCTTAGCATTGCATTATTTTTAGAAAGTAGGTACAAACAAGACAAATTGATTTTAGAGGTCCATAATTAGAGTGGACAGGATTGTACATAGGGCATGACTGTGTTAATGGGACAAAATCATGAACACAATTTTGGTCCAAACAATTTGACTATTTTTATACTTTGAACAATGTTTCATTATCAAGTTTGAATTTGGTCACTTCTGACAGAACTCATCATAACAGCAAGGAACTATTGAAATAGCTAAGTAATATTGTAAATCCCCTTTGTAAAGTTTTAAAATTAATTCTAAAACATTCACCCAAGACCTTAGCATTCAAATTAATTACTATTAGATCTTTATATGCACAAAAGTAGAAATTAACAATACAAGTGAATATAAATAGGCATTATCATTAGCTATTCAAAAGAAAAATACACATATATAGCACCTTGGATAGATGAGTCATGGTGATCAATGTTGAAAAGGAGTTAACTAAATGAATAGAGGAGCTAAGTCAATAAGTAAAGAAAAATGTGGCACTTGGTTGCCTTCAATCAATGAAGCACATGTGTATTTATTAACTACCTAGGGAAGACTAATTTGAGTAACTAATATTCACAAAAGAGGTGTAATAAAATGTTAACTCAATTATCTCCTTAAGTGCAACTTAAGGGGGGGGAGAACAGGTCTCAACAAGTAAAGGCATGTTACATACCCATGTACAAAAGAGAATACCTTTAAAAAAGAGAAAAATAACCCCACAAAGATGAGAGAGTAAAGAGAGGGTAAACCCCCAATGAATAATCTCCCAAAACCTATTAATGTGCCAAGGATGGTTGCATGCACAACTATCTCATCACATCCATACATTCAATTTATGTGTGTGTATTTAGTGAATACAACCCAACCAACTGAATCACAATTCTACATAGGAGCTTTTCATGTGTTATTAAGCATGCACCACGTGTGCATATTTGCAAAAAAATTAAGGAATTGTTGAATTCATATGGGATTCGTAGTGGCATTAATACCTCACTACCCAATCTCTTTGGAAGATAGGGCAATAGCATGTTACCTCTTTGTAATGCCCAAGAAATACTAGGAAAAATAGTTAAAATAAGGTTAACAATTTCCCCTTATTTGTCCTATTGTGACCTCAACAAAAACACCCCTCTAGGTTTAGTAGAGCCTAAAGAAGAAGAGGAAATACCCTCTCCTATCAATTAGCTCAAAGTATTCCATTTTTTGTTGATTGAACTATGCCTCTTTATGGTGTAATTGTGTTCCTCTTACATTGGTGATGATTGTCTCTTCTAGAAGATTAGAGTTGTAGTTTTGAGTGCTAAAATGACAACATTTATAGGGATAAATCTTAACTATCACAGATCTCTTGGGATATTAGTTGTTGAATGCTTTTTTGGTGGAGAAGACCCAAATGTGTTTCTACCCTTGGAGGTTGTTGTTGACTTCAAGTTTTCCTCTTTGAAGATGTGGCGACTCTTCTATCTTGAAATCAAATTTAGTGTTGTTATAGCTTAGGTGTATATTGTGATACTTAATTCCACATCTCATAAGAATAAAAGTTGGCAAAAAAGTGCATAATTTTCTTTCTTTCTTAATGTATATGTTGTCATATTGTTGGTAGATACTAGTAGTACCACAAATAGAAATATACTAGAATATATATAATATTATCCTATGATGCAAAAGGTTTTGTTGTGCCACACAAGAGAGTTGAACATGTTACAAAGATAGAAAAGGAAGATTGTTTGATTTTACACAAAGAAGGTTCAAAACTACATAAAAGGTTGTTTGAAACCACATACTACACTAGAGGTCATATGGTACTACCTATGAGCATTAAACACATAATATAAGGATACACGAATCTTTTCAATACCACATATATCATTTGGGTCATTTATAGACCTCTATATATGGGTCACATACCACCTAAATAGACCTAAAACACATCTAATGCGCCTAACTAAGTCATGTAAGGGATAAATATCATAAAGAAAAATATAAATTTATGGGAATAAGATAAATAGGTGTTATGATGGAAATGAATTATGAAGAGGAAATAAGAGGCTATATAAGGAAGGGGGAATGGGAGGGAAGAGCATGGTTCATATTTGAGTAAGAATCTCAAAATATATATGAGAGAATCATACATATGGAGCATATATATAAGTGAGAGAGAAAGATACAGTGAGAAATATATGAAGCATGTATATGAGCATAAGAGGATAAGATATATATGAGTAAGAGACATATATAATAGAGATGAGATAAATGTGAATAGGAAAGCATATGTGATGTGCATATTTAAGCTTATTATATGTAAGACTATAGACAAGACTAATGGTATAAATAAAGACAATATTGATTCTATCTTATTATGTGTGTACATGAATGTGTATTGTCTTTTAGTTACATGTTTAGTCTACCATGCAATGAGCCATTCAAAATAGAAATAATTTAATGGGTAATTTGAAATCTAATAACATAGAAATGCCATTAAAAAAATTGTAGACACTGAAAAATTTCCTAAGTCTGTGAGCGTCATTTTTCTTGGTCATTGTCCTCCAATAATTGAATAATTTCAATTATTCAATTATGTTCAATCATATTCCTCTATTAATTAAATAACTTTTAATTATTTAATTACCTTCTCATTTATATTCTATCTTGATCAATTGAAATTATCTAATTGTGTCACTAATATACCCCTTTCTTCAATAATTAAATAGATCATTATTTATTTAATTATTTGTCTTTCATCTATAGTTAGATAATAAATTATTATTATTTGACCTTTTATTCTTCTATAATTAAATAATTGTCGAAATTATTTAATTATATGTCATTCCTCACTTTTGAATAAATAATTCAAATCAATTATCCATGTCCATTTCTCCATCTAATTAAATTGATTAATTTAATTTAATCTCCTTTTTCATTTTCTCCTGAAATAAATTATTTGAATAAATTATTTATTTGCCACTTGTCCCTTTCCTCTATTTTCGAATAAATAATTTAAAATAAATTATTTATGCACCTCTTCTGGTCAAAGATGCCCTGTCATTAATCCCTATCACAGCCTTCATTTTTGTCATAGTCGTCAGTGTCATACCTGTCATAATCCTTCTAGGAATGGCATATTCTTGGTGTATCAATTCTCAATCGTTGATCTCAGGTATCTTTCTAGAATTTTGTTCTTGGCCATCCATTTTGTCTTTTAGTTACATGTTTAGTCTACCATGCAAAGAGCCATTCAAAATAGAAATAATTTAATGAGTAATTTGAAATCCAATAACATAGAAATGCCATAAAATTTTGAATTTCTTTCAACACATAAATCAATAAACTTATAGATTGTTGTTTCATTATAAATAATACCAACATTGAACTATTTTATTCAAATCATCATGATGCAAGTTTCTAAACAATATACAATGTGGATTAGAACTACTATCCTACCAATCTATCAAATAACATCAATAATACATATAGTTGGCTTTTTATTTCAAATGGTTTAACCATTTGTCAAAGATAATTAGTCATAGTCATCTTATTCGAGTACAAGCAATCATGGTTGTACAACTGTAGGAGGGAGAGCATCATCCAACCACTTTACCTCTAACCACAAACCAGGTGGTCCCCTAGTCATCTTCCCACTAGATGTAACTTGACCCTTCTACGAGGGTGATGGGTAGGGGCATGTGCAAGAAGTTGGGTCCACAAAATGTTCAAAAAGTGGAAGTGTTCTACCTGATTTTCAGAATTTGTCATACTTTGACTAAAAATGTGAAGCAGTTACAAATTGAATCTTTAAAAAGTTTAGTAATATGAAATTTATTATTTTGAGTCTAGTTTCCAAATATGAAATATATTCTAATATCTAGATGATACAAATTAATTTTTAATAGGCATGTATAAAAATCATTTTTTTAAAGTCGTATTTTTAGGACTATACCATGCGCATGTATGAACACCATAATTTGACCTAAATAAATTTATTTTTCTAATTGATTTTTGGGGAAAGATGTGTAACAAACTGAAGATTGATGATGATATTTTTTATAAAAAAAATTTAATATTTTTTTAATTAAATTTTTATTGGCCCTAATTGTTGTTTTTTAAAACCAACATGTACGGACACCATAATTTGACCTAAAAATATATTTTTTAATTTTTTTTCATTGTGCAGAGAATTTTTTGTAGATTGATGTCATATAATTTTTTTACAAAAAAAATAACAGATTAAAAGTTATTAAAAAGCTAAAAAAGCATGATATTTCAAGTTTATGGACCAATTTTCTTAGAAATTAATTAAAAATAGAAAACATAATCAAATCATAAAAAAATTATGTATTTAGATACTAGACATCGTGATCTATAATGGGTTTTAATTTCATAAACCAATTCTGAAAAAACCCATCAACTATATTGTCAAAGTTAGATAGTTGTCTTAACATTGCCTTAATTTTTTAGTTGCAAGTCAAAGACTAAGGGTTGGGTTACCAAAGCTTTCCCAAGCTTAAAACCAAATCAAAAAGAGGGTTTGGATTTCAATTTTTTAACAATGGGTACCCGTTTAGGAATGAGATCTCAATCTAAGGCTCAGGATCCCATTCCTAAATGGGTACCCATTTTTTCAAAACGGGTACTCATTCCTGTTAGCATTTTTTTTGTCAAAACTTCCCCTCTTCATGGACCCAACTTCTTGCACTTACCCAGGGACATCTACAATAGAACCAAATCCAAGAATCAAGTATAAATATAAAAAATGTACACATCCATCACATGCAACCCATCATGAAATCTCATATATCCCTTCTAGCTAGCATGATTCTTGAATAACATAGACCTTGTGCTACAATATAGAGATGATGTATAGACCTATAACATCACTTTGGAAAAAGTGTTCAATTACTAATCACATAAATGCAGGTCATCTATTCAAACACTACTATCTCTTTTTTAACTCTTCTTGATGACTAATTAACTAGTGAAATACATGTATATATCAAAATATAAATTATCCTTTGGTTACCAAACTCTTGGTTTAATTTTCCCCTAAGTTGGTCCAACTTATTCCTACTTCATTAGATAGGTGATTATAAGTACAAATTAACACACACACACACACACACACACACATATATCATAAAATCTCACATATCCCTTCTAGCTAGCATGATTCTTGAATAACATAGACCTTGTGCTACAATATAGAGATGATGTATAGACCTATATCATCACTTTGGAAAAAGTGTTCAATTACTAATCACATAAATGCAGGTCATCTATTCAAACACTACTATCTCTTTTTTAACTCTTCTTGATGACTAATTAACTAGTGAAATACATGTATATATCAAAATATAAATTATCCTTTCATTACCAAACTCTTGGTTTAATTTTCCCCTAAGTTGGTCCAACTTATTCCTACTTCATTAGATAGGTGATTATAAGCACAAATTAACATATATATATATATATATATTAACTATCAAGTATCTAATCTCTCGATATAGTGTACCTTGAGATGGTCTCACTTGCATTCAATATACAATATGATCATTGATTCAAGGTATACATAGGTTAATCATTATTCACTAATCATTTTTGTATCCCTTACCCAAATTTAATTATATATATATTAATAATGCAAGGATTAAAATAACTATCATTTTTAATCTTCTGGTATCCATTACCCTTGATTTGGTTCTATTAAAAAGTAAAAGATTTAATTAAATTATTTTCCAATCTCTTGGTACTCCTTACCCTTGATTTGGTTATATTACTATCATTATGTCGATCTAGATAGAGGGTTTCATTTATCAATCAAATTCATGCAATAATTGAGCTATATGAATATTCATAGGTATTTACTTGGGTGGATATGTAATCTAGGCCATCTTTAATCAACACACAAATTCATAAATATATTCTCACCAAACCCCTGGTATATCCTACTCCCGAGTTGGTCTTACTAGTTTTTAGTATAAAATACTATCAATAATACAAAGTCTAAGTCTTCATGCATAAATTAACTATTGATTACCTAACTCCCAACATACCCTACCCTGATTTGGTTTTATTGATACAATAGTGCAAAGCATAAGAATAACTATGGTTTATAATTGTGAAACACATGCACATGTTAATACTTGTTGATAACAATAATACATGCATTGTTAATTAGTGAGATGATTAATATTTATCTAGTTGCATGAGAAACTTAAGCTAATATTGTGATTCTCTTGACCATTAATGATCAATAAAATAAACTTGACATATTCTATCACAAAGAACTTGTCTATGAACTCATAGTGCAATATGTGAGATATTTACAAAACATAAATGTAACATCATGAAAACAAAGCAAATTAAAACAACACAATATGCAATTAAACTTGAATGTAAACTAAAGCTAAACAACAAAGCACAAAGGAAAGCATAAATGAAAAGATCTCACCAAGCATCAATATAGTTTAATGAATAGCCTATGTTGTCCTTCTCCATTTCACCGTGATAGTATTCTTGCCCTCAGATTTTCAATATGTGTGTAAGTATAGCCTCAATAGATGTGATAATAGCAAAGTATCAAAGATTATAAAACAAGTGCTCCAAAAGTCATTAGATTTCAGGAGTTATAATGATGAAGGTCAGGTCAATTTATAGAAAATTGATTGTTTGAATGACAGGCTCAGAATACAAGATAGACAGACGATTCAGATTAAAAGATTTGACATGCATTGAGATTTGTGTCAGTAGTGACATGAGTGATAAAGCATAAAAGGTGAAGATCAAGATTAAATAATGATTTAATCTTTAGTTGAAAGTATTCAAAAATTAGAAGAATAATGATTGCATACAAAGATGAAGATTAGCATGAAAGAAACGGTCTATTCGAATTCA
The DNA here is from genome assembly GCA_007258455.2 of Sequoia sempervirens. Taxonomy (NCBI): domain Eukaryota; kingdom Viridiplantae; phylum Streptophyta; class Pinopsida; order Cupressales; family Cupressaceae; genus Sequoia; species Sequoia sempervirens. The sequence continues at coordinate 141,476 of VDFB02058143.1, forward strand.
CAAATGAATTAATTAATTAAATAGAGCTATTTAATTAATAAATGTTTGCATGCAGAAGAATTAAAGCTTAGATAAGTGACTGATTAAATCAAAAAGTCTCTTTGTTAGAAATAGACAAATATTAGATGAGGAGATAACAAACTAATTTAAATAGATCTCAAGTCAAGTGGAAATGAATAATTAGATAACTAAGTGATTATCTAAATATAGAAGAATATGCCAAGAATAATTCCTTTTATGAATTAAATGATTATTTAATTCAACATTCAAAATTAGAGGATTAAATTTAATAAACTATTTAATTGACTAAAGAAAAGGATTAAGAATAATTAAATTATTAAAGTATTTATTTAATTATAATCGAAAGTGTGATAAGAATAACTTAAATAAGAATTTATTTAATTTCAAAAAGAGGATAAAGTTAATTAGTGATGTAATTAAGTAAAGTTATTTATTTAATTAATCAGGATTGAATAATGGTAAATGAATTAATTAAATAATTAAAGTTATTTAATTAATAGAGGAATAAAGGTTAAAATGAATTAATTAAACAAAGCTATTTAATTAATAGATGAAAAAGGACTTTAGAGAATAATTAAATGAAGGTACGAATTATGAAAAAAATGAAGTTTTAGGCCTAGACCAAATTTCAATGTCTAGATTTTACCCCTCTTTGATACAATGTCATTTCGACGTTGTGTCAAAGAAAAAAATACGCCCTAGTAAAATTAGGATGAGGAAGGATGACGAGGAAGTAGTGGTATGCCCCCTCAGGAGGACAAGCAGGTTCAAAGAACATGAGTGTTCTCTCGAAATGGATGAGAGAACTAGAAGATGAAGGACAAAATGATAGAGGAAAATAGATAAGGATGATTAAGATGCAGAAAAGAAGAAGTGTTAGCATGGAAGACCTAGATGTTAGTAGTAGAAATCTTCAATATTTTGCTGAAACATAATAGGCCTTGCATTAAATCATCATTGGGCGGTAACTATACAAATGGAGAACAAACACCATGATATGAGATAGACCAAGGTGTGCAAGGTCATCCACTTGCTAAAAATAGACAGTCGTAGACAAGGATTGTCCTAACTCATACTAAGGGAAATGTTTCCCCAGTCCTTTTGTCAAGACAAACTATAGACAACAAACAAAATAAAAGATGGGTCATGAGACGCCATCGCTCCTCTAAATCCTTCATGGGACATCCTCGAGGAAACTAGTAACATGACTCAAAAATCAAAGCCAAAAGACAGTCGACAAACAACAGTCAAAGAAAACAGAATTTTGAAACATCATTTCTTCTCTAAATCCTTTATGGGAAATCCTTGAGAAAGCTAGTAACATGATTCCAATCATCAAATAAAATGAAAAGATAAGATAAACAAGTCACAAAGTCAAAAGCCAGTAAAAATATTTTCTAAAACTAATCTGTTTGTTTGATTGTTTAGATTGATAGAGCCTAATTTTAGGAAGGACACATACCAGATAAGACATTGAGTTTGGTTTTGATTTTGTGACTATCTGTATAAGGAATGACAAAAGCCTTGTTTTAGAAAGAAACGTATCGTATAATATGTTGAGTTTGATGTCATTGATGTGACAACCTGTGTAAGGCTATGATGATTGTTTAACAGTTTCTATATTCAGGAAGGACTCGTCATGTATAAGACATAGGTTGATTTGTTTTAATAATGTCTGTTTTCAGGAAGGACTCATCTTGTAGCAAACATAAGTTGTTTTGTTTTAGTTGTTTCTTGGCAATTTGTTTGATTTGACTTAATGACATTGTTGACTTGTTCCTCTTGTTGATGCATGACTTGATGTGATGTGCTTAAAATTGATTGTGTTTGATGATGAACCCTAAAGGACTGACCTAGTGCGGCCTCAGGGGCTCATCGATTGATGGCCTTGCCTATGTTATACATGCAGAGACCTCGTAGTTTGACTAGACTTTGACTGACTAGACTGATTGAAATTTTTTTGATTGATTTACAAATATGAGATGTGTGTGATAGTGAATGTGACAAACCCTAATGGACTGACCTAGTGTGGCCTTGGGGGCTCATCAATTGGTGGCCTTGCCTATGTTATACATGCAAAGACCGCGTAGTTCAACACGACCAATGACCTTGTCATATAGATAGATGGATTGAGTCATGATTTTATACAAACAACCTTAAAAGGATTGACCTAATGTCTCGGGGACACATCGGCAGATGGCCTTACCTATGTCCAGTCACAGAGGCAATGTAGTTCAACAAATGACACAGACTGACAAGTGCGGCTGACTCTGACTCTATTTTTGGATTTTTGACATGTTTTGATTTTTTTGGATCTTTTCACTGAGACATTTTTTGATGTTTTTTGGATTTATGAGGATCATGACAAATGCATGTGAATGATGCCTATAAGCAAGCAAGCAAGCATGCATAAGAATCCAAGGACAACCATGATCTTGCCCCTAGTCAAGCTGAAAACCAATTGACAGGTGATGAGGATGATGATGACGTTGTTTGACATGGGAAGGACACATCTCGAAACAACGTGAGGATGATGATAATGTGACTAAAGGATCAAGGTTTGCAGCAAGGCTAGAAACAAAGCCAATGATTGTTTTGAATGATGCACTAGGATGCATAGCAAGATTGTATGGATTGGGCTTGTTGCACTTGGAATGAATTTTCAGGATTGGATGGGATGATGGAATATCCTTAGACCATTGACAAGGGAAAAACCAAGGCATGCGATAGGTATGAATATATGATGGGCGACTTCGGTAAAATATAAGTGACATGAGGATTTTCGGCTAGAAAAATTATCATATGGTCTCCAAGGACTATGTCATATAAGGATAACTCATTTTCTTCAAGGTATGGGTTTGGACAATGCTATGAAGGCTATGACATGATATTTCTTGGATAGTGTATGACCAAAGGATAGATATGTATGTTTGTACCCCAGTCCTTATCAAGATCAAAGTAGGTGGGAAAATGGATGTGAGTGTAGGGCTTAGATGGATAGATGGAAATTTCATAATAAATTTCATACGAAGGGTATGGGAGATGAGACAACTTGCCCCTAAGTGTAATGGTCCACATAGATAATTTCGTACACATGATGCCTGTTTGCCAGGTTTTCGTCATGGTACTTATCCAAAGTGCCATAAGCATGGTTTTCACTATTGGATAAAAAATTTCTCTTGACTCTTTTTTTTTTGTTCTTTTTGGTGTCACCAAGATGCTTGTTTGCCAGGTTTTCATCAAGGTGACAATTTTTTTGATTTTTGATTTTTTTTGTATTTTTGTATTTTCTAGATGGCCTAGAGTCTTTAGATGATCACTGATTGTGCCAGATCTGTTGATGGTGCTAATGTAGAGACTGGTGCCATGATATTCCAATAATGACCTTTATGAAGTAGTTGCCTTGTCAAGATCATAGCACTTGCATACAATTGATTGATGTCATTGTGATCCTTGTTGATACTAGAGTTGGCCTTTTCAGAATATGTACATCGCGATAGAGTGCCATCAGAGCCCTTACGATAAAGAGTTGCTACTAAGATGCGATGGATTTGTGACATGGGATTTTTGGACTTTAGGAAAGATGTAGGATTATAATAGATGATGGTAGATGCAGGAGGATTGTTTGGACATTTAGATGAATCACTTTTTATTTTCCAAACTTGGGATGTTTGATGGAAGAGTTTGGAATTTTGATTGGGATAGTGTTTGGAACCAACTCTTTTATATGCCTTGCTTGATGACCATTTTGAAGGAGGTGGACATTTATTATATGTGGGAGTCCTATTTTCTTGTGGCTCCACATTTTAATTGACTTTTACTTTTGAACTATTTTCTTTGCTTGATCCATTTTTCTTTGGGATCCATTTTAACTTTATTTGTCCACTTGGATTTTTGATTGATTCAATAGCCTTTGATATTTGATTTTGAACTTTGAATTTGTAAGACTTGTTTTTGTTGGTTCCAAATGGAAAGTTTATTCATGTTGGAATGAAAATCTATGGTATGGATGGAAGGAGTGTTGGCAACAACCTTATGGTAAGAACTACTCCTGGACCCCATTTTGATGTATGTATCAGATAAAGTTTCCCCCAAAATTGAGGAGGTACCAATAACATCATTTGATTCTCTGACTGAAGAATAGCCAAGACCTTGATGTCTAGGATTTTCTTGAAACTGTATTGGTTCTCGAATTCCCTGCTCATGTAGGCCTAGTCCTTTTCCTTGATACTGCATGTTCTAACATATTTTGTTTGCAATGGGGTATTTGTTGTTTTGAAAGAAAGATGCTAACCCATCATTATTGAGTTGGAAACTGTTACTTGGAGTCTTCTCCTCTGTGAGAAATCCTGATTTGATAAAAGTGGATGATCCTAGTTGATAGGATGTCTTAGCTTCATTGATATGTGGGATAGCTTTCTGATTGATATCTTTGGTTTGATTTTATGAAACATTGCATTTTGATGGTTCTTCAAAAGATATTTGTGCTTCAAAGTTGATGTAGAAACCTTCCTTATGGTCATTATCATAGAGTCCAATGAATTCAACTATAACTTGATCATTTGCAAATATGTCTAGAGTAGAAGATTCTTGTTCTAGAGGAATATCATCTGTGTGTCGAAAGGAGGCAAGTGTCTCATTTTGGGATATGTATGTGTTTGGTAATTGGATAGGGTCGTCTTCAAGTGTTTGATCATGAATGGCATAAAAGTCAAGGAGTGGATCATTTTGGACTTCTTGCTCAATAGTAGTGTCTTGATCAAAGATGGGTTTGTCTTGAATGATATGGTTGGGAATGGAATCTTGATCAAGGATAGGTGTATTTTGGATGCCATTATTATCTAGAAGGACTTCTTGGATGGACTTAAAGATAGGGTCATGGGATAGACTACTTTGATCTTGACATGGAGATGAAGCCATGATGTCATGCTTTGGAATTTCTATTTGACATTTATCCTCAAGTTTAGTAGATGGGATGTGACTTTGGAGACCATGAATAGATGTATTTTCATGAATAAATGTAGATTGAGATGGAGTGGCTTGGAAGGGATTAGTGGATGAAGGACTAGGATAGGACATGGAGGCTTGGAAGGAATTAGTGGAAGGTTGGTTTCCCTTGTCAAGGTTAGGATAGGTATGACTAATAGATGTTTGTCGTGGATTAATGACAAAGATTGTGTCAAGTGACTCTTGATAGTGAGGGCAAATGGTTGAATGACTAGGACTTTTGGATTTTTGGTAGGAAGGGTATGTAGGTAGTTGACCATGGGTTGATGTTGGTTGGCATTTGGATTGGATAAATTGTCTTTTGAAGTCTATGGCTTGTTGGCATTGACCATTACTGAGTAACTAGTATTCAACTTGACTAGCAAGCATATCAAGGTAAATTGTAGACATGGTGGTGAGGTTATGATGAAAGATGGAG